>JANVCL010000008.1:19383983-19397569 GCA_026546855.1 Erythroxylum incrassatum | reverse complement strand
AGATTAATTTGATGTTTGAATGGTTATGAAGTGATTTTGCATGATAAGAAGTGAAAATTATGAAGTTTATAAGTGTAAATGATGTTAGGAAGGTTGTATGAAGCATGAAAGAAGGTTTGGAGGGGTTTAGGGAAGCCCTATGTCTGTTTAACAGACTTAGAGTCCGTTTAACAAACCTTCTCGGGTCAAAAAGGACCCCTTTCATCGCCCATGTCCGTTAAACGGAGCAATTTGACTTCTAGATTGAAAGTTATGGCAATCGCGCCAAGAGAGGTTCAAATCGTTTTGAGGTATAAACATGTGTTATTCTTTTGATCATAACTCCCTCATCTGACCTCCAAATGAAGTGATTCTTGAAACAATAGATTTCTAAGACATTTCTCTCCATAAAAATTTTTATCATTTGGAGTTAATTTTAGAAAGTTTGCATTAGAGCAAGTAAGAGGTCAGTTAGGAGAGCATGATTAGGGTCTGAGCAGACTTGAGCTTTTTAAGCATATCTTGAGTTATAGAGCTCCGATTGAGATTATTCTTTCTTTAAAGCAAACTAGAGACATATAGCTATGATTTCTATGAATAAGTCAAAGTGAAATTCAGATTTGAAGATTTCCAAATTCTGTTCACAAGTAGGAGGAATGAGTTCAAGCATGGTGACTGATTTGTATGGGCATGCCATGGAACAATTTGTGAGTGAATTTTTGGAATATTATGAGAATGAAAAAAAAACATGATGGCTAATGAGGGTTTAATGTAAGAAGACTTCAAGTTAATATGCACGCTCACGTTTCATGTTTATCAGAGTAAGCATTGGACTCTGGAATCAAGCGGAGTCCAACAGACGAATGAGTAAGCATGAGAGTTGGGTTCCGGAATCGGACGCCAACATCGATACTTGAGGTAATTAATCTACTCAAAATAATTGAGCAAACTGCCAAAAAGGACAGTGAGGCTATGATGTTGGCGGACTCTGCTTTTAGTTCTCACAAGAGGAACCAAAAGAAGAACAAGTCTAAGAAGTCAGTGGGAGGTGTAGCCCAGAAGAAGATAAAGGAGAATACATGAAAGTAAATATGCTTCCATTGCAACAAAGAAAGCCATTGGAAGAGGATCTATAAAACCTATATTGAGTCACTGAAGTAGAAGAAGGCATTAGATGCTTTACCATCTACTTCAGGAATGTTATTTTTCATTGAGGTTAATATAATTTCTGATCATAATATTTAGGTATTAAATACCGAATATGGATCACACATATGTGTTGATATGCAGGGCCTCAAAGATAATAGTGTGCTCAAGAAGGGAGAGATGGAACTACAAGTGGGAAATGGAGCAAGAGTTATTGCATTAGTCGTAGGAACTTATGTTTTGTACCTTCTTAGTGGGTTAGAGTTAATTTTGGATAATTGCTATTATGTACCTGTTATGATAAAGAGCATTGTATCTGTTTCATGTGTTAATAAAAAAATATTTCATTTAACTTTTTCAAGCAATGGTTGTTCAATTAAGTTGAATGAAATGTTGTATGGTATTGCTAATTATGCAATGGTATTTACATATTAGATATGGACAATCTAATTTTAAATATCAATGACAATAAAAGACAAAAATGGGATAACTTAAAATCATCTTACTTATGGCATAGTCAACTTGGCCATATAAGTGAGAGAGGCATATCTTAGCTATACGTTTAGGGTCATTTGATTATAAATCATATCACACGTGTGAATCTTAATTGTTAGGCAAGATGAATAAATTACCTTTTAAAGGAAAGAGTGAACGAGCGAATTGTTTATTATACCTAATACATTCTAATGTATGTGGTTTAATGTCCATTCATGCTGGAGATGGTTTTATGTACTTCATTACCTTTATCGATGATTTTCACGATATGGGTATGTGTATCTAATGAGATAAAAGTCTAAAGCATTTGAAATGTTCAAACAATTTAGACATGAAGTAGAGAAATAGCTTAGTAAAAGTATCAAGATACTTTGATCAAATAAAGGTGGTGAATACTTGAACGAGGCGTTTGTAAATTATCTTAGGTTTAATGGGATTGTATCCCAGTGGACTCGACCGTACATGCCGTAACATAATGGTGTGGCTGAAAGGAGAAATCGAACCTTGTTGGACATGGTAAGGTCAATGATGGGCTTAGGAGATCTACTAAAATCCTTTTAGATTTATGCATTCCAGACTGTTGTTTATGTGATAAATAGAGTCCCTTCAAAAGCAGTTGATGTTACTCTATATGAGATATGGACTAACAAAAAACCCTATCTTTATGGTTGTTTGGCTTGCGTGAAGTGGATTCAATTAGACAAGCTTGAAGCAAAATATGATAAATGTATGTTTGTTTGATATCGAAAGGAAACAATTGGATATCAGTTCTACAATGCTTTAAAGCAAAAGGTGTATATCTTAAAGCATGATGCCTTTTTAGAGCAAGAGTTTCTTCTAAGAGAAGACAATGGGAGTAAAGTTGAACTTGTTGAATTTTATTATGCTCAAACAGACGCAGATCAACTACCTAAACCCAAGATTGTTATTCATAGAGATGAGACAACAGTTGAACATTCTGACACACAAAATGTTTGTAGGTCAAGTAGGATACATAATGTTCTAGAGAGATATGGATTTCTCATAACTGAGTATAATGACGTATTGCGTATAGAGGACGATAAGCCTATAACCTATGAAAGGGCTTTGAAGAGTTAAGAATATGAAAAAACGGCTTCAAGCCATAAAGTCCAAAATAGATTCCATTTTGAAAACCAAGTATGGACTTTGGCTGGCCCACCCAAAGGCTACCTATAGGCTGCAAGTGGATTTTCAAGAAGAAAATTGACATGAATGGTAATCTGATTAACTGTAATGTGAGGCCAGTTGCTAAAGCTTATTGTCAAAGATAAGCAGTTGACTATGACGAGACATTTAGCCCTATAGCCATACTTAAATCCATTAGAATACTCATAGTCATTGCTACTCATTATGATTATGAGATATGGCAAATGGATGTGAAGATGACTTTCCTTAATAGAAACCTAGTTGAGGATGTGTATATGATAGAAAATGAGGGCTATATATCCAAATATGTTTAAAAGGTATGCAAGCTTCAGAAATCCATTTATGGATTAAAGAAAGCATCTAGGAGTTGGAACATCAGATTTGATGTGACAATTAAAGAGTTTGGCTTCTCACAAAATTCAGATGAACCTTGTCTATACAAGAAGGTTAGTGGCAGTGCTATCATAATCCTTATGTTGTATTTGGATGACATATTAATAATAGAAAATGATGTCTCAGGTCTGCAATCTATCAAAATTTGGTTGTTCCGGAATTTCTCCATGAAAGACCTTAGAGAAGCAACTTATATATTGGGAATAAAGATCTATAGAGATAGATCAAGGAGGTTGTTAGGTCTTTCACAGTCTACAAACATAGATAAAGTGCTAAATAGGTTTACCATGGAGGAGTCCAAGAGAGGGTTTTTTTCCCATGACACAAGATGAGAGGACTCAAATGAGTTTGATCCTTTATGTTTTAGCAACAAGAACAATCATGTATGCCATATTATGTACAAGACTCGATATATCATATGCTCTAAGTATTACGAGTAGATATCAATCGGATCCTAGTGAGTGTCATTGGGTGGCTATCAAGAATATCTTAAAGTATTTAAGAAGGACTAAGGATGCATTTTTGGTATATAGAGATGGAGATCTTATAGTGAGTGGGCATACAAATGTCAGTTTTCAATCTAAACAAGATGACTCCAAATCTCAGTTAGTTTACATTTTCATATTGAATGGTGGAGTAGTTAGTTGGAAGAGTTCCAAACAAAAGATAACTACAGATTCATTGATCGAGTCAAAGTACATTGCAGCTGCCGAAGCGACAAGAGAAGTTGTTTGGATCAAGAAGTTTGTTATGACAATTGGAGTGATTCTGAGCATTGTAAACCGATACTATTGTATTATGACAACAAAGAGGCTATTGCTCAAGCCAAGGAACCAAGGTCTTGTCAGAGGTCTAAGCATATACTTAGGAGATATCACATGATTAGGGAGATCATTGATAAGGTGAAGTGAAGATAGAGAGAGTGCCTATAAATCAAAACATCGTTGATCCTTTTACTAAGCCACTTCCTCAAATGAGATTTGATTTTAGTTTACTCACTTATGGTATTAGATATAAAGGTGATTGGTTTTAGTGCAAGTGGGACATTGCCAGAGTAGTGCTCTAAAGGCAATCGCTTTAAGAACTTTTGTACAAATTTTATTTAAATTAATAAAATGAAAGGAAATTTTCATTAATTTGATGTTCATTTATTTATGAATTGTTGTCGTTCTTAAATCAAATTAATGAAGTCCATGATACAAAACATAGTATCAAGGAAATCATGATGAGATAATGATAATGAGATTCCTTTCATGTGCAATTATGTTAATATCTAAATTATCCCTAGTCATAGGATTAATGAGACAAGATATTGTTAATTCGGATAAACTAGCATATGTTATACTCCTTGATTTTTTCAAGAAGTGGATCTTATATACTTTAAGCATGAGATGTTTAGAGTTAACATATGGATGTTTACCAAGAGTAGTAAGTACATCAGATGACCCTCTATGAGATTATCATATGGATGATCTATCAAATGATAGTGATTAATCTCATCATAGCAATGATGCAAATATCTTTAAACTTGAGGTACTCAAGGATATCTTGGATATTAATCCTATACTTTGATATCATTCCTTGTTGTCTCAAGATAAGGTTGTTTACATGGTGGTGATTAGGTATAACTATTGGTATTCGAAGGTAATTGGGTAGCCAGTGAAGGATTCACCACTCCTGATAGAAGGAGATGATACCCATGGCCTCTTGTTAAGGTTATTACTCGGGAGTCTTTGGCCAGAACAGTTATATGTCATGAAGAGAGTCTTCAATGACACATAGAGTAATAAGATCCCCAAGACAAGAACTAAGATCACTTGGACTAGATGTGACATAGTCAGTGTAGTGGGAGTTGACACATAGCCCATACTTTAAGCCAAATGGGGTATAGGATGGTAAAGGGATGAATTGCATGATAATTATATGTGGAAAGGTTTGTACGTTAGATAATTAACTATAGAATAGTTCATGTGTTAATTCACTTCTGTTTCGGTAAATTAACATCATGAAACCCTTTATGATTTGCATGGATTAAGAGTTAATTCAAGTTCCCAAAATAACCAAGAACCTAAGGGTTACATGCATAAAAGATTGGATTAAATACAAAGTGTGCATGGCTATCATTTTAGGCAAGTCACGATCCTAACGTATAGGTCATGATCTTGACCCGCTTTATGACGAGTAGTACATAAGTGAGTTCTTCATTTATGTACACACGAGATTAAGCTAAAACACACAAAATTGAGAGGCAAAGGGTCCAGAAGTGTTCTGGAGGTTGAGATGAGTGATCTTGAGGTTTGTTCATGCAATTTTATGCAATTGTTGCATGAGTTTAATTGCATGTAACTAGTTTATGATCTCTCAATTGAGCATCTACTTGAATTCATCTTGTTTGGCGCTCTAACCACCATTACATACTCATTTTTCTTCATCTTTGTATGTTCTTCACTAGTTGTTGAAGGTGTTTGGTGTTTGCTACATCCTAAACAAGTAGAGGATTCAAGAAAGGAGGAGCATTTATAAGGTACATATGTTGTAGTTTCAGGTTCTTACATTCTACTTATACATGCACATGGATTCTAGATTTTTTAGAGTTTTTATGGTGTTGAAATTTTGATTCCAATGCTTTCGCTGCATAGCTATGCATGAAATACATGGACCCATGGCTCCCCAATAGGAAATTGTGGCTAAAAGATGTGAAGCCAACATCTATGCATATTCAGTTGGTAGATCTATTAATAAAGAAACCATTTTGAGTGGTGGACGATGTATAAGCCAACTCTTATAGCCTCAATTCTTGTTAAAAAATGAAGAGAAAGTGATGAAGATTTGCATTTGTCTACTACTGTTCAAGTCTCTCAGTTGCTCACTTCCAGTTATTATGCACATTCCATATCCATAAGAATCATTGTCTCGGTTATGCCCTTTTTTTCCTAGACATCACAACATTCTAGGTTCTTCTCTTTTTAACAAAAGTTAGGTAAAAAGGAGTGGAAGGATGGCCTAAACCGAAGAGAACAAGATGATGAAGCTAGTGTCCACTCTCTCAGTTATACCTTCTCGAACCCCTCCTTCCACTTTGTCATCACACCTGTTCTTTCTTTATTCAAAAGCTACGTAAAAACAAATGAGGCAGCTAGGTTAAAATCAGATAATTGGTCAGCTAGTGTTTAAATGAGACAACTGGCCTCATCACTGAAGGACAAATGATGCAGCCTCCCTTTTTGCTCCCTTGGTTGCTCTCCTTTTCTCTTTGCCTTAAAAAAACTTAACTTATTCATCATATCTTCCAAAAGCTAGGTTAAATGGAATGGACATATGTCTTTTTAATGCAATGGATAGGTTAAAAGCTATGCCACATTTTAATTCTTATAGCCCTGTCTTGGTAACTTGAGGTGTATCAAATTTCTCATCCATTTTATAGCCATCATACCATTTTTTTATAATCAAAACTAGGTTTTAAAGTGATAGCTAGCTCATTCTTAACATTTTGAATAAAATGTTACATATGCATGAAATTCATTTAATTGTTTATGTCTCATGTGTTTGCAATTCATATTACAGTCGTGCCATAAGCCATAATACCTCACTCTCCATTTTTATGCTCTATCTTGTCTCCTCTTCTTATAATCTTCTTCTTATTATTGCTCCGTGAAGGTAATAGAGTCTAAATATTGAGAAGATGGCTCAATAAGCATACTTTTAGCTCACTTTAGATGTTATGCTTTTGAATTGTACCTAAAATCAAATACGAGCTAAAGTGAGTGTCTCAAACATTTTAAGGCATTAATCACCAAGTGTAATGGATTAAATGCGTCAAAATTTAAGCACATATCACAAGCCACTTATAATTGACCCTGGTTGAGTGTGGATGGAAGAGCACGTTAAGATAATGATGTTAACTAAGCACTACTTAGGAGGCAACATAAGAGTTAGGATAAGTTTTATTTTATTGGTATTTTTATTTTTATTTTGTAGGGAAAGAATTGCTGGAACTTCTTGGCCAAAAGGATCTCCATATTCTGTCACCAACATCATCACTACCTCTATCTCCTAGTTTTGTGTTCTTAAACTTTCCTTTTATTTATCTTGTCATTTTTATTTTTATTTTTTTTCTCACATTGAGCACAATATGTTGCCTAAGTGTGAGGAGGATTTTGCATTTACATATCATGAGTGTGAATTTTTCATACCGTATTGTTAGATTTTGACTAGGTTGACATGCTGTGAACATATGTTGCGTATTTGTGAATTATATGAATGTGTTAATGTCAATAACTTGATGGAAATAGTTTTGCTTTGAACATAATCATTGAATTTGTAAAGGCATATTGGCTTGTGCATTTTAAGTTTTATATAGCTTTGGTTAAATATGCATGTTAATTAGGATATGACGTCAATTTGTTTATCTTAGAAAATTTGCTACATACATTTATAATTATAATTCAATTGAATATGTTAGTATCATTAGTAGTCTTTCATGAGGATGATTAACTAAAAGAAATGAGGTAGGCTATGTGAAATGAAAAAAAATTATTTGTATCTATTAAATGAATAATTATTTTGATGGCCCTTTTGAAACAAATATTGGTTATGAATAGAGCTAGTAGCTAGTTGAAATGTGATATAGTTGAGTAACTGGGGACATTCACGACAAAATATTTGTCTTTATGTCAAAAGACTATAATGACATTTTAACCAAGCTAATTAATAAAATGTGGCCTAGTAAAGTAACCGGGGGATATTCACGATAAGGTATTTGCCTTCGAGTTGAAAGACTAGGTTAACATTAAAGAAAATAAAAAAAGTGATGTTTTGATAAATAAATCCTAATAACCTTTGAAAATAAAAAAAAATTCTTAAAGGGATACTTAGTGATAGTTGTAATTTTGGTCAATTACTAATTATTAAAGTATGTATACAAGCACTTTAGGTGAATGAATATGATGTTAATGTCTTGATTAGTATGTATATTCAATCCAAAGTGCTTAGCAATAAATTACATGGGTTAATATGTTGGAACAACTTGAATGATTGTTGTTTAAGGTTAAATTGGTATCGTGAAGTTAGATGCCATTGTATCATTAGTGCATATTGCATGAATGTATACGTTACTATTTCGTTTGTTTTTATTTTTATTTTTTGCTTGAGGACAAGCAAAATTTTAAATGTGAGGATGTTGATAGGTGTAAATTATACTATGTTTTGATATCTATTTAAGTGTTCTTTTGAGTATTTCTTAGATGATTATCATGTATATAGACTTAACATTATGTTATTATTGGTGTTTGTTTATATTCTAAGTGTTTGTGTGGTTTTCAACAAGATTTGGATCTTAATTTTATGTTTCAAGAGGTGTGTGATGTGTGTTGGAGTGTATGGAAACAAGAAATTGAAGAAATGAGAAGAATTGGAAGTATGGAAGTAGGTCACGATCGTGGCAAGTTTTCAGTGTGATTTGGATCTTAATTTTATATTTCAAGAGGTGTGTTATGTGTGTTGGAGTGTATGGAAATAGGAAATTGAAGAAAAGAGAAGAATTGGAAGTATGGAAGCAAGTCGCGATCTTGACTTGTCTTGCCATGATAGTGACAAAGAGTGCATACAATAATTCCAACGAATTTAAGCTTTTCTAGCATGCGGCTCTTTTTGTAATTTTAACGTTTTGGAGCTATTTTTGGAACCAAATTAAGTGGATAAACCCTAGAAAGAATCCTAGAAGTCTCAAGAACTATTTAAGAACATAATACTGTAACACCCCAATATATATCCTAGAAGTGTTATAGCATGTATAGGGTGTATGAAGAAGTGAACATAATGAATTAAGTACATCAAAGTATAGTAAGATATATATTGGTATTTAATGTAAAAGACAAGGGTAAATGGATAATTCGTTTGCTTCGACATGGATATATATATGTGAAATATGTATGGAAATTTTTGATATGTTTGCTTAGATTTATGAATGTGATATAAAAGGAATTGATAAAAGAAGTATTCCATAAATAAATAGGATTTTTTTGGTTAAAGTGGATGTATTTTTGTGTTGCTCTTGCATGATAAGATCAAAGTTAGTTGTTTTAGGATGTGTACTGTTGAATGCAAAATACATTACTAGTCTTACACTTAAAACCTCAAGTATACGGGTTGTACTTATAGTTGAAAGTGGATATCGATCCCATAAGGATTATGCTTAGGCATCACTTAATTCATGTTATTCCTTGTTTAAGAAATTATTTCAATCAAATTTAAAAAGATAAGTAAAATAAAGACTGGTAGGATTGAATTTTTTTATATTTTTTATGTATTTACATGTGATTTCAATCCTATTTTTATGATAGAATGTGTGATTTGTGTTTAATTTATGTTGACTACTAGGTTAAATATGTTGATATATTTTTGAGACCAAAATGACAAGATTTTTTTAAAGCAAATTGAAATGCAACTGTTTACCTAGTACTAAAAAATCAATTAAAGTTTGTTTTTGTGTGCAACGCTGCGTGAAACGCAACAGCGCATGCATTAAACGCATGTGCTAATGCTGCATTACGCAGCGTATGCTGCGTTTAATAATGCAACATACGCAACGTTACAGGGGTTATATAACGCTAGGCAGTAAGGGTTTTAGAGGGTTTTTAATTGTCTTGTCATCTACAGTGGCGGCAGAGGCATAAAAGCAGCAACAACGTGGAGCAGGGTTTTAAATGGGGAATGTGTTTTAAATTGGAGAATCATTGCTACAGGGGAGTGTGTGTGCTGCGCAAAGAAGGTTTTGAGTGTAATAAGTTTTTAATTATCTTTTTAGGAACAGTGGGCAGAGATAGTGGAGTAATAGTGTTGGCTTAAGGAAAACCACCGAAGAGCAAAAGCAAGGAGTTGCTACAGTGAGACGCAAAAGATAGATGATAAGGGCTGGAGAATAAATCAAAAGAGGCGTTAAAAAATGGAGCAAGAGCAGTACAGTGAGTCATGGAACCAAAAATTTCTCCTACATTTTTAATTGTCCACCGTGAGCATTAGTATTACATGACATTTATGACCCATTTTTGGAGCATAAACATGAAGATGGCCGGCTAACTTTTCAACACTAGTTCAACGGGGATATCGACGCCAAGTCATGGTTAAGCTAGTTCTTTCATTTTAAAGTCATGATTTATTTTCAGATTGTTGTGTTGGTATTAATTTTGATAGTTTTGAAATTATTGATCTTGAGAAATTATTTCGATCGTTTTATTTCGAACTTATTGCTAAAATATTGATTGTAATCTGTAATCGTTACTTCTAATATTTGTGAGTATCATCTAACAATTGTTAATCGTTAGGAATGAAATAACTTAGGTTAGATAACCTGAATGTGTGAGGTTACTGCCTATATTGATCGTTTTCCAATTCGTAATGCGACTGCCAAATTGAATATAAAGATCGTATCCTAGGTTGTTTGGTAGTTATATTTAATTAATGATCGTATCTTGATAAATACAACCTAAGGGAAAACCGAGATTTGTAGTGCATTATACTAGTCTTAGATCAATAGTCCGAAAAGAATTGTAAAGACTTTAGAATAAAGGAATATGCTTGATTGTGCTTAGGGCGAGATTGACCCTAGAATCGGACCTTACTTATACTCGACACTTTTTTTCTCATTTTCGATTATTTGTCTTAATTTGTTTTCAATAGATTAATTTTACTTTTAATTTCTAAACTTTTTGAAATCCAAAAACCCCCCATATACTTTCCTTGCGTCAATTAATTTCATTACGAAAATTAACCGAACATTCCCTGTGGATTCGATCCCGACTTACCACAACTACAAATTTTAGTATACAGAGTCAGGTAAATTTTGCAGTGCACTCGACACACGCTGTCAAGTAACTTTTGGATGGGTTGTGAAAGTTAGATTTGCTTTGCCCTAATTGCGTTTTCCCTTTGTTCACAGCTTGGCCGATTGATTGTTTTCGCTCGCCCATACGTCTTGTCGTTTGTAGTTTTATTTCTCAAGGCCGGGTCAGTTGAGCTTGTAGTGTTTTGGTCTTGTACTTGAGACACGTGGACTTTGTCTCTTTTATATTTAATTCAATTTTTAATTTTTCAAAAAAAAACAATTGCTTTTGATGAATCCCCTGCAGAATATTTATCAACGTGGTCAAACATAAATCATCATTTGTTGGTTCAGCTTCGTTTATTTCGATATGCAATTGTTCCTAGAAAATAGATTCCTATTACACTTCAATGTCAAGCTTACTGCAAAGAAAAATTGTTTCCATCAGCAGACGTATTTGGTACAAACCATGAGAAACAATTCAAACTAAACAAAAATGACCTTATAATTGTTGAAGGCATATTTATCATTAGAATTAATGACATTTTCCCTTAATTTCTAGATTAATTATTGGGTTTTATATATATATATATTTCTTGCTAAATTGCTTGGTTTGCCTGAATTTGCATTTAAAATTGTTCGTGTTTAATTTTTAGGAAATGCACTTGATTTCAGTTGTAAAGACTACAACAACAATTAATTGGAGGAAGGAGAGTCACGGGGTACATGGAAACAATTAGACTTCCAGAAGATTAAGACAACAGTCCAACGCAAGAAGAAGAAAACACAACATAGCAGTTCAAAACGCAAGCAATACACAAGAAAGAAACTAACAACAATTAAATTGTCACATCTGCGTGCGTTTGGAGGAGGTTTGTGCGTGATTTGCATGAAGACAAGAGGAAAATACAACAAGAAAATCACGCACGCAGACATTAGAAGGAGCAAATAAAATTGTCAAAGAATTAAGCTGCAACAGGACAGAGGCTTAGGCGTGAATTAAGCAGCTAAAGGAGGCTTGAAGCATCAGTGGAGGATCATGCGCAGCCAAAGAGATTTGACACCACGCATGCAAGAAGAGCTGAAAATGTTGAAGAGAAGAAATAAAAGCCAAAGGCAGTTGACGGCACAACAAAAGAAAATCACGCCAGCTCCAAGAGACCCATTATATGACACACACAGAAAAAAGGAAAACAACAATATATAGGGTGGCTAAGACGATATTCTAGAGATAGCTGGTGACTAGAGGCTTCAACGTGGCAGCTGTTAGAGACAAGAGAGAAGAGACATGTTTAGCTGGTGCAAGAGGAGGATTTAGGCGTGAACTTGTGAGGAAGACCAGCATTCACGTTACACCAAAATAAACAGGTTTGGAGCGTTGGCAGCAAGTGAAGAGAGAAGCTGGAGAAGAGACTAAGTTAACAGCAACACATCAAGTGGAGAGCACGCAACTGGAAGGCAGCAACAGATTTCAATTAAAACAAAAGGATTTTCAATGAGAGAGTAGCGGCAACCAAGAGAAAAGAAAGCAGAGGGGGCCACTCTCCACTTACCAAGCCCCACCTAAACACTGACTCTGGAAAAATCCACCAACACCCACTCAAACAGCAAGATTGACGCACATTAGTGGGGGGAGACAGTTGAAGATGCAAAAAAAAACACCAAGGAAGGGACGTTCACCAAAGCAAGGGGCCACCCAAAAATCACATTTTCTTCATTTGATTAACACTCCAATCACGCACAAGGGCTGGCAGCACATTCACGTCAAAAACAACACATCAGGGAGGCTCCACCTTGGGGGAATTAACGCACAAAACACCAAAGCTGAAAATTGAAGCACAAATCAAAAAGGAGGGGGCCACGAAGATAGAAGGGTGGTTTTTAGAGAGCATTCACGCACAAAAACCGAGGACTCTCCACTCAATTTTAGCTTCCAACGTTATACCATATACAAAGATCCATTGGCCATCAAACGCAACACTCACTTTACATTTGCGAGGAACGTTACACTCATAAGAGGTTGTCCCACCAAGCATTACTCTCTCCATTACTCACTCAACATTAAGCAACATCGTTACACTCACTTGGCCAACAACGCAAAAGCAGAGGAGAGGCTCCACCAAGGATTAATGCTCCACTCACTCTTCAAGGAAGGATGGGTAAGACAGCAAAGAGGACACCAACGTGGGGGAGCTGAAAAAGAAAAAAAATAACAAAGACGTGTAGCTTAGAAAAGGGGGCTGGAAAACGCAAACTCTAAGGGGGGCTCCATCCACTCTACATTCAACACTCAATTAAGCACTCAGTGACGCAACATTAGAGGGAGATCCGAAACTTATTTATTTTCTGTTCTATAATTTAATTTCTCCTAATGTTGTTTGCTGAGCATAATTTTTGCGGTTTTCATCCTACCATGAGTGAGTAGTTTCCTTAAAGTTTCAAGGTTGGGGCAAGCTTTTAGCGAATTTTATGGATTAAATCTCGGTTTATTTATTTGTATGGATTTTTGGTTTGATTTCTCTGTTTTGAAATTAATTTTGCTGGTATTGTGTTTGGCCAACCATTACTTGACGTTAGTTGTTAATTG
>JANVCL010000008.1:19360932-19380781 GCA_026546855.1 Erythroxylum incrassatum | reverse complement strand
CTTAAAATTTGCTATAAAACAAAAATTTAACAAATTTTTATTTCTTAACATTTTTAACAAACCAACCATTATCAATGTTAATGGTAATCATTCTTTCATCTTAACCAACCACCATAATTATAATGATTATATCCATTCCCATTCCTCACTATATTCGTTCCTATTCTCATTCTCATTATCCTCTATGAACCAAGCGCTCCCTAAGACTATCAATCACCTGCTATTCAACTGTTAGTATCAATCTTGATATGGTTCCAATTCTAGGCCTTATGCAATACCCTATGTGACAAGCAAGATCGGAACTGAATAATAGATTTTGCTAGCTAGCAACAAAAACTTCCGGAAAAAATAGGACTTTACCATATTTAGGCTTGGATTCAGTTGTATTATCCGTGGAAAAAGAGAGGAAGAAATTAAAGATAGTTCAAGATGTGTATAAATATACAAGAACTTTGCATGATGACATATTCTTTTAGACTAGGGAGTTCATCATTGCCAAAGATATCGCCAAAATAGATGCGTCAGCAACGCTTAGATAGAACCTACCGCAGGACACCTAAAACTCAGCTACTGATGGTTTCTTTTTCATCAACATTAAATTAACTTTCACTTAAAGACAATCAGCTTAAAGCAATCAAGATCTTACTACTGTTACTCTGATCTTTTATGAAGATGCCAATTAGTTCCAGGAGGATAGAAGTTAAGCCATCCTAAGACCTGTATCTAGTTTTGGCCTTTGTACTTCCCTTTTTAGGCCTATTAATCAATTCTTTTTAATTTAAAAATATAAAGTAAATATTAGATTCTTTTCATCCCTGTAATGTTATTTGCTCATGGAAGCTTCCAAACCTATAAAAATTTTACTTTTTTCAGAATACCATTGTTCTAAGTTAATACAAAGTTTTTTTGTATTAAAATATTTAAATATATTTTTATTGAGTTGGTATAGAACAAGTTATTATGTGGTTAACTATTAAACATATAATAGAGCTTATATATATGAGTGCTTTGAATTGACTTTGATAACAATATGCTAAAATAACTTAATAGAAACTTATTAAAAAAATAATATTCGCTATTTAAAATACCACAAGACATTTTTTAAAATATTTTCAATAATGATTTTAAAAATAAATAAATAAATAATATGATAAGTTTATATTTTTTAATCCTAAACAAATCGACAACAAACGAGTAAATCTAACATGTGATTAGATGTAATGAAGTTTCTAATATAAAACGACAGCATATTTTTACTAAATTAACCTGATAATGAACAGCATGAATTCCATCATAAGATAAATATGATTTTAAGTATGTGCATCATCGCCGTCGTTGAATTTCTATCAATCAATAAGCAGCCATCGGTTCAAGCACGGTAACATGTAATATCTTTTGTTTCCTTTCTAAAATCTACAAATAGCAACGATAGCGCTGCTGATTCAACTTCAAGTCGCTAGGCCTACTTGTCCACTAAAAACTTGTGAATAATGAATGGATGATTTTTAATGTTAACTAATAAGAAAAAGATATGTAAGATCAATTTTGAAAGGTTTGTATTATTGTGACATTAAGGAAAAGGATTAAATATAATGAATGTATACGAATCAGAACAAAAGCACGAAAAGGAGCGCTTGGAAGACGAAGAAATAAACAGAAAAGAAGTTTGATGGGGCACATCATTAGAAATTAGAGAGAGAAAAAGGCTGGGGACGTGGGAGTTGGGACAGGGAGTACGTGTATTAAAATAAAAGTCCAGCAACTTGGGTAATAATGTAAGGTCACTTCTGAGACGTGACGTCAGAAATTCCATAGATGCCTTAGAAGGAAAAGGGGAAAAAGTTTAATTAATTAGCTAAAGGAAAGGAAAAGCAAACAATATACACCTGCAGAGACAACCATTTATTAGCGACATGTACATTACCGGGTCAATCTTAATCATAACGCCTGCTGCAAGGCATACGATGTCAAGTGATGCCATGCACTTAAGCTAACTAATTCTTTCTTTCCTGCTTCTTTTCTTCTTCTTTTTTTCTTTCGGAATGAATAAGCTTGTATTCGCATAAGGGTCCACCTCTTTTGTTTAACATTATTTATAGTCTGAACTTTACTACATTATGATATACCTCTTGCTTTGTTACTCGAGTCATTATGAAATGGTAACTATGATAATCTTTGACATGAAATGAGGGAGAGTAGTGGGCATTCCAAGATTTAAAAGAAAAAAAGAAAACAGAGAGAGAGAGAGAGAGAGAGAGGTTCTGTGACTGGTGCGGAATGGGGAAAACAGTAGCTAGTCAAATGTTCTGCTTGCAGGCTTTCTGGTAACCAACACTGCTACGTGCACATGATTTTTGTGGGGTTTGTATGCCAAAACAAGTACTTTCTCTTTCTTTCTTCCTTTCCCTTTTCCCTTACCACCATAATCAGGAACCTGGAAATATATAAACTAACCTCAGATTGTTTTTCGGCTTCTACGACTCATTATTTTCCTTTTTTTCATTTCAGTTGTTTAGGCAACGGATCACTCTTGTAAGTTTAACAATCCGACTAAAACGATTCTCATGAATGTTAGCCGAGCACAAGCATACTCAATACAAGTACTATAGGTCAATTGAACAAATACACTTTGAATAAGTTGGATCAAGTAAAAATTATGAAAAGAGGACATATGCTGAAATTATTTATCGACAAGATATATTTTCAGCATACATTAATAATGTAGTATTGACTAACCGAAAATAATTGACTGCAAAATACTAATCAAGTGATAAAACTTGGTAGGGTTTTAGAATGCAGGCTTATGTAATTGGTCATCATTCTTCTGCTATCGAAATCTCAATAATTCAAAGTTTAAAGAATATAACAGAAATGCAGTGTACTGTATGGGTTAAAAATGAAGCACTTTTAGTTCACCTAGAATATGTGATTTCAAAATACTTAGCCTAATATCTGGAGAAACCCTTCATTAAATTGCTGTTAGAAAGGGGGCATCTTTCTTCATGTACTCTCTCAGTTGGTGGTACAGGCAACATATATGGAAACTTAGGTGTGTTTAAACGATGTGTCCAAAACAAGGAACGGATATGGGTTTCATTTATATTTAATGAAATTAAGCACTGTATGAATTAGGCAAGAGGTGAGGAGTTGATTGGAAATAACAAGGACTTTATATAATTTGGAGGAACCAATAAAGCTAAAGCCACATCTGATTCTACAGGGAGGAATGTGAACTTGTGGCTACTGGGCCAAGCCAACTTCTCTGTATGACTTATTTGGAAAAAAAAAAAAACTTAAAAATAGGACTTTCTTACTTCACTGAACATCACAGTCACACCACAAATACGACAGCTACTCTCTGCCTACTAGTACTACCACCGCCATTATCAACATTACCGTCGACCCCGGCATTAAGTTTTGGGGTGGGGATTAAGTCTTCGGCATCAAACTCATTTACACAATTATAACTTTTATCGAAATTTACTTTTTGGCCTTCTGAGCAAGTCTTTTTTCTCTCAAATTAAAATTGTTCAATTTCCACTGAGTATCTGTGTGATTGCCTTACTAGCCAGTGTTCAGCAAAAGATCTGACTTTTGATTCCAAATCTAGTCTTCAGTGCTACTGTACTGCTAGCTTTTTGATTACCCGATAGATACCTTTAAAATTATTACCAGTCAAATAGAATTAGCGTACCGAAACATCCCAAGAAGCAAGCACTAATGAACATCAGTAAGGAATCTTACTTTGTTCATGATTACTGTTTGTAGAGCACAGCACGCACTGGCCATTTCCTAAAAAAAAATAAAAATTGGATGAATCTGGAGGATGTTTTTTATGCATGATGACAGATGATGTGAAGCGAGGGCCCCCTTTTACTTTGTCAAGAAATGTGAGGTATGCCTTTCACGTTTCAACCAAACTAAACCCAACAGTTATTCTACATGGATTTTAGTTTTACCGAACCAGATGATCAATAGGATAAATATGCTAATATAAATTCACATACATTACCACTCACCCTCTCCACTCCACTCCCAGTGGGAGGATGGATGTATGTATGTAATCTTGTGATTTCAAACATACTCTAAGAAGTGATAAACCGAGCAAAAAGTACAAGTGACATTAAGTTTGTAAGTTATAACAATTATTAACTGGTTTTGTAAAATTAATCAAACAGGTCTGTGATATTCAACCCAGGCCAGCTTATTTAAGCAATACTAGTTGTACTGGAATTTAAATAATTATACATAGTAATGGGTGTTGATCTGTATTTATCTTCTCAGGAGACAATTGACATTGATTTATTAACTCAACTTCAATCTCTGTGCTCTCAAATGTATGGAAGATTGAAATTTTTTGACATAAAACACTATGCATAAACCTTATTTATGGTATTAAGCATTTTTTTATCTCATTAAACATTAAAATAGTTGGATAAACATAATTTTAATCTAAATATCTGTAGGTCTAGACCTTCACATATATATAATTACAGCATTTTAGTAAGAAAAATGTGAAATATGACTCCCTTCCCTTTGTTGAGGTTGATTATAACTTATTTGCATATGTTACCGCCGGGAGGATTGGTTATACAACTCCTGGGTCCTCAGGCTTTTACAAAACCCATACGGTGTACCTCTTTGCTTTGGCTCAATGTCACCAGCTTATTTGAATGTTAATGGATGGATTTTGACGGAGTCAAGAGCAAAACAATAAGGGAAAAAGGCCTGATAGGCAATGAGGGGTGTCATTATATATGTTATTCTCCACCTAAAGAGAAGAAGAGCGAAACTCTACGTGTCCGACATAACTCATAGTTGCATTGGGATAACTTCTCTTGAATTCTATAAAATGTGGTTTTCATACAAAATTTATATATATGGCGCCAAGAAGTATCAATTTCTTATTTGCAAAAAACCTTAATTGCGTTTATAAAATGAAACAAATCATAATAAATGGTGCATTCATGCAAGTTTGTGGAACAACTAATCACGTCCAATACATTAAATTTAAATTCGGGTGACTCTATGTATTATTTGGCAACACAATCTGCGATAAAATCATCAAAATTTTGATGAATTGAGAATGTTTTAAATAAATGTGGAGTTTCATGTGATATGAATAGTAATGCATATAATTGGTTATGAAGGCTAACTACGAATAATTTATGTTACTTTTCCATGATAAGGTACTTACCAAATTTACGTGTATTTCTTATATTTTGTTGACCTACTACATACTAAGTACTTCGTGTGCATAAGATAGTTACTTAATTCCAATAAAAAGAAAAGAAAATGATCACGATATAACTATTGATTTGCCCTTACGAGTGATCATTGCTCATTAGCTGAAATAAAACAAAGATTGTGCTTGTACATACGGCACTGGCTGTACCTACGGACTAATTATAGATAGCTAGTGATGTAAAATAGGTTACTGGCGAAGCTAATACGTCTCTGATGTTTTCGTTTTGGTACGTACGAAACAATGTCTTGTATGGTCTAGTATCGCATTCAAATATGGTTTTATTATAAAGTGAATATAACTCATTTTGGTTGGAAAATAATGCTTCTTTCTTACGTTTTTGTTTTTACTGTAGATTCATAATGTATTTTCTTCACCTCCTCTATATCATTTTTGACAGATCTAGTTTACTCTCTCTCACACAATGACACAAAGGACAACAGATGTCCGATGTAGCCATACCCACCTCAGTTATAGAGCCAGGTTAGGGTTAGACGTTAACTATGCAACAAATAACCAATGACCCTAGGGTTATAATATTCATTACCTAATACCTACCAATTTAAAAGATAAAAAGAAATAAAAAGCCTTAGGGTTTCAACGTCTTTAGAGTGTCAACCACTCTAAAAGAACACCCGTGTATTGTACTCACCAATCACAAGCCACTTAAGTGGAAATGGCATCTTTCATGCCACAAAAAGACCTGACTACGACACACCAAAATAGCGTGAAAACAACGCGTTGGGTGGGGGGGTAAAAGTGAAAATGGTAACTTTACTCATTTAGCCATGAAATTTGGAAACTAGGGTTTTATTATGTATTATGAAAAAGAAAAGCACATAATGGATAGTGATAAGAAGCGCACCTCCCTGCCACGTGGGACCCCTACCGTTGGCTCCCTTTCTCTTTCCCGCACTTTCTCTCTCTCACGTATAAACATAAATATGCACATATAAAATGGTGGATGGTCGTAAATGCCTGAGGCTTATGACATGGCATGGGGGGCATATCATATGTGTAGATATATTAGTACAAACAAAGGACCTTCTTTCAAGGACATAAGATAAAAACTCTCCCTCTCTCCCTCTCCCTCTCTCTCACTCCTCAAGAATCGAAAACCTCTCTAGGGTTTCTCCAGACTTCGCACGCGAATTCCACCCAACCAGCTCTAAATCTCTGCTGATTGCTTGCTGCTTCTCTTTGCCTTCCAAACGCTGTTTCTGATGATGCCACTTTTTGGGTTGGCCGTGAAGAATTAGATCTTGCACGCGTAAGATCGCTCCTTTTGATGTGCAAGTGACTTAAGGTGTTGTTTCTTCTCTTAATTATTGATTTGGGTGGTATTTGCGTCTTTGGTTGGTTTGGTGCTGGATTGTTTGTGTTTAGCTCAGTTTCCAGCTCGTTTATCCAAGGTTTTTAGGTCATTTCACTGTTTTTGGTACGTCAACTTTGCTCATTTCTTTGTATTCTCCGATCTGGATTTCACTTAAGGTAAGAATCTTCATATTTATGTCAGATTTCAGTTGGTGTATTGAATTTTCGGCTGTAGTGATTAGCTACGTTGACTATTCAGTGATTGACGTCAATTCATGGCTTTGGGGCAAGGAAACCCTAAAAGTTTCATTGATGGCGAAACGTTCACGAGTATCTGGAGTTTTTGGAGGTCATTTTGAAGTGGGTTTTGTGCTTGCTGCTGTTATTATCGAGAGATTAACAGCTTCCCTTCTTATGTGTAGCGCTGTCAGTTTTAAGTAACCCTAGTCAATCCTTTGTCTTACTGGCTTTATTTGCTCAATTAGCTTGCCATTCGGATGAATGAATTTCTCGATATCTTTAATCGTATTTCATGAGAATCATGAATTGTTGCCTGCAGGCTTATGTTTGTTACTGTGGAAGCCTAGGGTTTCTAGGTATGCCCTTTCCTCATTTTGCATTTATCTTCTGCTTATTGTTATTTTATGTGTTAAATCTGCATATATGGCAGTTCTTTAATATTCATGCCACTTTAAAAGATTATTGTTGAGAAATAATAGTTTTTCAAGCTCGTTAGACTTCTAATTGGAAACAAACCCTAGCATGGTTGTTTGATTTAAATGGTTTGCTTGGTGAATGTTTCACAATCATGTTATTTATCAATATTAATGACATAATGCGTTTATAACTTATGATTCAGTTTTATGCACATTGGCAAATCGTCATTTTAACATTGTGGTATTGGTTGCTTGAATTCTTTCTTACCTTTAATGCATGTACTTTCTTGTGAATGATGTTCCAAACTTCCTTTCACATTTGCTGTCTACTTGGCTGGCCTAGCACTACATCTTACTTGAACAAAGCACTATGCAAGCCCTTTTTTATTATTCAAAACTCTATTGGGCGGCTTAATATACCATCATGATTTCATTTAAGATAAGCTTGTATGCACCTAATTAACATGGTTTTAGCATTGTTGGCATTAGTGATAGCATGGATAGGAGCATGGTGGTTGGGGAGAAATGGCGTAGTAGCAAGAGCATTACTGCCTCCAAATCCATTGAATCACCCCTTTTGATTGACTCTATATCTATAAATCTCATCAAATCAAATGAGAGGAATGATGCAACAAATTGTCAGCATTTTTCTTTACGGTAAGCCTTGATCTGATTTAATTTTACATTTTAGCAGCAATGATGTATGTGTTTATTTAAGTTATGTATTTAACTGAGCCTTGACCATCTTGTTCGTAGTTATGACTTGTGCTCACAAATGGTCTGATTTTCTAGCTTCATACTTCTTTGTGTGATCTTTCTAATCTTACATCTCACATGGAGAAGTGCTATTCTTTTATTATGTATCTAAGTTCTAATCAGTAAGTGTTGATGATAAAGATGACCCATCCTCTCTATCCTTCATCCTCAGCGATGATAGGTACCTCTTATTAATTTAAATCGAACCTATACACAAATTTCTAATATTGAATAACTGAGTCACAACAAATGACTATGTATAATACTGAAACTGAACATTGGGAATATTGCTACAAAAAGTAACTCCGTCAAGGACCTTTTCCTTTTCTAGATGGTGATTAACTTCAACTTCTTGAAAGTTAGCCTTCTAAAGTTTTTCTTCTTTTTCATTTTGCATGCAGTGGATATGTAACTCAAATTCGCAAAAGAGACTGGAAGCTATGTTGGCCATTTGCTTCTGATGAAGACAATAACAAGTCTGAGGAGCAAAAGGGCTTACTTCCTCCCTTATATGTCCCAAAGTTCAGATTTTGGCGTTGCCATGACTGTCTGGGGGAGGTTGATGCTGAAGGAACTGCAAATGACTGTGAGGGGCTCAAATCTTGTCACAACAGCTTCAATGTAGATAATATATGTTCGAATGTGCCGGTTGCTGCTGATGTTGCAATGTGCTTATCTCATCATGTTTCTAAGATAGACAATATTGGTGATGAAGGGAAAAAAGTTGATGGTAATACTGATAATTTAGCCAACACAATAAAGAATCAACCGTCAGCATGCATTATGGAGAAAAAAAAGGAACTTGAACTTCCGAATAGTCCCATATTGGGTACGTATTTAATCCGAGCAAAAGGTGCAGTATTATACTCCACATATAAAAGTATTTGGTTAATTAAACATTCGTTTTTCCAGGGGACAATGTGCAACTAGAAATAAATCTGAATCAAGAAATTCATAGACATGATTATGGTGCAGAAGCTGCTTCCAGCATGATGGAGAAAACTTGTCATGCAGATGACTTAGGTAACTTTTAATTCATATCATGCAATCAGAGTCGGTAACCGTTTTAACTGCATGGGCCTGAAGTTATACTTGTATTAATAAACTACGGTGCTTCTTCCCTACTTAATTGTAGATATTCTGATTTCTTACAACAGCTGCTTTCATGAGGAAATATGATGGATCAATCAGTCTGTCTAAACCATTCTATCATCATCATGATGTTGCTGATTCTGAGTCTGATGGGGGCCTTGGTTATGTGGCTATAAGTTCTGCTAAAAATTTTGAGAAACCTATGGATGATGGAAACAGTAAGGAGCCACTCAGTAACATGGATTGTGCATGTCCAAGTTCCTCTTTGCAATCAGAAGAGCATGATGATGCTTCATCTGAAAGTGCTGAGATCCTGGTTGGCAACAATCTTAAAGGTATCCATCATGAGGATTCAAGCAGTTTGCCTCGGAGAAAAGCAAGAAAGGTCCGCTTGTTAACTGAATTATTAACTGAAAATGAGGATGGAGACAATGATATCATTAGAACTACTAAAGATTATCTGTCTAATGACGCACTTAATGCCATCTCTGATGCATCTGAAAAAGTTAACGTTTTTGCTGTCACCCAAGGTCAGCTGACTGTCCAAGGACAAGCCAAAAGTGTTTTGGATCAGACCAGAAAAAGGAAAATTTATCAGGATGAAGACTGGAAACCTGCAGTGACAAGGGAGACAAGCTCTCCCAACAGAGTTGCAAAGGAAGTTAGGACTTTAAAAGGAGATTCAGAAGTAGTTGGGTCTGAATTACAGGCAGGTGTTTGTGCCATAACTGGAGTGCAAAATGATTTGAAACGTCAGACCAAACAAAGACTTGACAAGGGTCCTAGTTTAGGTAAAAGGAAAATTAAAAAGTTGAAATTCAGTGAAAAAAAAAAATCCTTACCACTATCAGATGATCATGTGCCAAATGAAACTGCAGAGGAACTAGGGGATGATTCTAACTGTACTGCTGTTGATGTTGCTTTGTCAAAACTCGCAAATGATGCATTGCCAGCTAGAGAAATGAATCTTTTCCCTTTGCCTGCACAAAGAATGGAGAGAAAACCAAGTTTTTCAACTAAGAAGAAAGGAAAGATGCCAAAAATTGATGATCAGAATACTTCTGCCAGGACTGGTGGGATTTTCAGAGAAGGTATTGTGAGAAAAAAAGATACAGGAATCATACACTCTACGGCCTTTGGTGTTCCATTTTTTTCTGCTGAAGACATATCTCAGGAAAGAGGACTGGAACTTTCTCTTAACAGCTACATTCCTACAGAAGGACATGGTAGAAAGTATATTACACATGTGGATAACAGCAACAATCCCTTTTTCGTTTGGAATGAGGGCATTTCTGAGGATCAGCTTATGAGGAAGGCTGCAGAAACCAAATATTGTCCAAAATTTGGCTTTACTTCTCTGCCTACACCAAATGCACCTATCAGGAAAGGACTAGATGTTTCCCTGAGTAGTAACAACCCTAACTTCATAATACCCTTCCTGAACCAGAAGCAGAACCTCTCCTCTCAGATTGAGATTGGCGCTTGTTCTCTTATGCAACAAAAGGTATAACCATATCGCTCTACATTTCTTCTTAACAGTGGCTAAGTTAAATTGTGGTATATGATGCATAATTCATGTGTGGATGCATCATGGTAGTTGAATGAGGTAGATGGATTTTATATGACATTTTGAGTGCATGTTTTCACATCTCCATCTCTCTCCTCTTTTAAATCATCATCTGCTTATTTTTCCATTGCATTCTCATTGTCAGTTCTTACACTGGCTTGGCTGGTGTAAGCTGGATTACTTTTTGATTAACACAACAGAGTGAATTATGCATTTGTCCTAGTTGCAGATTGCTCATGTTGGAAAACTTGTCAGTAGGTTTCAATATAATTCTTTAGTAGGCACGTCAGCATGCCTTGTTTGTATCTAATTGATCAACATTAAATTTCCAGGATTATTTTACTCCAAACAACAACAAAAAGACAACAGAAAATCAGGACCATTTAAATATCCAAAGGGTTGGTAAGGTACCTGAACAGGGAGCTCTAGATGATATTCCAATGGATATTGTTGAGCTCATGGCTAAGAATCAGTATGAGAGGTGTCTTCCTGATCCCGAGTACCAGAACAGCCAGTTAGCAACAACTGATTACTCCATCTGTGGTCAGACAATTGATTTCAGTAAAGCTTATGGGAAAGGAGGGACGAATCTCTTTCCTCAAGAAGTTGCTCTTAAAGGACATCCCAGGGCTAAGAATGGAAAAAACCGAACGATCAAGAGGGAGGATCGTCCGGGATTGGCAAAACTAAAGTCAATTGATTATTTTTCTCAAGCTGATAGAAGCCTACTGAATATGAACCAACAGGAACAAGCTCGGTTGCTCGCAGGTCGGGTGGTAGATCATGAAGAGAATCCATCAAATGTGGACCAAAATTGTGTTTCAAGTTCCCAAAGGCAATCTCATGGCCCAAATTCCGCATCGATTGGGAATGTCAATACAAAGAGGTTTTCTCATAACATTTTGCATGGCTCGAGACCATGTGTTACCTGTCAATGGAATCCAGATCAGAATGAAGAAGCAAATCCTCCTTGGCAACCCATGTCGCCAAATCACATACCCTTTGTGTATAGGATCCCTCCTAAGTCTGGAGGTCCATCAGCAAATTTGACTATGCTCCCTTGTACCACTGGGCCTGGCAGCTTGTATCAGCAAAAAACAAATTGGCCTCCTGAAGCAAAGTTTCTTCAAAGTTCTACCAACATTGGAAAGCAATTGCAAAATGTTGATTCTGAAACTCTCAGAAGAACTCATTCAGATTACCTATTTCCTCACAAGCATGGTAAGATTGAGATCAATGAAAAGCTGGTAGGTTCACTGGACCTGTATTCTAATGAAACCATACCTGCTATGCATTTGCTCAGCCTTGTGGATGCAGGAGCACGATCCAGTGCTCAGATTGATAAGGATGTATCCTCAGAATTGTTGAACAGACCTACCATAAAATCTGACCATGGCCCTAAACAGTTTCCTGGGCAAGAACCTGGTGTTTATAAACCTCCTAATGCTATAAAATATATTCCATATAATTACCATGGTAGAAACCAATTTGCAGATTGTGCCCATGGTCAGGTTCCTGCAATGTCAATTACAGTTGGTGCATCTTCCGCTTCACCTCAACAGGATAAGAGCTTCAAGACGGATAATGAATATATTTCTCATCTTTCTCAAGAAAAACATAAGAGAAAAACTGACTTTCTTTCTCAGAGTAAAGGCAGGTCAAGAAAATCTGTACCAAGTGGTAGTTTTGGCACCAACTGTGGATCTGTTCCAGCTCATAGCCTTCAAACAGTTTTTTTTGGTACATCGGAGTCTAGTGCATTTCCTACGCAGATGCAAGCATCTGGCAATTCAGCAAAGCACAAGATACACCCATTGAATAATAGTGGTTTTGCTCGGGCCAATAAAAGCTGTACTGTGACTGAAACCTGCAGTCTGAACAGGAATCCTGCTGATTTCAGCATACCAGATGAGGACAATGAATTCATGATTAAGGGAGAAGACTTGAAATCTGTTGAGGGAATACCTTTGACAAATGGGTTTCATATGAATAGTTTGAATGGGTTCAAGAGACAGAAGAAGCTTCATGCTGTTAAAGCAGGCATGTAACTTCATGGTGGTCTAGTCTCAATACTGATTCAGGTATCTTTTATAACCTCTATGGCCATATGGTGTACTTATTTGAGCTGAGTAACAACTTTCTAAAGTTTTTAGTTGCTTCTGATATAGTTATCTGTATATTTAGAATTCCTCACTGATTGATCTCTTTGATTATGCACAGGTGTTGTAAAACTTCTTGTCAGCTTCTGGAAATCTTATTAAATTAAAACTTTACAATCAAAAAGAAAACGCCATCAGAAATGGCCAGACTTCAAATGTGGAAATGTGGTTCCATGTAGATGGTTAATGAATATTTCTGTCTAAAACCAAATCACGGAAGCTATGCCAGGTTGCTGGTCGAAGATCTTGTGTATGTTTATAGTTCCTTGAACCCTCAAAAGATTTTCTGTGTATATGCGTTTGTAATTGAAGTGTTAATTCCGTTAAGTTGACTTAACAAATAGTCATAAAGCCAAGAATGACTTTCGGCTTTTGCGAGGGGCTTCTTCAGAGCCCAGTGGTGTATCTTATGCTCCACCTACGATAAAGAAGTGAGCACTAACGGACGCCAGTGTTGCCAGTATATTCTCAAATGCCTGTCTCTGGAGTCTGCAAAAGGAATCACAGTGGAATGATGATACTTTAATGTTGTAAATTCAATGACATCAAATCGGAAAAGGAGCTACTCGTTGCTTTAATTTGGGTTCCTCCGGAAACAACACATGACATGCAGATCGTGAAGAGAAACGTGTGTTATATTTCACTTTACCGAACCTAAATTACATTTCCTGAAAAACTGTCATCTTTTGTTGTTTTTCTTTAAGCAATAAATCAGTGGTTTGATTACAACTAGCTGAAATTATTATTGCTTGGTTTATTTAATTTGCTTTATGATAGTTTACTAAAAACATTTGAGTACATAACATCAACAATTTATTCAACAGGGGAGGTAACAGCCAGACTAAGTGAAGCATCCTATTCACATAATGTTGGTGGATGTGAAATTAAGACAAATAAATTACTGCAAAGCCCCAAGTCATGTAGCTATCATTTGTCTCATTATAATCACTTCCGTCTGTCTCTTCTACTTTGTTAAATTTCCATGTACTGTTTTCTAGTATATTACAAGGGCCAATTCAGACTTGGAACCTTTGCAGCGTGATTAGCATCAAAGATTAATGTTAAAAGAGTCGTCTATGTCATACGCCACCTGTTTATACTCGAGACTAAAAACCATAAATCATTCAAAAGAAGTAACAAGAATATCTATTTTCCATTTGCTTGTTAAAGAGTATAAAATTTGCAATCTATAGCGTGAATAAATTTGTAGCGTGAATAAAGTTTATCATCAAGCATAAATAAATTTGTAGCTTTTAATAACGATCTTCATTATCCGGGTTTTACTGCCATTTACTCCGGCGCATGTATGTGAAGTTTCATTCTCAACAGTTATTAGCCACTCGGATGTGATTGAGACAACAACTATACGATACGCACTCATGATCACCCAATTCTAACAGTGAAAACATATAGAAAAGAAGGCTTAAAAACTAGCAACGAGAAGAAAAAGATCGCGGCAGCAGATTATC
This sequence comes from Erythroxylum incrassatum, assembly GCA_026546855.1. NCBI lineage: Eukaryota > Viridiplantae > Streptophyta > Magnoliopsida > Malpighiales > Erythroxylaceae > Erythroxylum > Erythroxylum incrassatum. The sequence continues at coordinate 19,366,523 of JANVCL010000008.1, read as the reverse complement.
GAATTGTCGGGATTTGAGTCAATGCTATAACTCTTTCCGTGGTAGCCTTTCCGTCTGTTATTTGCATATCTTGATACTAATTCGAACCCAAAAATGTAGCATTATAATAAAAAAAATCATGCCAAATATTTTAGACATGAATATAGGATAGACTACGACGAGAGTTGTCTAGTGATTCGTCTCATTGCAAATTAGTCTTAATTCCATTGTAATAATCAGACAATAACAGTTATACTAGCTGAGAGTGATTTATGCATGTTGTCTTGTAAGAAACGTATCTAAAGCATTTTGCAAGATTGCCAGATCCGAAAAATAAGGTATACAAGTTAAGCAAAGTCTAAAATCTTAACAAAACTTCCTATGCTTGCTTTAATAGATTTAACTAATATGACTACATTTTATTAGCTTTTTTACTCTTATATTAAAATGATACAATTGTTGTTAACTACGAGCTTAGTATTTAGGAAGTCAAACAATCTTTTAAGGACAATGCATGATAACCCAAGGGGTGTGGTTGAGTGGAAGGGACTCATCCATCTTTAATTAAAGGTCAGGGATTCGATCCTTGACTTTGGGTATGGAGCAATCTTAAATTCTTGGGCCAGTTGTCTCACTCTATGAGGTGCCTACAAATCAGCGAGGGGATTAGTTACTGAGTCCGTCAGTGGATATCCTGGTCTAGACCAAAAAAGGACAATGCAAGATGAAAAATATTGGATTTTGTCCGACGCTAGGGTCACTTCTTACTCTAATGTCTACTTTCTTTTTCAAGCGAAAGATGACTTTGGTATCCATTAAACGCTAGGACTCCCAACATCGTTGACACCACTATAAGAAAAATAAAGTTTAGCGATGAAAATTACCGACGGAAAACTTACACATTCCGTCAGTAAGCTAAGTTAGTGACAGAATTTACCGACGGACTAAGGTGTCAGAGAAACGACCGTAGGTAATAATTTGCGACAAATCACAAAATTTCTGTTGCAAATTTACTTACGAACATTTTGTGTTACGTCAATGAATATACCGACAGTTCTTGTTTCAATCGATAAAGTTACCGACGGACAAACTAACTTACTAACGGAAGTGGTTATTCCGTTGGTAAGTTAATGACAACATTACCGACGGTTATTAGTTACCTATCAGTAAATTAAATAGATTTTACCGACCAACTTTATTTTTCCATCGACAAATTTACTAAAACTATTTTTTATAATTTTCCTGCATTTAATTTTATTTGATGATCTTATGGTTGAAGCAAAATTTATATAGTTAAGAGTTATCTGTTGATAATATTTTGATTTGTTTTTAAATTTAATTTGTTAAAACAGAAAGTTGATTGATGATATAAATTAAAAGTTTTCTTAATTGATAATAAAAAATATTTTGTACATAATAAGTACTTATAATTCATACGAAATGACTACAAGTATATTATTCAATTGTTGACTATGGATGCCCTGATTGCTGCGATGAGGTGCTACCCTTCTCCTTCAACTCGTCCTCCTCATTACAGAGCTGAGTTATGTACTCTATCAACTGTTGCAACTGATTTGTCAATGTCTCTACTGTGCTCTGAAACTCATAGACTTCATTAGGTGCGGACCGCCTACTAGATGTGGCTGTACTGGATGTAGAGGATTGCGAATAATATGTGTTCGCAAATGATCCTAAGTCGAATATCCTTCTACGACGGTCTATATCACCCACTGCATGAAGATAGGTTTGACTCTCATCAACATCTTCAGACTGTTGAGACTGTCATTGAATGCTTTCTTGTATTTGGTCATATCAAAAGGCAATGTTTATATTAGTAAGTGATAATTATTAAGCATTAATATTAAAGCATAAATTGCATACACATTTACTTCTCTACATAGGGCATTGACGAAGGTCACACCATCATGCTTCTTAGTGTGAGTGTGCAAAATGAGCTAACGGGGTGTAGGTTTCGTGCCCATAGACTTTTCCCGCATCAGAAAAAACTGTTATAAGTGAACTACAATTGATAACCAGTTCTACAGAATTTTCTCTATTTTTATGATATTTACTCCTTGTTGAACAAAGAAAGTAACTCAACAATACAGTCGTATATGGCACCAAACATTTATAACATTGTCATTCTCTATAATACACATATTTTCATTCCAAAATTCACACATCAAATTAAATTGGAATATGCCAAAGTAAAAAAATTATAATATAAAAGTAAAGTGTAGATACTTGTTGATTGTAAAACCAATTCACTAGTTTTACGCTAAAAACTGCAAGTATACAGGGTGTAACTTATATTAAAGAACAGATATCAATCCCTCAAAGATTGTGTTTGGACGCTACTTAATTCTAGCTGCTTTGTTTGAGAACCAATTTTAATAAATATAAACTGAAAAATTAAGCTGAATCAAACAACTAACAATGAAAAAATGATAACGCAAAAGTGCAGAAACTTGGAATTCAAGATTTAACAATTAACGATCACTGTTTCCCTATCTTATCTACCTTCTACCTTGTTAATTAAATTGTGCCTCACCTAAGATGTCCTAATGTATTAACTACCCTCTCTCAAGGTGTAATTAATTATCCCTAGCCAAATTAAATGGAAATGATTAAGCAATCTCTCAATCTACATAATTAGTCCACCAATTTAAATAATTATGAAGTTATCTTATGGGTAATCAACTAATTAGCCAAGATCTCTCTATAACTAATCAATTAACTTAATGAATGTAGTTTATAGAGTGTCAATTATCATTGTACAACCTTACACAATTTACCTAACTCAATTTCTCAATATATTGCAAGGTATAAGCCCAACATTCATCAAAAGCATCATTCATTCAAATCAACAACGTAGGAGTTCAATAAGTAGTTCAAAAGTAATCTTTACAAATAACTCAGCCACTCATAATGTCATTAACATCCCCACCAACTAGAAAATTCATAATAAAGATGCTAGAAGAGAAAAATGAAATAACTAGATGAAGCAAGCTCCTCCTCTTCTTTGCCTAAATCTAGAAAATCTGGAGTTAGTGTGCTCTTTACCCAATTTGGAATTGAAATCTTGATTCTCTACCTCTCTCTGGGCTCTAAATATGTTTTTAGCATAAAGAGGCAAGTTCTCACAACACCCTCTTTGACCCTAGGGATTTTTGCGCTTATATATTTACAAGAAAGTAAAAATAATTGAAACCCACATTTCTCTTCTTGTTAAGGATCCCATGATCGTGGGAATTAGCATGAATCCCACGATCGTGGGTTCTTGTCTTACAACTCCTCCACTTTTCTTCTCCTCTCTTGGTCCCTAGCTTAATCAAAAAGGTGGCCACCCTCCATTCCTACATTAAAATGATCAATTCTTACCCTAAATCAACATCAAAACATAAAAGAACAACCATGAAGATCAAACTAAATAAACACATACAAAATAAGCCCTAAAACATAACAATAACAACCTATTATGCAAGAAACATATGCAAAATACTTAGAAAATCACACACTAATGCAAAACAATCAACTTCCCTACATTTAAATCTTTGCTTGTCCTTAAGAAAAATAAAAACAACCAATCAATTCTGTCACTTCATTTTCACAAAGATCAAAACATCCAATCCCTTAAAGTTTGGCCAACTCAAATGTCAAGCTACTACATATATCATGACTACTTTTCATTAGTATACATAAGTAAACTTAACTTATGGCACCATCAATCAAAGATAAGTAGAAACACAAAATGAATCTTCCTCACGGTTTCACTCATTTCTCTCAAAATGGTTAGTGTTTCATTCAAGCTCCCTGTAGGAAACTACATTACCATAGGCTTGCTAATACACCAATTCTCCTCTACAATGATTACATGCATAAATAGGTCAAGAAGACTTTCTTTTGGTTGTAAGGTCAAACAAGGTAAAGGGTTTAATACAAGCATTCATAAAGTAATAAGTGAACAAAGTGGTAGCAAAACATATTTATGAGATACACAAATGTAAATATACTACTCCTCCGTACTTATTGATGCTACTAAAATGTTCTTTTTTCTTTTCTTTTCTTTTTGTTTCAACAATTGAAGAAAAAATTAACACAATAGCAACTAAATGCAATGTGATCTAAGAGTAGAAGTATTACTCAACTCATCTTGGAAAAAAATGTAGCAAAAATCCCAAACTAATGCATCACTTAATACTTTATTAAGCTTGTGACTGGGTAGGTTAATGGGGTTTCGGGTTTTAAAATGTGGGGTGTTTTCAAGAAACAAAAGGGTTAAGGCTCAACAGGGATAGCAGGGATAATTAAAGATAGGTCATTTAAGCCAAAGGTTAACATCAAAAGGACCTTAATTATCTCTATTAAGCATGCATCTAGTAAACTCGAACCGATTCAAAGCAAGTTTTGAAGGTAATAACCTAAGGAAGAATAAAAAAAAGAAATAAAAATGACTATAGATGGAGTCATATAGGCTGAATCCTCACATTGGCTCAAATGAAAATTCATTATGAGTCTCTACACTACCTCATTGCTCAAGTGTCAAATTTTGCGTAAGCTTATGCAACCAACTACTTTTCATCACTCAATATGGTTCACTCTCTACTTAAGTAGCCTAATCCAAGTTCAAGCATGCATTCAATCTCATTCTAACTAACATGACAAAATCTCATGGCAAAACAAATCAAAATGATTCAAGTGTGATTCCATTGCTAACACAAAACAATATAAAATAACAACCTAATATGCCTAAAACATGCATCCTAATTAACAAAATGCAAATAATGAATAAGACAAACTAAAACAATGTAATTGACAAAGCATTTGTCACCTTCCCACATTTGGACAACATATTGTCCTCAATGTGACAAGGCACCTACAAAAGGAAAGTAAAATACAAAACATAACATTAAACAAACAAGCCAGTAAAACAACTAACAAGGTAAATAAAACAACGTAAAAAGTAACGGGTAAGAGAACTCTATGGAGATTATGGTGGCGAAGGCATAGGGGAAGGGACTTCAATGTTCTTCATCCGTATGAACTTTAGGAATTTCTTTTTGATGTACTGCTGCTCCTTATGCACTTGTCTTATTTGGATGTCGATCTCATTAATTTGCAGTGTTATTTGTTGATGGTTTTCCCTTCCTGTTCTTAACAGTAGTGCGCGTTTGAGGATTTTAAAGCTTTATAGAAAGAGACTCCAAAATTTCAGAACATCTCAAAGAAGGCATATCAAATATATCAGGTCTAGCTATGCATACACCATCGACATCAAGATTGTAGCGCTAAGCCAAAGCAGTAACAATGGAAGCCATGCCAAAATATGAGCTTTTCTTAGTAATGGAACCCATAATAGATTGAAAAATGTGATAAGGGGGTATTTATTTTAATTTTACGATCTATGAACCAAAGAAAGAAAAGTTCCTTATCCGAACACATGTTGCTTTCAATTTTGTTAAAAACGATTAGGCATATAAACTTGTGAAGAAGTAAGGGGGCGTTTGGTTTGAGGGTTTGGGAATGAAGGAATGTAATAATTGCAAAAAGTAGTGTTTGCTTTGGGGTTTTCAATTCCAAGGGAATGGATTCATTCCATTAAATTTGGGAAT
>JANVCL010000008.1:19344062-19355955 GCA_026546855.1 Erythroxylum incrassatum | reverse complement strand
TTTTAACAAAGGTTTAAATGATCGAGTTGATTAATTAGATCTTTGGACTTAAAGAGTTTTTAAGGTTGATCTTTCGAGACTTAGTGGATTTTACCCCAAAAATCATTTTGAACAATGATAACCTACGCCCATTTTCAAGAGGACTTTATAGATTTGAGTACAAATTAGTTTTTATCATTTCCCTAATTCCCAAAAATCCAAAAAGATTCTTTTATACTTTTATTTCAATTTTAATTACTTTTACTAGTTTCAAACAACAAACCAAACCCCAATTTTTATGAGCTTTGAATTGCATAGTTTAGACCTAGGCTAGCTTTAAAAACCATTTATCCATCGGTTCCAACAAGAGAGACGACCTGAGGTTTCAGCTTGCTGCAATCTTGGAATTTAATTATTTTGACTGGTTTCCAAGGTCGATTTTCGAATCGAATGACAGAGCCGCGATCGCCAGTCAAAGTCACAAAGTCTACCTGGAATCGCCAGATCTGAAATTTATCCAAATCCAAACCTGACCCAGCTTGACATTGAATTGGTTTCTGATTTTTTTGTGTGTTTTTTGCTCTTAAATTTGAAAAATAGATTTATTGTATTTGGTTGTTTGTGTATGTTTTGTGATGAAAGTTGTTGAAAATTATTGGTGTGTTTTGTGATGAAAATTGTTGAAAATTATTAGAATAAAAATTGTTAAAATTATTGAAAATGAAAATTGTTTGTGTATGTTTCTGTAATTGTTGAATTGAAATCGTTGGAAATTGTTAAAAATGGAATTGTTGGAATTTGAAAATGCAAATTGTTTATGTATACTTCATTATTTTGTGAATTGTGAATTTGTGATGATTGAAATTGTTGGTTGTTGGAAATGAAATTGTTAGTTGCTGGAAAGGAAATTGTTGAAAATTTAGAAATAGAAATTGTTTAGTATGTTTTGTGATGTTTGAAACTTTGAATTGAAATTGTTCAAAATTGTTGGAAATGAAATTGATGAAAATTATTGGGAATGGAAAATGTTGGAAATGGAAATTGTTTATGTATGTTTTGTAATGGTTGAATCGAAATTTTTGGAAAATTTTATAAAAGAAATTGTTGAAATTTAGAAATGAAAATTGTTAGAAATTGTTGAAAATGTAAAATTTTTGTGTATATTTCATTATTTTGTGAATTGTAAATTTGTGATGGTTGAAATGCTGGTTGATGGAAATGAAATTGTTTGAAATTTGGAAATGAAAATTGTTTACATATGTTTTGTGATATTTGAAACTTTGAATTGAAATTGTTCAAAACTGATGGAAATGGAATTGTTGAAAATTATTGGGAATGGAAAATGTTGGAAATGGAAATTGTTTATATATGTTTTGTAATTGGTTGAATTGAAATTGATGGAAAATGTTATAAATGAAATTGTTGAAATTTAGACATGAAAATTGTTAGAAATTGTTGAAAATGCAAATTGTTTATGTATATTTCATTATTTTGTGAATTATGAATTTGTGATGGTTGAAATTGTTGATTGTTGGAAATGAGATTATTGGTTGTTAAAAATGAAATTGTTAGAGATTGTTTATGTATGTTTTATGATGATTGAAACTTTGAATTGAAATTGTTCACAATTGTTGGGAATTACTGGGAATGGAAATTGTTTATGTATGCTTTGCAATTGGTTGAATTGAAATTATTAGAAAATGTTAGAAATGAAATTGTTGGAATTTCAAAATGAAAGTGATAAGTAGGTTATATCTCAGCATACTAGGTCTAATGATGGATTAGAGGTTTCTAGCATTATACTGGAAGATAGAGAATTTTGGTCTCAATGTCAATTTGTTATCCGAGTTTATGTGTCTTCGGTGAGGGTGCTTTGCTTAGCTAGTAGTGAAATAATGGGTTTTTTATGCCATGGAAAGACCGGAGGAAGCTATCAAGGTCAATCTGAAACATAGGTCTTCTTTGTACACACCCTATCTTGTAGTCATCAATGAGGGATGAGAAAGACATCTTTCTTCTCCTTTGTTTGCAGCTAGGGCATTTTTTAATCCTAGTGTATATTTCAGACCGGATTTTATAAAGAAAGCTAAGTTAGTAGAGGAATGCTATTCACTATTATAACAATTTTTGGCCATAAAATGATGCAAGATCTTTTAAGCTCACAAATAAATCTTTATAAGTTATCTTCTGAGGATTGTGGATTTTGGATTGTTGATTGTTATTTGAAAAAGAGCAAAACTCTTTCCAGGTATTAGCTGTTTCATTTTTCTTATTTGTTGAAAATTAATTATCACTTTATTTTTTTGTAACGCTACTTTTGTTATCTTACGACTTATAGTTTTTTGGTAGGATGAGAGATGAGAGAGAGAGACAAGCTGAGTTTCCCTAACTTGCTTAAACCGCCGGTGGCTTTGCTCCCTTCTTTAACTGATGGCCTCTTCTTCTTCTTCTTCTTCTTCTTCACCTTCTCGTTTGCCTCTGGCCCCAACCTCTTGTCTGCCACCCAGACCTTCCCACTCACCTCCTCCCCCTAACTCTAATCTCATTCAAAACGTGAACCTGAACTATCAAAACCTACCCCTTTCCAAGATTCCGATATCTGCAACTGTACTAGGACAAAAGCAGTTGTCATTATCCTCTGTAACTATTCCTTCAACGGAACGAGTGCCTCTTTTAAACCCTCAATGTTTAAGAACTTCGAAAAAAAATCAACTACCCAAAACATGGAAATCAGTTGTCTCTGAATTGGTGGAGGAGTCCATGAATTCTAAGGCATTAGCTTACTAGTCTCTAAAGATAAAGGACAACCAAATCTTTGTCATTCCTCCGCCAAAGTTAGCAAGGAAAGGTGTAGCTCAGTTTTGAAATGCTTTGATAGGTTTCTTTATTGGTAAGCGTTCTGCATACTTAGTAGTTTAGAGAGCTCTATCAAAAACTTAGCTAACTTTCTGTTTAACTGAGACTTTGATTACAAGTACGAACAAATTTTTGTTTAAGTTTGATTCTAAGGATGGAATGAACTCAGTTTTGGAGAAGGGCCCTTGGCATATCCAAAGGAAACCTTTATTCTTAAGAAAATGGAGTTTGAATGCTGGGGAGCAGGAAGAGATTAGGTATGCTCCGGTGTGGACTGGGTTTCATAACATTCCATATGAATACTAGAATAATGAGGGATTAGGTAGAATAGCTAGTTTAGTAGGGAAACCTCTTGTAATGGAAACTCAAACAACTAAGATATCTAGGGTTTTGTATGCTAGAATGTGTGTGGAAATAGATCGGTAGAGGAATTGGCCTTCATCTTTTTAGTTGGAAACTTATAATGAAAAAGGACAAATTAACTTTAAGGAAGTCCAGATAGAGTATGAATGGAGACCTAAATGTAACACACAGAATAAGGAATGGAACCCTACAGGTCACCTATTTGAGACTAGGTTGCATCAGGAGTTGGAAATGGAGAAGCTTTCATAACCTATTAATGAAAACCAACAAATGGAGCTTGGTTAGGCGCAAGTCCCGAAAGAGGCACAACAAAGTCTTAATGAGAGTAGACATTCAGATGTCCTAACTGATCAAAGTAAGGGCAAGGGAGTTCAGGAGATTCAAGATGATCCAACAGGATACCTTGCAGATGCTGATCCCCTTGTTGTGAGTCCATCAGGTAATTCCCTTTCTTCTCCTAAATCTAATTTGGTTCCTAATAATGAATCACAACGTCTGAGTCCTCTGGATGAGGTTAAGGGGGATTTTTCTATTATAAAAAAGAAGGAAATCTAGGAGAAAATAAAAGTCATAAGCCTTTTTTTTTCAGTTTTTATGTTATGGCTTTAGTTTTTTGGAATGTTAGGGATCTCAATAATTAAAAAAATAGCTAACTGTGAAATCCTATCTTAAGATGTCAAGTTCTTTTGTTTGTTTGATTGAATTTAGGATTAAGTCTCCTTCCCTTTTAAATAACATGTGCTCTTCCTTGTTTCCTAGATGGCGTAGTTATAGTAATTTAGATCAAGCTTCAAATGCAAGGCTATTCTTAGCTTAGAATCTGAACTGTTACATGTGTTATCCTATTGTTACAAATGGTCAATTGATTCATATAGAGGTGACTCCTCTTAATAGTGCTTTAGTCTTTTTTGTGACTTGTTTGTATGGTTCTAATAATTATAATCACAGAAAGTTCCACTGGTCTACTCTTTCAAATATCAAATTAAGTGTTGGTAGTCAATCATGGGTTATTGCTGGGGACTTTAATGCGATTTTGTTTTCTCATGATGATGAGTCTCTTAGTACCTCGACTCTTGCTGGTATGAAGGACTTTAGGAAATGTGTTGAGGATTGTGTTTTGTATGACTTAAACTATAGTGGTCCTAGTTTTACTTGGACCAATAAACAATCAAGTGACCTACTTATAGCCAGGAAGTTAGATAGAGTTCTTGTTAATTAGGCTTGGAGTTCTTGTTTTCTTAGATCCTATGGAATGATTCAAAATCCTAAAATTTCTGACCATTCTCCCGTAATGATTAGGGCTTTAGCAAACTAGCAGAAAAGATTTTCTCCATTTAGGTTTTCCAACTTCCTAGTCTCTCAGCAAATTTTCTTCATACTGTACTGTAGAAGATGCCTGGTCTTCTCAGGTTTAGGGAACCTTTATGTTTTGTGCGGTGTCTAAACTTAAAGTTGTTAAAAATACGCTCAAATCTCTAAACTCAAAGCAAGTAAGAGACATAAATGTTAGAGTTAATACCTGTCATGCTTCCCTTAATGCCATCCAAGTTCAAGTGAGACAATTGCCTAATAGGCCTCACTTGGTTGCCCAGGAAAATAAGGCCATTACTAGCTTGATTAAGGCCTCAAGGGACTAGGAATTGTTTTATAAACAATCATCCCTTATTAAATGGCTCAAAGAAGGAGATAGGAACACCAAATTCTCCCATAATTCTCTATTAGCAAATAGGAATAGGAACAACATTCACTCTTTACTAGTGAGAAATGGTCATAGGATTGTTGATCTTGAAGCTATCCAAAATTAGTTCCTAGGTATTTTTTTCAGAGCACTCTTGGTAATAAGAGTCACATACTCTCCTCTAGAGAGTATGTGATGGCACTTTTTCCTTCTCCTATTCCTAAAAATCTTAAAAGCAATCTCATTATTGAAGTCTCAACGTAAGAGATTAGGGATGTCTTTAACTTCTTTAATCCAAATAAGGCTCTTGGTCTAGGTGATTTTAATGGTTTGTTCTTTAAACAAACTTGGCATATTGTTGGGGATGATATTACTCAAGCCATCCAAGATTTTTTCCAACATGGGAGGCTTCTCAAATAACTTAATTCTACTTTTATTTCTTTTATTCCTAAGATAGATCACCCTTCCACTGTGTATGAATATAGACCAATCTCCTACTGTAATATGATTTATAAGGTGATCTCAAAAATCATGGCTAATAGGCTTAAAGATTTACTCCTTTATATAATCAGCCCCAATCAAAGTGCTTTCATTAAGGGTCGTTGAATAGGGGACAATATCCTGCTAGCTCAAGAGATCTTTAAGAATTACCACCTTTCAAATAATCATAGGCGTTGAGCTTTTAAAATTGATATGAAAAAAGCCTATGATTCAATTCAATGGGATTTCCTCCTAAATGTACTCTTAGTTTTAGGTGTTCCTCCTACTTTTATTAAGTGGATTGAAGAATGTATTACCTCTCTTTCTTACTCTATCTTGATCAATGGATCTCCCTCACAATTTTTTCGAGGTAAGTCAGGCTTAAGACAAGGGGATCCTATATCGCCGTATCTCTTTATTATCTGCATGGGGGTTCTCTTTAGGAGTTTGAATGCTTCTATAGCTTGTAGTGACTCTTTTAAATATCACTGGAAGTGTAAAACTCTTAAACTCTCCCACCTTTTGTTTTCTAATGATCTTTTGTTGTTTTGTAATACTGATATAGATTCGGTCCAAGCCTTGCTTAATTTCCTGCGCACGTTCTCAAATTTGTCTGGTCTGGACATGAACCTTAGTAAGAGTCAGTACTTTTTATCTCCTAATATGGATTATATGGCCCATTAGCTGGAAACACTAACTGGTCTTCTAAGAGGTCAACTACTTAGTCATTACTTGGGGTACCTCTCTTAAAAGGTCGTTTGTCTAGGAGAGATTGCATGCATCCGTTGGATAAAATTGATGCCAAAGTAAACAAATGGACCCATAGAACTCTTTCCTATACTAGTAGACTGCAGTTGGTTATTTTTGTGCTCTCAACTTTTCAGGTGTATTGGTCTAGTCATTTCATTCTTCCTTCTTCCATTATTAAAGAAATAGAGACAAAATTAAGAAATTTCTTGTCGTCTAGGAATATTGTGTCTAATGTTCATGCAAAGGTTAAATGGAATGATTTATGTAGACCCAAAAGAGAGGTGGTTTAGGCATTAAACATTTACCTACATGGAATAATGTTCTTATAGGTAAAAGAATTTGGGTTCTTTTTAGGTCAAGTGGGTGCGTACCGTTATTCTTAGAAGAAATCTTTTTAGGAGTGCCCAACCTAATAATAATAGTTCATGGAGTTAGAGGAAGCTTTTACATGTTAGAGAACTTATTGGAACCAATTCAGATTTAAGATAGGAAATGGGATATCTACTTTCTTATTGCAGGATCCTTGGCATCCTAGAGGTATCCTGAAGGATCTCCCAACTCCTCGAGTTATCAATGGATCAGAATTACCTACAAATGTAAAAGTTTCTAATGTTATCAGAAATAATGGGTGGAGATGGCAGGAGGTCACAATTGAGACCATACGTACCCTAGAGCCTTTACCATGCCGACTAGAATGCTCCCAACCTAACAGATTGGAATGGTTAGCCAACTCCTCTAAAGCATACACAAATGCTTTGCCTACACTACTATGAGACCTCCCAATCTGTGTATCCCCTGGCATAAATTAGATTGGCATAAAAGAACTAGCTCAAGGTATTCGTTCATCCTGTAGCTAGCTTTTCTTAATAAGCTGCAAACGAGGGATAAACTCCATTACTCTTATGTGCCAAATTATTGCTCCCTGTGTTTCTTGGATAATGAGTCTGTTGACCATCTGTTTTTTGAGTGCTCCTACTAAAAAACAATGTGGATACATTGTCTAAACCACTTTTAGATCCACTTGTCTAACCTGATAAACCTTCAAGCCATTCTAAATTGGTTTAACCATCCTCCAAACTACAACAATATTGATCTCAATATTTTTATCATTCTCCTCTCTATTATTGTGTATAACCTTTGGTCTGAAAGAAACCACCGAGCCTTCAAAGATAAGATCTTGGAAGTTGGGAGTATTAACACTAGAGTGGTTTTCCAAGTTATGGAGCACCTCAACTCAAACAACGAAGGAAGGTAATTGTTGGTGTGGTTTGTTTTTTCTAACATAATGTTTTGTAGGTTTGATTCAAGTCCATGACAATTGGAGGTCTAATAAGAAGGTTAGATTCTCCTACTCCTCCTTGATTTCTCATAGCAATGGAAAGCTCATCTATCAGGAGTGTGTAGTGCCTTGTCGAGTTTCTCCCAAGATGTCTTAGGTGAGAGTTATATAAGTATATGATGGTGGTTTCAGGCAAGGCAGTAGCCATTCAAAAATTCTTAGAGCTAAAAGTTATCAAGACTTAGGATCATGCTGTTAGGATAAGATGTGTGCAAGTAGTAGGGGGAACTCCATCTCATCCTCGACACCTATAAGCAATGGAAATCCTATCCTTTCAGCAGAATAGGAGAGTTTGGTTAATAAGCTTCAGCATATGAAGTGTTTATCACTATAATTCTGGGTTTCGGATGATGAATTGCTTTATTAGTTCAATTTGCAAATGTGTGTGTATATGGTAAAGGTGTGTACCCTTCTAGTTCTATCAAAGGATATCTTGGATGGAAGATATAAATAGGTTGATTGCTCTGATTTGCTTCTTGTATTCATATTATTATTATGTTAGGAAGCAGTATTTATTATAGAGTTTCTCATGTACTTTTAGGTTTAGCTAAGTCATTTTGGTTTTCGAATGAGATTTGCACCTTAGGCAATCTCTACTTTTGCAGATAACCTTTTTTGTTGATTTATTTAATTACTGATTTACCAAAAAAAATGGAAGTTGTGTTCCAAAATTGCAAAGTTTTTAATTTAGATTTTAAGTCAATGTGTGAGTGCAACAAGCTGTGAACAGAACTGGAGCACATTTAAATTCATCAATTCTAAGAAAAGGAATATATTGGAGCACAAGAGATTAAATGACTTGGTATTCAATTGATACAATTTAAAGCTTCGAGAAAGGTACGTTATTATCATTAATAATTTCTTATAATTTTCTAATAACTAATTTTATTGTGTACTTTGAGTCTTAATAGCATAAGTAGTTCAATATATCCAATTTCTATTGATAATATCGATCTTTCAGTGGATTGGGTTTATAAAGAGCTAGATTTGATAGATGTGAATGAATTGGAAGAGAATCTTGGTTAGGAAAGCATTGACATGTCATTTGATGCATTGAATTTGAATGACAACGACGATGATGATAAGGCTCCTCTCAATGATGAGGATTTTGTACCAAATGATAACTGGGGTTAGTGTAGTTATAACGGATAGTAGCATCTCAGATCACCTGCTTACAGATATTGTCCGCTTTAAGCCTTGGCCCAGCCAAGCCCTCACGATTTTGCTTTTCTCGAGGCCTTCCCAGGAGGTCACCCATCTTGGAACTACTCTCACCCAAGCATGTTTAACCTCGGAGTTCCGATGGGATCCTGTGCATTAGGCCATGGAAAACGTGTCTGTAAAGGAGAGGTATTCGTATCATTATAAGGCATACTTCGTTCTCCTCTCTAACCGATGTGAGATCTTACACTCTCCACTCCCTTTGGGCCTTGCCCTCTTTGGGTTCTAGCCTAGCTGGCACAACGGTTCAGGTACCGGCTCTGATACCATTTATAGCATCCCATATTACCCGCTTACAGATATTGTCCGCTTTGGGCTTTGGCCCAACCAAGCCCTCACGGTTTTGCTTTTCCCGAGGCCTTTCCAAGAGGTCACTTATCTTGAAACTACTCTCACCCAAGCACGTTTAACCTCGAAGTTCCGATGGGATCTTGTGGATTAGGGCATAGAAAACGCGTCTGCAAGGGAGATGTATTCGTATCCTTATAAGGCATACTTCGTTCCCCTCTCCAACTGATGTGGGATCTAACAAATATCCTCCCATAGATGATTGAATGAAGTTCCATGTTTTTTGTTTTTCCTCTTCTTTTAATTTTACTTATATTTGATTTATATGTTAAATTATGTATATGTAATGTAATTGTAAATGTTTTTGTTACATGTTCCACTTCTACTTGGTTGGTTTCTCATCACGAACTCTTGTGATAAATTGTAATAATTTGAGAGTTAAGGATATTTATTATTCTTTTTATTGGATGTTTTGAACTTTTGATATAATTATTATATATTATATGATGAAATTGTAATATTTTAAATACTCTGTCTTATTCTTAATTTTTATATTTGTATGATGATAATTTTCTTTTCTATATTAATTGTGGTTATTATTTATTTGTGAAATATCTTAAAATTCTTGTTATTTCATATTAATTGTGGTTATTATTTATTATTATAATTTTTATAAATAGAGTTAACGTAAACTTATAAAGTAATGTTTTAAAAGTTGGACTAGACTTTGAACCGATCAAAGTAAAGGTTTAAGGTTTAGAGGTTCAATTGGTATTAAATGGCTATAAAATAGGTATATAATAAATAAAAAATTATAAGAATAAGTAAAAACATAGTATAAAATAAAATATTTTAATATAAATTACAAATAATGTCTATTAATATATAATAAACTAATAGAAATTTTAAAATTTTAAACTAAGATTAAATCTAACATAAATTTTAAAATAGTAATTATAAAAATAAAAACTATATTTCCATATTATCATTTACTTAAAGGCTCATAAAATTTGAAATATGTTTAAAGAAAGTCAATAAGATTGACTTTCAATATATTCTAACTTCTTTTTTAATGTCCTTTAAATATACTCTTTATAGTTTAAATATTATTTTTAACACATTCTTAAATTATTTTAAGCAAATTTACTTATATATACTAATTAATAATTTAATTTATTAAACAAATTCATGATGAAAATAATAACTAAATAATTTAAAAATTTTCAACTACAATGTAAGGAAATAAGTAAAGATACTAAAATTTGTCAAATATAATTTATTTAGTGAGGTTAAATAAATCTAGTATTTTTTAAAGATTAAGATAGTAATTTTTAAAATAGTATTTTAATTAAAATATAAAGAGATAACTAAATAATATAAAATGTCAAAATATTGACACTGATAACATAGGTCGGTGTGCATGGAGAGAGAGGAGGGGAACTTGTTGTTTGAGGTGGCTCCTATCAAAAGTGCTAAGTGAGTTATTAACCAATTTTTAGAGAAAACTGGGCAGTTTTCAGTAAATTGGTCGATTTATCACTTAATTGGCCCGTTTTTACTTAGAAAGGCTATAAATATAAACCTAACCGAAAATCAGGCTAGTTTGTATTTATTCCGATTGAACCAGTCGGTTCGGTCTGATTTTTTAATCATTGTTATGAAGTGTACAGTACAATTGTACAATATGACAATAAACTATTTTGTATTTTATAAAAAAAATTAGGGACTATTTTATAAATATAAAAATTACCCGAAACCGTATCTGGTATTGACCGGTACTAGTATAGTATTGTATTAGAACTCAATTCAATACCAAGTACGGTACGATATTTGTAACATCCCACTCCCGCAAGACCCGAACCCGATATCAACGGTGATATCCGAGCTTGTGACCTGCGAGGGTGACATGCTAGAACACTCAATCAGTCAAAAGTTGGTACCATATTTTTAAAAGCACTAACAAATGCATAAGTCCATTTTCAAATTTGGGCCAAAACAATTTACAAGTTAATAAAACATTGTTTTCCACATTACGAACCATACAGTGTCACTAGTCAAATAGGGGCCCAATTCCATTTCTAATGCATTTTAGTAGCAACCCATTTCACTTTAAGCCATTGAGGCTCAATCCAATGCACAATACACTCACAACCTTTTACAAATGATACACATTAATATACACAAGGATATTCATATTTAATCAATCCCATTTACTCAAATTCCCATGCTTCATCATTTATTACAAGCTGAAATAATCAAAAACAACTGTACAGAATTCGAATAATACACTTTACACAAAAAGAAGAATTATCCTAATGCAGACGCGAACTGATTCTGACCCCTAACTTTCCTTTGAGAGCCAAAAGTCTACTCCTGTTGCATAACGGGGTATTCTTCTGAAACCTAAAAAATAGATGCAAATTTGGGGGAGTTTTGCGAACTCAGTGAGTGACCATCATCGATGGTTCACCCAATTACCCAATACATATTTCAGTTAATGCGATTCATTAACCATATATGTCATCACATATACTCGATCAATCATTTCATAATCTCTATCAATTGATCCATATCATTTGCATCATTGCATGAGAAACCATATTTTATCACATACATACGATCAATTGTTTCACATAATCATATTGTTTCAAGCTCTATGCACTGTATCATTCATATAACTCTTATGCAGTTCACTGCCAATACAATTTCACATTTCTATAATTTAACATACCCATTCCATGAAATTTCATATTCCCATTCAATATAATTTCATATTCCCATATACACATAGATCAATGCACATTTCAATCACTCAAGCACATTTAACAAAATGCATATGAAATGCTTATGAGACCCCTTTTTCAATTATTACATTGTTGGCCGAGTGCCTGTACTGTCCCGTATCCATTGGATACCGGGCTCATTAATCGTTGAGCCAA
>JANVCL010000008.1:19321801-19342683 GCA_026546855.1 Erythroxylum incrassatum | reverse complement strand
CTTATGGCTGGGCCTGTCTCCCCTGGACCCTGGGTTGCGGGGGCTTATGGCTGGGTCTGTCTCCCCCGGACCGAACATCCACATAACTAGAATACTAGTTAACAAACATACAACAAAAAATTTGATAACGGAGTTCGGCCAAATTGTGGCTACGTCTCCGGAGCTACTACACACCTTTTTATTGGGAAGAAAAACAAACACTTACAAGTATTTACACTCAAAACTCAAGACTTTAGTGTTTACACTCTCTCTTAAACCTTTACCCCAATACACCCGAAAATTACTCACAAAAAAACTTACAACTCTTAATATTTCTCTTACTCACTAATTGAGGAGAACTAAGAGTTTTACACTCTAATATTTTCTTTGCTTGGGATGATTTTTAAATGGAAAGGAGAGGGGTTCTATTTATAGTTGTTGAGCCACTCCCCTCCCTCACTTATTTTCAATGTGGGACAAAGTCCCTTATAACAAAAAAACTAGCAAACACCTTCTATGTTTAACCTTATACTTGATTCCCTAACTTCTCGAAGTCCTTTTAGTAATCTTGTAGGGAGATAATTTATTTGATTTTAGACAAAGAATCATCAATATCTTCACAGTCGGTAGGATCGAATTGAGCCCATAACTCCTCCATAAACAACGCCCATGTCACCTCCTTTCCTTCCTCCTTGTAAGTCTTACGTAGCCATTGCCACCAATAGTTTGTCTCTCTCTGTAAGTGAAAGGAAGCCAATGAGACTTTTTGTGCCACTAAGGTACCTTAGTAATCGAACAATTGTTCCACACAAGTGAACCACTTAGTGGGATCGTCTCTAAGTATTGTGGAAACTCAAGCTTGACCAATTTGGATAAAAATTAGGTCATATTTTGGTTAATGGAAGAATGATTTCCATACCATTCACATGTGCTTTTGGATGGAGAGTCATGCTTTGAAAGTAACGTTGGTTTTCTATCCCCTATCGAAAGTGGGTGAGATTAGAGGCCTCCATTAAGGCTATATAGTGAGGCATATGCTTAAGATTTTATATATCTCAAAATCTCTTTCCCATTACCTTGGTATTAATTCTTGGCGTGGATTGTGAGATCTTCTTGTAATCTTTGTTTTCTATAGTAGAAAATTTTCTATTCTTTCTCGTGGTTTTTCCCTATATTTGTTTAGGGGTTTTCTACATTAAATCTTGTGTGTTCTTTTTTTATCTCAATTTCTTTTATTGGTATGTTTTCTCTATCCGGGTGGAGTTTATCTCCTATCAGTGGTATTAGAGCCTAAAGGTTGCTCAATTATGCTCTATGCTTGTAGCATAGTCTGATCTTTTACATAAGAAAACAAGTTTTTCTTTGGTGTTTTTATAAGTTAAAGGTCGTTCTATTCTTGGGTTCTTGTTGTCATTTTTTGGACTTTTTTGCTAGTATTTGAGGTGATTGAGTGCATGTCTAGAAAAAGCTCTATCTAAGGAGACTAGGTTTTAAGTGGGATCATTTGTGAACCCTTTAGTCTTTCCTGGAAACTTTCCTTATGTACTACAGTCTTATTACATACTAAGCGGATTTCATCGATGACGTCAAATGGAAACAAATAGATGCCTTGGCCATGTCATATTTGCATCTTGGTCTATCGGATGATATCTTGCAAGGTGTAGATGAAAAGAAAACAACCAAGGAGATATGGAATCATCTCACAAAGTTATATGAAGCTAAGTCTCTTTAAAAAAATTTCTGAAGAGGAGACTTTACACACTCTAAATGTCTTAATCTACTTCAGTAACATAGCATATCAATACTTTGATCTCTCTATGCTCTCAAATTCCAAAGTTGGGAGATAATGTAAATCCAACTAAACATGTGGAGATTCTACTTCAAAGTCTTCTAGATTCATATGACCAACTCATCATTAATTTAACCTATAATAACCTCACGGATACTTTGGTATTTGATGATGTTATTACTTCAATTTTTGAAGAAGAAAGTAGACGCATCAATAAGGAAGAAAGGCTGACAAGTTGGCATCAAGCAGAAGCCTTATCGATGATAAGAGGATGGTCAATGGAGCATAATTTCACTAGGAGTCATAAACAAGGAAGGTCGATATCTAGAAGTAAGAAAAATCTCAAGTATTACAACTGTGGCAAGAGAGGACATTTTAAAAGTTAATGTCGATTCAGGAAAGGTGGAGACAAGGCCTCTGAAGCATTAACTTCTCATGGATGTGTTGCCAATGGAGAAATCTTATATAGTGAAGTAACAACGATGTTAAAGGATAGAGTAAAGCTCACTAATGCTTGGATAATGGATTCAGAAGCAACGTGGCATATGTCTCCTTGACGAAATCAATTTCACACTTATAAATCTATCTCTGTAGGATTTGTGTGCATGGGAAATGACCATACCTTGGACATTGCTGGGATTGGCATCATCAAGTTAAAAATGTATGATGGTACAGTTTACACTATTAAAAATGTGCAACATGCGAAGGGCTTGAAGAAGAATTTATTATCTTTAGGATAATTCGATGAAATTGGGCATAAGACCTCCATTCAAAATGGAGTCATGAAGGTGATCAAGGGAGCGCTTGTAGTCATAAAGGAGGAAAGGATATCTGTAAACTTATATAAGCTTATTGGACAGAGGTATGTGGAAGCAAATGCATCGGTGGCATCTATCAGTTCTGCAGAAAAAGCAACAACATTGTGGCACCGTAAACTTGGCCATATATTAGAACAAGGATTGAAGATTCTTGCTATATAGAAATTATTCTCTAGTCTCATGAAGGTATCATTACCCTTCTGTGAGCACAGTGTTACAAATACGTAGCATAGAATGAAATCTAATGCATCGAATTCTAGAAGTAAAGATACTCTAGAATTGATTCACTTTGATGTATGGCAAGCATTGGTTATGTCTCTAGGCGGAGCAAGGTACTTTGTGACCTTTGTTGATGATTGCTCCAGAAGATGTTGGGTATATCCTATCAAGAGAAAGGGAGATGTATTTCCAATCTTCACAACATTTAAAAAACAAATTGAGTTAGAGACAGGGAAGAAAATCAAGTGCCTTAGGACTTATAATGGTGGATAATATACTGGTTATAAGAATAATTTTGGTTAAGAATTGAAGAGTTTTACAAGTAAAATACACAAAAATATCAATATTGGCTAAAATATAACCTAATACATGACTATATGCCAGCTTGTATTCTTTTAAAAAATTAACTTTAAAGATATGACCATATATGTAGGTGGAGGAGAGGTCATATTATAAGAAATCAAAGAAATAGTGGAAACTATAGGCTAAAGCAAGAGTCTGTTATTGTCTGTCTTTTTTAAAAGCTAGTTAGAGAAACAGAGAGAAACACGACCAAGTATATGGCTGTGTCACTCCTATATCCAATTATGAAAGAAATAATAAAGATCATGTATGTATCAGTTTCTATGTAATTCCCATATGAAAAATAGTGAATTATATAATTTAAAACTTTATATTTTATAGCCCATGTTTGTCACTGGAAATTAATGTTAAAATGTATGGGAAAAAAAGAATTCTACATTCTTTTTAGTTTTGGACTAGGGTTGGCTGAAGGAGGAAGAAGCCAACTTAAATACACATCTTGTATCCCTTTTAACAAAAAAGATCATTGAAAATCATCCAAACATATAAGAGCAAATTGGAATATCGAGTTTATATTTAGAACTTTTTTTGTTTTGAAATTTTTATTGCATTTTTTTTTGGTGTAAAGATGATGAATGACTAATCTTTCTTTTGTCTATATAAGACAAACCTTAATGTTTTCTTTGTTATAGATTGATTAAATTTTTATGAAAGGTTTTATTCTTCAAAAATATCTTTGATTTTTTTCTTAAATTTCATATAATTTAAACCACCACTTAGATTAAATTATAATTTAAATGTCGATAAAAAAGATTATGGCTAGTGTGAGAGTGTCTCGCTTATCTCTTCTCTGGTTTTCTCCCTCCTTGCAGTTACTTCAGCTTTTCTTCTATTTTTTATCTTTCCCCCATTGATCTAGCTTATTTTAGTTTTTTCCCAGCTCTCTCTTCGTGCTCTTTCTGTCTTCCTATTATCTTGGTTTCCTTCACCTTTTATACTTATAACCTTCACTTTGAGGGTATCTTAGTAATTCTACTTTTCACTCTAGCTACCTCCTATTTTTAACTTCTAGCCATTGTCAAATCCTTCCTTCTTCTGTCACTATATTCGTAGTAGATAAGTCTGTTGGCCTTGAGCAGTGTACTTTAGTTGACTTTCTCCTTTACACCTGAAACAAATCAATCTTCTTCTTGAAAAATGCTCCAAATTTGTTTGTTCTCCTTCTCCAACCAGGCTTATTGAATTTCCATCCTTCTCTACCCTTCTAAAAACTAACACTTCACCTCCTCTTAAGAGATCCTAGATATAGGCGTTTGGCGATACCAACCCTAATGTCATGCTTTCCTACCTACCTCTTGGGAACTCTAACACTCCTATAGTTGCACCCACTTTAAGGATCATAAAGCAAGTGTTAAACTTTGGAATGCCACTTTGATTTTTTTTCTAAACAAGAGAGTCCCCTTCTTTATATTAAAAGCTTGGGCCTCAAACAAATGAAAATCTATAAGGTTCAAAGAGATTCTAGCCAATGATTAAGATATATTTTTATTTAGATTCCAAAGTAAGGATGAAGCTATAAAAGTGCTTGAATTTGGGCCATGTGATGTTGCCAATAACCCACTGGCTTGAGTCATTTAGCTAGCTATGTTAGTAAACCAATATACATAGATCACTAGAGTATTGGATAACCACTGGCTTGAGTCATTTAGCTAGCTATGTTGATAAACCAATATACATAAATCAGGCCACAACTCAAACTAACAGAATCAATTTTGCTCAAATTTGTGTGTTAGTTGATTTTATGGCTCACTTTCCTGGAGAAATTCCCCCATTTGGATTTACTAACAGTGTGGAAATTGTGGAAGATGCTGTCAAATTGACATATGCTTAAAAGCCTCCATCAGCACCAACTACTAAAATCTGGAAAGCTATTGGAAGGATCTTCAAGTATGGTTTTTCTCAAGATCTTGATGGCAATAACAATATCCAAATCCCACATTTAAACACAAGTCAAGATAAAGCTAATAATCCTTCACTGCTTGATACTCTACCAATTTCATGTCCAACCACAGAAGATATTACAATAAAAATATCTAACTATCCACCCTCCAAAATACTAGAACAACCCAAAATCTTGACAGATAGTAGTTTTTCCTACTCACTAAGTACTTATTGTACTCACCCCATTGCTTTCCAACCATGCAGGTTAATTTAGTGATCCTGGAGCTCTAAGTGGATCATGTGGTCTTTTGCCATTTTCGGGACATTACCACATGTGGGTAGTCTTTGTTTTGTACTTTTGTTGCACAATGGCTCATGAACTGTTTTTATTAGGTTGGTTATATTGACATGCTTTATGATTTTATAAATTAACTCTTGACTATCTTGTTATTTATAAAAAACCTTATATATGAACCCTTGGTACCGTCGTTGAGACTGTTTTTGAGTGGACCTAAAAGTCTAAAAGTTGTGGTAGAATTTTAATGTGAATATAGAAGTGCGTTTAAAACTAATTTACAGGTGTTTAATTGTGTTTTGGGATTTTTTAAATACAACCGTTATGCTGCCTAAATTTTTTCAAAAAGGTACTTAGTTAGCCTTGCATGGTCAGATTAAGGGTACCGTGAGTGTCATTAACCCAGGTATGCGGCAATTGTCATATGCCTGATGTGGTACCGGGTTGTGACAACGGTACCCCCTACAACTACACTATCTTATTCACATATATATCTGCAAGCTTATCCAATGGATAGTCAAGACAAACATGCACAAAATGCGTAGACTTGGTGAACTTATCTACAATCACCCATATAACATCATGCTTTCTTTGAGTGAGAGGAAGCCCAATGACAAAATCCATGGTAATGTTATCCTATTTCTATTGAGGAATCGAAATAGGATGTAATCAACTAGATGAAATTTGGTGCTTAGCTTTAACCTACTGACATGTCAAACATTTGGATACATAATCTTCAACATCACATTTCATAACAGACTACCAGTAATACTGCTTCAGATCTTGATATATGTTATTTGCCCCAGGGTGCATTGTAAAAACAGTGTTATGGGCCTAAAAAATAGCTATTTCTTCAATTCATCACTAGCTGCTACACATAATCGATCTTTATAATACAGATCACCATCTCCTTTCACAAAAAATTCAGGTTGTTTGCCTTCCTAAGTTGCCAAGATAAGTTGTTGTAGCTTATTATTAACTTTCTAAGCATCACAAATTTCTTGTCTTAAGGTAGGCCTAGCTTTTAATTGAGTTATTAAATCCCCATCAGATACAATCCCCACTCACCCTACCACACTAACAATGCCGAAATGGTCTTCCTACTTAAGGCGTCAATCCCGACATTAGCCTTACTAAGATGACAATCCATAATACAGTCATAATCTTTAAACATTTCCAACCAACGTCGTTGTCTCATATTAATTTCTTTCCGGGTAAGCAAGTATTTCAAACTTTTATGATTAGTGAAAATCCTTCACTTTTCAACATATAAATAGTGCCGCCAAATCTTCAAAGCAATCACTACTGCTGCAAGCTTAAGATCATATGTAAGGTGGTTTTGTTTGTATGGCTTTAGTTGCTTAGAAGCATATGCAACTACCCTAGCATCCTGCATCAAAACACAGCCGAAACTATTTCTAAATGCATCACTAAACATAACATATTCTTTACTAGGAGTAGGTTGAGCTAATATAAGAGCTTCAATAAGCATTCTTTTTAGTTGATCAAAACTAGTTTGACATCTAGCAAACGATTCATATTTCACTCCTTTTTGTCGAAGTTTAGTCAAGGGGGAAGCTATCACTAAAAATCCCTTCACAAATTAGTAATAGTAACTAGCTAAACCTAGAAAACTTCTCACTTCTGTCACACTATGTGGCGGCTTCTAGTTACTAGTTGCTTCAATTTTATTAGGATCAAATATAATTCCTTGAGAAGAGACAATATGTCTTAGAAAAGATACTTATTGAAGCCATAAATCACATTTACTTAGCTTGGCATACAATTATTTTTCTCACAGTGTTTCGAACACAATCCGAAGATGATGAGCATGATCGTGCTCATCCTTAGAATAGACTAGGATATCATCTATGAATACCACAACAAACTGGTCTAAGTAGGGCCTAAACACTCTATTCATCAAATCCATGAATGCAACTTGGAGTATTAGTTACCCCAAACGGCATTACCAGGAATTCATAATGCCTATAATGGGTCTAGAATGTAGTCTTCAAAACATCTATATCCTCTACCTAAAGTTGATAATACCCTGATCGCAGATCTATCTTGGAAAATACTCCTACACCTTTTAGTTGATCAAGTAGATCTTTTATCCTTGGCAATTGATACTTATTCTTGACTATGACCATGTTCAATTGTCTATAATCAATGCACATCCGAAGAGTACCATCTTTTTCCTTTACAAATAGAACCGGTGCTCCCTAGGGTAAGTGTAACATCCCACCCCCTACTAGAAGGGTAAAATGGTAAATTTATCATAGGATGAGAAGGGTTTGAAAAATTATTCTGAGTGAGCCATTAACTGTTTTATATTTTAAGGGATTTATAGGAATTTTTCTGGAATTTTCCGGAGAAAATTCCCGGACCGGAAAAAAATCGCCAAGTGGCGAACCGGTTGATTTTCTACTGTTATTTGGTACTAAGCTATTAAATATCTTGGAGGGACCCATAAATGGACCCTTAAATATTGGTGGAACCGAAATTGGATTGAATAGCTTAGGATTTGTTTTAATTTTTTCAAAACTTTTGATTGGTTTGACTTTTCTTCATCTCTCCTCCTTATGCCACCTAGCCCTCTCAATTAATGCCTATCCCTCTCATACTCGGTGATTGCCTTGAAAAGAAGGAAAAGAAGCTTGTTTTGTTGCTTTTAAAGCATCCACCGAAAACTACTCTTCATTTCCACCTCACCATCGATTTTCTTCCTTCTCTCATCAAACCTCTCCATCGTTTTCTTTCCATTTTCTTTTCCTACTTGTTGTTCTCCTTCACTTGCATACAAGTTGAAGTTTCTTACCTTGATGATTGTCATGCATGGTGTGGAGGAATAGAGGAGTTAGTGCAATAAATTGGAAAAGTGAAGGATTAATTGTTGGAAGCTTGAAATAGGTAAGAATTTCTTTATGCTTTGATTATGTAGTTAGTGAAATGACATGGTAGTTAGAAGCATTTAATGGGAGTTATGGTGTATTTATGAAATCAAAATTTGGAAAAGTGCCATTTTGTGCAATCTATTTACAAGATGTGAAATGCATAATTATGTGGGTTTGTGGTAGTCCTCTAAGTTAAGTCAAGTGCACTTTGAAAAAAAGCTTCTCCCGCCTGCCTACTAGTGGCATGGAGCTCCTTCATGGACTCCCCTAAGTTTACGGCTACGTAAGACCATTAATTGGGATTGAGATAGTACGTTCTGTTCACGACTACACGGACCATTACGTGAAAATGTGTAGTATGTTCTATTTTGGATCTACCCAAACCATTTTGATGTGCTTATGTGCTTATGATATGTTAACAAGTTTGATGCATTCATGTTTTGTAGTTTGTGAATTTGGTTGAAAATTTAAGAACCATGTGTTTTATGAACTCAATGAGAATTTTCTATGACAAGTGAACATTTTCAAAGTTTTTGCTTATTTTTCCATTATAAACTATTACCCACGAGCTTTTAAGTTCAGCCCCCTTTTCGTCCCATCTTCAGGTGAAGAGAATGAGATCGAGTAACCAAGATTCGAGGCATCATGCTACTTTTGCTTTGTTTTTGTAAATTAAGTTAGATTTTGTAAAAACAAGACTTTAAATGCATTTCGAGTATTAGGTTTTGTAACTTTTGTATTTTGGATTTTGATGCTGATGATATAATGTGGATTGTAATGCCATTAAAGCTTTGTAAAAACTCCTATATTTTGATGTTAATGAAATATGAATTGTGTATGGATGATGTGAGTTGAAAATAGATATACTTGAAGAAGTTATCAACTTGAGTTGATGATTTTTGAACATGAATTTTTGTTTTATATATAAATATATACATAAGTGAGATGTTGTGGAAAAGAAAATAAGAATTATAAATGATGAGATGTAGTTGAATGGATAAGAATGATGTTGCATTAGAGGAAGTGAATTTGGGACAATTTTCAAGTCTTTCATAAGGGTAAATTTGTGTTCTGATTTCAGAGGAAAATTGTATTAATCTAGGCTGAATTAGACAAAATTGTCTCCTTAGAACTTGTAGCTTATCCTCTTAGCTTTTCAACATTATAAAGTATGCAATTTTTGGATATCGGAGTTGAGAAATATGATCATTATAAGTTGGTGATGCTGCATAGGATGTATATACAAGACAACTATAATAAATGATGAGAATTAGTGGTTTTGATGAATCGAATGAGTGGAGATTAGACGATATAATGAAACAAAGTTGGTGGTTGAATTGATATGAAGTGATATTACACTAGAAGAGGTGAATTTGAGATGATTATGAGTGAAAGTGACGTTAAAATTGATGTAGGAAGCATTAGAGAGGCTTTCGAGGGGCTTAGGAGTCACCTATGTCCATTAGACAAACTTTAGGTCCATTAAATGTACCTTCTTAGGTTTGTAAGGACCCCCATACTTGCCTATGTTCGTTAAACGGACATTAGGTCTATTAAATTGGCTTTCTTGGGTTTGGAAAGGCCCCCAGCCCCGTGTATGTCCGTTAGGTGGAGGTGTATGTCCGTTTAACGAACATACACTATATACTTTCGGAAAATTTTGTTTTGACCCTCTAAATGGCAAAATCTCTCTTCAGAGTCTTCACGAAAATTGTAGATCTCGACGTCCTCTTTGAAATCGTCCTAAAATGACCTCAATCCGACATCTTTACTGAAAGTTATACCAATTGTCCCAAAACAGGTACAATATGACTAAGGACATAATCATGTTTGATTCCTTTGGTCATAACTTCAACACCCGACCTCCAAATGAAGTAACGTTGAACCAATAGATTCCTAACATATTTTTCTATCTTTTTACAAAAATTGATAGCCTTTGGAGTTGATTTGAAAAAGATTAAAGGAAAGAAAATGAGGGAATCAGTTCGAAGAGCATGAATTGGTTATTTTACTGAACATACTTTGGCTGTTAATCATATCATTATCTATAGAGCTCCAAATAAGATGATTCTTGTTTTCAAATAAACTTGAGGACATAAACACAAGAATGGATTGCCGTATATCCATTGATCAGGTAGGAAATTTTGAGATGTTATGAAAATGAAGATAAACTGATGATGACTAATGAAGGTTCATTTAAATAACCCTTTAAGGTAATACGCTCACGTTTTAGAACTTCAGATGTTGGGCTCTAGAAATAGGGTCCAACATCTATTGATCCAAAATTTAGTCAGATTAATCTCTTAGTAGATTAGGATTTTGAAGAACCAAATTTTATAGATGAGAGTAACTTAAAATAATATCAGATAAAAAAGGTATTTATATTTAATGATGATGATGATGAGATTCATATTAATATCAAGTGCTTTGTACTAAATAAAAATTAGGGCTAATAAAATTTAAGCAAATATACCACTGAATAAAGTTTAAAAAAATTTTATTTCTCTTTATTTTAGGTTTCACTTGTATTTGATGTATATGTTAAACTCTATATATATATATATATATATAACATGTTTTTGTTTTATTTAAAACGTAGATACTATTATCCCTATGTAACAATTCTTGTATAGAAAAGATTTCCCATGTCACATTATACCATATTTTAGCTATAAGAATATCTACCATTAACTTTTTAAAAGCTATACCAAAATTTGGAAAACGCAGATAATATTCTTCCTTTGTAACCATTCTTGTATAGATAAGATTTCCACTATCCAATTATACCATATTTTAACTACAAGAAAATCTTGTACATACCTTTAAAGACCTTATTGTATATATGAAGTGATCGAATAGGGGAGTTTGAATATCAATAAATCAACCCAATTATTCCTAGTTTCGGTTTTCTTCAAAAATGTACAATAGAAAACTCAGTGTTTTGTACGCTGAGATATAACATTGCCATTGAATAGAAAATACATGATCAAGTAAAATTACAAGTCTGTAGTGCAAGTCCTAAATTATCAGCATTAACATATCTTGGCCCTATGCGACCCTATGATAGGGAAGCATCCTAAGCGAAAGACCAACTTACCGCCACTTATCCCGTAATTCTTTCTTATCAGACAAAGCCCACGTGACAAAGATTGCCGCAACAAGTGCAACAATCGTTATGAGCAACAGGGCATAGCTAAAATCATCTGTAAGGGAATCATATGTCCTGGAAGGTGCTAGGCGAGTGAAAAAGAGATCCACACCATACGAAAATACAAGGGTGGTCGACTCCAGCTTAGCAGGCACTGTCATTATTCCTCGGAGACCTTCCACTTTAACGACATGGGTTACATACGACTGAAAACAAAATTTTCAAACCAACTTGAGCAAACAATTAGTAGAAAGAGGATTCTATCACATCAAAAGAGAAAAATGGGCGAGCAGAAAAATGAAAATAACGCATGTTATGATGTAAAATTCGACCTTTGCTATACCAAGACTCCTTAGTTGCTTTGAGTTTCATTCTAGCCTCCACAGTCGGGTATTATTACATTCACAGTAAATGATTACCATTTCTTTCTGTGCAGTTGTGCAGGTGTCTATCACCAAACTCGCATGCATATGATCATGTCATGACATATGCTTTATCCATGCATGAATCAAGGTTTACCGCTATGATTGTGCATTTTTCACATCGTTCTTCCCTAGAGACCTTGACAAAAATTAATTGCACTTTATAATTGCAAAACATTCGTACCGTCTATAGGACAAGCCAGACAATCCTTGAAATTACAAAAAGGGCAATCTGCAGTAGTTCCGACATCCACTTTTGATCACAATCATCCACAGAATTTCCCAGATCCATAGTAAATATCACAATTCAAACATTACATTATAACACCTAATCAGAATATTACCGGTAAGAGGTTTGGTGACTTCTACTGTGGAAATAGACTGGCCAAATGAAAGATTGTCTTTTGGGACCAAGAAAGTTATTGCAAGCTGTTTGAGTGTGGTCGAAGACTACTACAGTAATAACAGAAACAATGCCCACAGCAGACAAATATCTGGAACAACATAACGCTATCCAGCATGAAACTGAATTTACTTCATGCGAACTTGCCTCATTCATTCAATATGCACAATATTTGGAAACTTCACCAGAGTTTAACTATTTTCCGAAAGTCATAACAAACTATGGATTCTAATATCTAATGTCATTGCATTCAGATTTTGTCATTTTTCCTTATTTGTCATCGAAGTTCAGATCCTGATCTTCAGTTTTCCCCCATAAATATGTATTGCATTAACATTTCACCCACTTGCTACACACTGATCTCGAAAATTACTTGGTTATAGAATGAAAAAAATCATGATAGCAAAATAATGTATCTATTTGCATATAACCATGTAAGCTATTCAAAGGACCAACACCAACCATGTTAGAGAAAAAAAGAGATCAGTCCAAAGTTACCACCCCTCAAAAGACAATTAATTAACCAATGTTGCAAAAGAGCAGAAGAACGTGAACTGAAACTAACCTGAGAATTGATTGGCAATGAATCTGTAAGAGGTAGAATTCCCTCTTCCCTCTCAGCTTGTGTGGGATTTACAGATCGACGAGGATCTAAGAAGCGCTTATCAAGTGCCAAAACCTGCAAAAATTTCAATTAGTTTTAATGCATAAATAGAGACAGATGTCGTACAACAAGCTTGTCATTGTCAAAGACTGGAACTAATGAAACGAAATTAAAGAATCAGTCTCAATAACCATAACCCAAGGTAACTTCAGAGTGAAAAATAGCTAACCTGGTCACCAATAGTACCAATAAGAAGCTGCTTTGAAGTTATTCCCTTGGCAGTTGATGTAACTCCTATTGCTTTAACAGAGTGTGTGAAAAAGTAGGATTGTGACTTTGTTAGGACCTCCGGTCGAGAATATGAAGAGACGGGTGAAGTGAGATTATGCTTCCCAAGAACAAGCTTCCAAACATCTTTGTTGTCCTGAATTCAGTTTGCAAAATATAGACTTGCTTAGAGTGCAATGTATCAACTTCTGTCCAGATAAACTTAAAGTTCACATCCATACCGCTCGAGACTGATCATAAACTTCAATGACTGACATCTCATATCTATGTGCTCTTAGATTAAAGTGGTGATAGATAACCCAATTTTCACTAAAAACCTGCAAATGAGAGCAAGCATGAGACATTGCTTCACACGATTTAATCTTTTTAAACTGATGAGGGAAAATAACAGCATGAACAGGAAACTTACAGCATGTACGGGACCTTGTGAGCCATGATGAGTCATTCGATGCAATATACGACCAGTTACAGTATCTATAAGATAAGCGATCAACCATGACTCCTCAGGAGTCGCTGATCCAATATTACCAGTAGCTTTTGGTGCAACAGTAGCCAGAAAAAGTATATTTTTTGATATATACTTGTACATTACATCTTGGTCAGTTGTTACCTTTGCTTGAGTATGAACCACCTGCAGAATGATAAGTATCAAATAAATAAAATTAAACATGAAGATACATGTGCTATTTAGAGAATGCTCGTGAAATTCAGTCACAAGAATGTTCCAATTACTATGATAACATACTTATTTTTTGATTGCAGACATAAAAGGATTAGCTTCTGAATGACATAGATCACGATATTATCTAACACGATCGCATTTATATTCATCTTATTGCAAAGACATCCCATGCTTTCTGAACCATTTGACTAATAATAAGTAAAGTGTTGCATGTTTGGAAAATTAAGCCAGCGTATGCAATTTCCCAACTGAAAAGGCATTCAGCCATTCAAATCAACAAAAAATTTGGTAAAACAATCAAATCCCATACTCGCATCTGATTTCAAGGAAAATCGTAATATTCCAATTTCAACTTTTAGTTTTAGAGCATTTTGTTTTACAGATACATGTATAACAAAGCAACTTTTATAATTATTTACCTGAAAAATATGGAAATAGTTAGTTTCCCTACAGGAGTATCTACAACTGCATTAAACTTCCCTTCTACTAGGCAACCACTAAAATATTTTAGTTACACTTCACAAGTGCAATCTGAAGTGGACTTAGATCAGAAGGCCCTCATGCTTTTAACTCTTCAATTTTTATCACAAGTGGAATCTGATGTTGTTGCTGTGGTTGTTATTGTTGATTAATTTATTACCAAAGATACAAACAGTATAGCATTTCTGTCAAAAGATATGAAGACATAATATATACCTCATCTAATTTTCTAGTCACAGTTTTGATGATCCTTTCCGACTCCAATGGCAATATGATTGACCATGTATGCCTGGTTTCAAAGCAATACTCATCTGCAACTTCACCACCACAGTTCCTCTTCAATGCATGTCCTTTAAGGATTCCATCATCACTGTTAACTGAATACCAGTAAATATTCCCAAACTCCCTCATAAAAATACTAATAGCTTCAGGAGATTTAGGATGTAAATGTGCTCTCCCATCAAAGTCAATTAGTAGATGAAGACATTGTTCAGTTGAATCTGTAAAAGGTAGTGGAATCACTTGTACAACAGCGTGAACAAGATTCATAGAACGGACCTCCTTCCCTGTGTAAGTATCAACAAAAGAAACCACCCCAGGGGCATCCAAACTCGGATGGGACCTGCCAACTACCATGATAGATGGATTCGCATCCATAGCATGGTGATGGGGAATCTGCCATTGATACACATTAAGCCCAACTGGCTTTTCATGTGATTCTGATTTACGAAGAGAATTAAGGAATAAGGACCAGACAACCCGGCCATTTCCAGTGTGTAAAGAAAATAATTTGCCAGCTTTAGTAAGCACAATGAGCAGCTTGCGGAACCCATTATGGTCTCTCGTCATTTTGCTCTTCTCAGAGTTTTTCATTCTCATGCTTTGTATGGCTGCCACCTCATCAGGGTTTGCAACCATTAAGGAGCCCTTCAGTCTCAATACATGCCCCTTACAACAAAAAGTAGTCCTTCAACATCCCAACGCAAGATAAGAAATGCTGTGTAATATACTCATGACAAGGAGCAAAATGAAATTTTCTTACCATTTATCTTGCACATTTAAAAGTCCAGTAATATAAACATAGGTCCTTACCTAATCTGAAAATGGTTGTTTTATATGGCATTAACACCTAAAAGACTCTCTGAATCAAAAGCGAAAACTAGAAATGGGAGCTGCATATGTTGTGCTATTTTTTCACATGTAAATCTCTATGGAATGCAATGCAATATAGCACTAAAATAGGAGATTTCACAAACAACATTCATTGAAAAACCCAGTCCTCAGCTGAGAACATAATGAGAACAACAAGACCAAGTGAATTGCTTTTGTAATGTCCATATTCCATAAGCAAAAATCAGTTTCTGTTTGTTTCAAGATAATGCCGTCCTCTCTTTTTACTTTTGTTTCAGGATTTTGTTTGATAATGCTAAGTTTAGTGACATATTTCATAGGGAGAAAAATATGTATTTCCACTTCATCACAATTTCCTGTCTCCTTGGGAAGAAGTTAAGGAAGAAGCATGATGCAATCATAATGAAATTTAAAACTAATATCATGATTGAATCTATGGAATTTTGAACAACTTCACTACTCACAAACATCCTTTCCAAAGTAAATAGAGAATACTACCTTAAGCCATTCAAAGAGATTCTCTTCGACTTTTGCAACAGACACACCTTCCTTCCCAACAGGAAGTTCTGATGTGGTTGCATCTATTATTGAGGCAAGGCCATCCTCCCTGCACCAGACAACCTCTCCTTGTTGTACTAGCAACAGGGAATGATCATCCATGACAAGCAAAGCCCTAAACCCATGGGATCTATCTGTTCGGACATAATTATTTATGAAAAACTTATCAACAAAACCCCTTTGCTGGTCCATCTTTACACTTTCCTTCAGCAAATCAAGATTCCAATCATTAGCAAGCTTCACTGACAGGTGAATATCACTACTTCCTTGCTGAACAATAGCAAAGGCATTTTGGCTTTCTGAGATTGGAAGGGCATCACTCACAGCCATTCTGCTGTTGATTTTATCTACCAACTCCAGCATACCTTCATCTATCACTCTTATAAATACCACATGATTATTGGTTTTCAGACAAAACATCCCCGTGAGTTTTGAAGGTAGTATAACAGCCATGCCTACGAAATCGTTAACAAGATCTCTGATGTCTGTTTTCTGAAAGCTAATTTCATCCTGAAAGTTAACCACTATCAAACTTGAACCTGAGGAATCAAGCGCCACAAGTGCAAAGCTTGATACTAGAGAAATTTCCCCTGAAAACCCACCAGAAAAGACTGCACTCCTGTGTTTTACTAGCTCCCCATTTCTGGCATTGATTTGGTAGGCATGAAACTGGGATAAACCAGCAAAGCCCACGACATATGTACTATCAGTGCCAACAGGCTGAACTACTTGCTTGACCTGAAAACTGCAAATAAGGTGATTAGAGACTAATGAGTGACATGTGATGTGTAAGGTGGTGAAAAGAAACCAATTAAATCAGTCAAACCTGTCATCTGGAAAATCCTTCTTCCACAAAACATCACCATGTAGGCATGAAACGGCATGGACACTTCCTTTCCCAAATACAAGGATTACACTGTCCTTATCAACTTTCAAGTTGATCTGAAGAATGCAGTGAAATATTAGTTATCGATATTTTGGTGTAGATTTAGAAGGCAAATTTTGCCAAAAAAAACAAGGTTCAAAATTCTTGAAGAAGAAGCACCAAGTTCAAAACTAAAAGAACACTCATCAGTAGAATTTCACTATCATATGTGAATGCAGATTATTGTCTTCCCTATATAACAAAAGAATGTTTGAAGACGTAGGAAAGAATAGACTGGCAAATCCTGCATTTGTCAGAACACTGGATAAAAGTTCACTTTCTCAGGCCAAATAAATATTTGAAATTTTCAGTACTAACCGGCACCAACAATGTTGACTTGGAGTTGATAGGGCCTTGAAGAAAAGATTCCCACACCATCTGTCCATCAGGCAGGTTCCAGGCTCGTAAAGTACTTCCTCCAGATGAAAGCGTTATCACATCTGAAGATACATATATTTGAAAAAAAAGAAACTAGAAAGCAAAAAGCCATCTCAAGGAAAACTAACAATATGGGGAACGATCTAGGTAAGTAAAAGCATTGCAAATCTATGATCGAAATGCACTGAACCAAGCATTCCCACGAAACAAACCACAGTTAATAGCCTAGGGACACCAACCCAATAAAGACACGAACTATTATTATAAATGAGCTCTACAGAGTACTTACATCTTCCCATTGCAATATCAATTCCATCAATGGCATCATTCCCACCAAGAACATGCCTCCAAACTGTACATAATTCAAAATCAATAAAAAATAGAGCACATCGCGGTAAATATTGTAAAGATTATATTACAGCTTACAAATCTCTCCGTGTCGGAGATCAAGGGAGGCGATAACATTCTCTTCAGTGGAAACAATAACACGCTTTCGACCAGTCTTTTGAGTGTGGAAAACAGCGTCTTTAACTTTCCCTATGTACTGCTGATGCCTAAAGAAACGAAATCAATTAGGGAAATCAAATAATCAAGAAACAAAAGTAACCTGCTCGTGGGGAACTCACCAGTCCATGAGGCCTACTTGATCTTCGTAAATGCAGAAGGCGTGACCAATCACCGCCAAAACTATAGCAAGAGTTACAAAAACCCTAACCGCCATGGTCTATCTCTCTCTTTTCACAGAAACGAGAGAGACGGGCGCAGAGATCTGAAAAGAGTCGAGTGATGTTTTGAGTATACGCCGGCTTATCTCGCTTCTATTTGACCCCCGTCCCAATGTTAGATAATTAACGAAAATTTTAACTTAAAACACTTCCGTATACAAAACTAAATAATATTTGGGTTAAAGACGCAGAAGGGCGGTAATGGGAATTGGGAATTGGGAATTGGGACGGGGGCATTGGCCTTGCATATTAGTTGACCTATCATCTAGTATGGAACTGAAATTAAATTTTTTAAAAAAATTAAATTAAACTTTTATTGATTTTAGAAAAACGTCATAATATTAAAATTTAAGCTACATGACCCCAAAACGTGAGTTCATGAATTCCACAAAAATTATTTGAACTTTAAAATGAGTGACTGGGTATATAATATATCTCAATCATACTTTATATTATTACTTAGTATAAATATTAAACAATAAATTAATCTATAAAAAAATTAAAATTTTATTTGTATTTATTAATTATCAATAATATATTGATTAGCTTAATATGATCATAGATTAAGTATACTGGCATATTTTATTGTTAATAATATGAATAAATAGAATAATTATTTTCGCATTTTATTTATGATTTATATTTTTATAAATAAGTAATACTTTACTTGTTTTGGAAGGATGAAAGAAACTTTATTGAAATAACTTTGGATCACCAATATAATAGGAATCAAAAAGCCAAGGGATATGAATAATTAGGAAACACCCGGATCTTAAAAATGGCCTAAGGTAACAAATTCTAAAGGCACTCAAGTTGCCAATAACCGGGGAAAATTAGTTGTTTATAAGTAATACTTAAGTTGAGTGAACTTTATTGTTAATAACGAATTTGTAAAAAAATATTTTTATTAATTATATTTACATTTTAATACTTATAAAAAATATACAGAATTTTTAATATATAATGTTAATAATTATTATAAATTTATCAATAATTAATAACATATTAATCAAATTAATATAAAAGTAAATTAAGTCTACCATTAAATTTAAAAAAATATATAATAATACTAATAAATAAGAATATCAATTACTTACTCATTATTGCAAGAAAACATATTCGATTGTTCAACAAGAAGAAAATTGTTATCCAAAAATACTTCCTTCATTATTGCAAGAAAACATATTCGATTGTTCAACAAGAAGAAAATTGTTATCCAAAAATACTTCCTTCATCATCATCATTATCATCACCACCCAATCCGAAATCTCGCAATGAAGCAGAGTCTGGGAAGATCTGATAGTACGCATCCTTACTCCTACAAAGTAGAGAGGCTATTTCTGGTAGACCCACATACAAATGAGACAATATAAGAGTAATGCAAGTTATGGAGAAAAAGTAAAACTAGCACGGAAAATTTTTTATGCAACTAAAATTACAATAAATACATAAATAAATGAAAATACAAGTAATAGGGAATACTTTATAGAGTTCAGATCTACAAGTACCTGACAGGCTACAAAGTCCGTCCCTCCTTGTCCCTAAATAAGTTAAGAGACCTCCCTCAGAGACCCTAAAGATATGACATCCTACTATCCCCCCACACATGTCCTATGAAGCCAAGTTTAATGCGCGTAAGCCTTATTCAATACTTACCCTTATAAAAGGGAGAGAGGACATTGGGTATAACTTCCTACTTGCTAGTCTGCGCATCTTGCATCATCATCTCTTAATAACCGCTATACTAGTATGATGCACTGTAAAGGTTAATCCTTTACCCTCATCCGATCATGCCAAACTTTTCGATTACTAGCCACTACCTCATTAAGGTCCAACTCTGTCATATTCTTCTTGATCACTTCCCTCCAATTCTTGTAAGGTCTCCCTCGTCTCCTCTTGTATTCACGAAGTGTTATTCCCTCACAACTTCGTACCGGAGCATTGGAGGGCTTCCTGTGCACATGCCCAAATCACCTAAGCCTACTCTCTCTCAACCTATCGGCAAAGCTAGCTACCTATAGTCTTTCTCTCACCACCTGGTTCCGGACCTTATCTCTCTTGTTAATGTCACACATCCACCGAAGCGTACGCATTTCTGCTACCAACAATTGCCTTGAATGCCTACATTTGGCAGGCCAACACTCTGCCCCATATAATATGGTTGGATGGATCACTGTTTTACAAAACTTTCCCTTAAGTTTTAAAGGAATCTTTCTGTCACATGAAACCAGTGATGCACTTCTCCATTTGCCCCATCCAAATCTAATATGATGTACTATATTAGCATCGATATTACCATCACTTTGAATGATGGACTCTAGATATTTAAAACTCGTTATCTGTGGTATGACGTCGATACCAATTGCTACCGCCGACTTATGGACCATCTGTTTTCCTGAAAAGTTGCATTCTAAATATTTTGTCTTAGACCTTCTAATTTTAAAACCTTTCGATTCTAACATTTCTCTCCAACATTCTAACTTGGAATTGACCCCCTCGGTATCATCCACGAGGACAATATCGTCAATAAATAACATACATCGAGGTACCTCTCATTGAATATGTTTTGTAATTTCATCATACACTAATGTGAATAACAAAGGGCTTAACGCAGATCCTTGGTGGAGTCCAACACTAATAGAAAACGCTTTCATGTCGCCTCCTATCATCTTGACGCTCTTTAATGCTCCTTCATACATATCCCTAATCACCTGAATATATGTAATAGGAATGTCCTTGGCCTCCAGACACCTCCATAAGAGTTCTCTAGGAACCATGTCATACGCCTTTTCCAAATCAATAAAAACTATATGCAAATCCCGTTTTCGTTCCCTGTAGCATTTCATAAGTCTACAGAGGAGATGTATCGCTTCTGCCGTGGACCTACCAGGAATAAATCT
>JANVCL010000008.1:19307124-19321672 GCA_026546855.1 Erythroxylum incrassatum | reverse complement strand
TGCAATTTCTCCAATTAACATTACCCAAATAAAACATTAAACACCACTAATTTCTCATTTAATTTCATTTAATAAATTAAATCTCCAAGAAAAGTTCGAAGTCCAACACTTTCGCTCCCCATCCCTCTCAAAATCGTTATAATTTCACCCCTCGTGACCCTTTCCCAAGCGCACCTGTTAAGAGCATGCCACGTCACAGAGGGTTTGCCTAACTCTACGTTGCCCACTATCTCTTTGTTATACAGGCCATAAAAGTATCTCAGCCATCTCTTCTTGATGGCTTGGGCCTTTGTGAGTACCTGTCCTGCTTCATCACGGATACAGCAAACTTAGTTGAAATCATTCGTTCTACGTGCCCTATCTCGTGTTAGCTTGAAAATCTTTTGTGCTCCCTTTAATGTATTCAAGTCCCTATACATAGTCTCATATGCTTCTCCTCTAGCCACTGAGATAGTTTTCTTTGCCGTTTGTTTTGCCAGTCTATAACTTACTATGTTAATTTCCCTCTCCACCTCTGTTCAACTTGCTAAAAGATCTTTAAAAGCTCTCTTTTTCACCTTAACCGTCCCCTGGACCTCGGCCAACCACCACCAAGCTTCCATCCGCCCTCCTTCCTGCCTTTTAGGTACCCCTTTGGATACCCCTAGGTGTTTGGTGACAGTTGCACGCACTACAAAGGCTACCCCCTCTCACATCAGATTTGCATCCCCACTCACAGACCATGGTGCATTAGACCGAACTTGCGTCTTAAATTGTTCCACCTTGAACCCTTTTAGCCTCCATCACTTAATTTTACAACAATGCATGGTAACACACTGTGACCTCCATCCCTTAATCCTGAAATCCAAAACTAGCAATTTATGTTGAGTCGATATGCATACAACCGGCAGTACTTTGCAGTCTTTGCACCATGATCTGGCACCTTTCATGACAAGGAGATAATCTATTTGTGTCTTGGACGTGCTACTATGAAAAGTTACCAAGTGCGCTTCGTTTTTCTTAAATAGGGAATTAGTTATAACTAACTCATACACTACGACCATGTCCAATAAAGCAATCCCATTATCATTTTTAATGTCGCATTTGAAGCTCCCATGAGCCCCTGCATATCCGTCAGTACCAGCCCCTATATGCCTATTAAAGTCACCTCCTAGGATAATCTACTCCGTAGCAAAGAATTGTAGTAGCACCCCATCCAGCGCCTCCCAAAATAGATGTTTTTGTTGTACGTCTGAACCCACTTGAGGTATATACACACAAACAACATTGAGAACCACATTGCTAAAAACAATTTTAGTCACCATAATCCTATCATTTACCCTTGTAATCCCCACCACTTGATTCGTAAGTTCCTTGACCACCAGGATACGTACCCCATTCTGCTTCCGCGTATTTCCCGAATACCATAGTTTGAAACCCCGTATCTTCTTTACTTTAGCTACTGACCATTTTGTCTCCTGAATGCAAGCTATTTGTATCCTATACTTGTATAAAACGTCTACTAAATACAAGGACTTACCAGTTAGGGTCCCAATATTCCAAGAGCCTATCCTCATTACGTCCTCTCCTTTTTTCCTTAATTACACTAAAGCATATTCATTGTAAGGAAACTTAGGCCCTGTTTGGTTAAGAGGTTAATAATGGAATGTTCCAGGTTAGTAATAGAATGGGATGGAGCGTGATACACTTCCATCATTTAATTGAGGTTTTCATAATAGAATGGAATAGAATGAGATGGAAGTGGAGGGTTTCATGTTACGTTCTATTCCATCCTAAATAGTAAAAATAAGAAACCTTCAATTCGGAAAGTTTAGGATAGAACGTAAACTAATAAATGCATACTACATAATATACCCTTAATAATTCTTCTCAATACCAACTGTGACCAATTCATAATATTAATATAATAAATAGAATATAATATTATTTAATATTTTAAATTTTATTAAATAAATAATAATAATATTTTTATATTATTAATAATAAATTATATATGTTTAATGATAAAATAAAAATTATATTTAAAAATAATTTATTTATTTAGAAATATATACAAACAATTAAAGAATAATTTTCATATATTTTCTATTTTCATTAATAAAAATATATTAAAAATTACTCTTGTTTGTATATGTTTCTATATAAATAAATTATTTTTAAATATAAATCACACAGAATAGAATAAAATAAAATTTAATAAAATAAAATTTATTAAATAATTAATAATAATATGTTTATATAATTAGTGTAATGGAAAGTCAATGGAGAGGCCCTGTTAAAAACTTAAATGCCACAAATGGAGTTTCTGAGATGAGGAAGTGTGTAGGATTGACAAGTATCCTTAGCGATCCAGAGGTTGATCATCGTTCATAGATATCTTTCCATGCAATGCGACTCGCAACTTCTACATCTCCCTATTAACTACATCAACGCATATTCACGTTTGGCCTTTCCAGGTATGTGAGCAATTAAGTATTTTCGTTTGGCATTGGTGCAAGTAAGATATCATCCTCTCCCTACTTGGCTCTCCCAAGATTTTTCAGGTACTTCTTTTGCTTTCTCTTTGTATCTCTCTTGCGCTTGCTGGGGTGAGTACTAAGTTTTCTAGATATAGGTTTTTGTGTTTGGTGGATGGGGTGGTCAAGATTCTCTGGGTTTGTTGCGTGTTTTTTGTTGTGAACAATAGCCATGGTTTCTGCTGATCTTAGTAAGTTTCTTGCATTGATTTATTTATAGCTGTGGGAGGTTCTGGGTGTTCAAGGTGTTTAGCAATAACATGCTTTTCAACTAGTATCCTTCTTTTTGAGTTACTGAGTACAACTCTACATTTTTTTATATCATAAGTAACGAGGTTTTTTTGGGGAGGGGGTGTCACAGGTTTTATTTTGTTGGATTCCTTCTAGAGTGTGAAACTCTTTCTTTGCATACATGTTCATACATTGGATTCCTTGTTTTTAATGGGTTTGATTATGCAAAGTTTGCCTTCTCTAACGTAGTTTCTTCTCTACTAGTAAGTTAGTTATATTCGTTGGTTAAGAGTTGCTAATGTAAGTTCGACAGTTAGCAATGGTAGTTGTATTACTGCTTAAAGGCCAGGATTGCAGAGCACGTAATGTCGTGAAGATATGGAGTTCTTTACTTAGAAAGTCGCAAAGTGTAGTTGTAGATGATGAGAGCGAGGGAGAGGACGAGAGAATGGGTGTATTGAATATTGTTTTTGTCATTTAGCAAGGCATTTATTACCATTCTGTTGAAATTGTTTTTCAGACTTTGGAAACTTGCGATTTCGTCGATTCCTTTAATTGGGAATACCACCAACTGCGTTGCAGCGCATTTTTCTTACATGTAAATTATGACTGGAGACTGTATAGGATTTAATCCTCTCCCATCAGTCTTTTCCTAGTGTTTACCATTAGTAACACACACTTTTGCCATTACGCAACCCCCATTGGTAGTCAAGGTTTTTATTTGTGCTGAGCATAACGTGTTTCTGCGAAATCTTTCTTTTTGTAAACTATCCAAAGGCTCCTTCGCCAGCACTTTAGTATTTTTCCTTATGAGCTCTCCTACTGTGACGAGAACGTAGGTTTTTTTACAGGATTGAGGGTCCCTTCGATTGGCTCACTAGCTATTTACTTTCCTCCGTTTGATTTTAGTCCTATTTTATTTTTATTGTCTTTTCATATTTGTATCAGTTTTATTATTAGTATTATTAGCACCTTTGAGTATTATTAGTATTAGTATTATTTGCATTTATTTTATTTATATCTATAGATTTTGGTATTTTATAATTATTTATTGTAATTTTAGTTGCATAAAAATTTTCCGTGCTAGGTTTACCTTTTCTTTGTAACTTGCATCACTCTTTATTGTCTCATTTGCATATGGGTATACCGGAAACAACCTCGCTACTATGTAAGGGTAAGATTGCGTGCTATCAGACCTCCTCAGGCCCTACTTTATTGCAAGATTTCGGACTGAGTGATGATGATGATGTTTATATAATTAATAATAAATGGTATATAATTAATAAAAATAATAAATAAATAAATTTTTAGTAATGAAAAATAGAACATATATTTAAAAATTACCTTTAATGGTTCGTCCATATTTCTATATAAATAAAAATATAAATAAATTATTTTATATATAAATCACTTAGAATAAAATAAAATTAAATAAATTAAATAATTAATAATGATATTTTATATAATTAATAATATATTGTATATAATTAATAATAAAATAAAAAATTTTCATAAAATTTTTATTAATGAAAATAGAAAATATATTAAAATTATTCTTTAATTATTTGTATATATTTTTATATAAATAAAAATATAAATAAATTATTTTTAAATATAAATCTCATAAAATAAAATAAAATATATTAAATGATTAATAATAATATTTGTATATAATTAATAATAAATTGTATATAATTAATAATAAAATAATAAACCTCTTGCAACAACCATTTTAATATAAGGAGTATGATAGTCAT
The DNA here is from genome assembly GCA_026546855.1 of Erythroxylum incrassatum. Classification (NCBI taxonomy): domain Eukaryota; kingdom Viridiplantae; phylum Streptophyta; class Magnoliopsida; order Malpighiales; family Erythroxylaceae; genus Erythroxylum; species Erythroxylum incrassatum. The sequence continues at coordinate 19,317,168 of JANVCL010000008.1, read as the reverse complement.
TTATTATACATTTTATTCCATTACATCCATCATCTAAACAACATTTCACTATATTACATTATGAACATTTCCATTCTTCCCAAATAACTTTTCACTATATTATACTTCATTCCATTATAAACCATTTCGTTTCGTTCCATCACATTATATTATATTTCATTTCATTAATTAACTAAAAAAAATGGTACTTAGAGAGAAAAAAAGTAATAATAACTTATTGAATGGTTGTAGTGTGGGTATAATCACTGCCTTGACAGTGAAATTCAGTACGACTGGGATGCAATTAGCGATGTCGTCTACTCTGCAAGGTTAATACAACTAGTCTTCAAACTCCTACACTCGAGGTTGAAGACTTGGAACTCGTAGAAATATCATTGCCTAGAGGAAGTCTTATTAGGTTTAGCAAAAGTCTCTATCTATGGAAAGAACGACTGACAAAAATCAATATATAGAACTAATCTAGAAAAGTTTGAAATGGTTGAGAATAAATATAAACGTGTAAAGACCCAGCCAAATAATAACCCTTTCGTGGAAAAATAAACAAATTAGCAAACAGTTCTCTCTTAATAAAGAATAAAAAATGGTTTATATTCACCAATGTAGGACAAAAATACTATTAGTTTATGTCCTATAGTCAATCGTTTTGGTTGTAGCTTAATGACAATTATTTAAAGGCATTTTTATTTTATACATGTTTAGATGCATATGATAAAGTCCATGAGATAATTATACATTATAAATGAAATTATAATTATAATATTCATATTGCATTTATATATTATTCTTAGTCATTATTCTATTAGGACTAGATATTAATATAACATAAAAAAGCTTACACATTATGTTTTTTTTATGAAGGAAGTAGTTGATCTTATAGACTAAAGTATGGAGATACTTAAACTAACATGTAGGTGCTTGTTAGAGAATAAGTTCATTAAATTTACTCGATGTGAGAAATCTATTTAGAGCATTACTTGTATATCTATACAAATTCTCATTGTGATAATTGTATGAGTAATTCTTGGACTTAAGATTTTCAAAATTATCTTGTATAGCGATTGCTATATTTTGATATTAATTACGACCTATTTAATCATGAGTCATTAGATGTAACATAAACTATATAGAAATAGTTGTGTGATCAAGGTAATCGGTAGTCGTTGTCAATATATTGTGTCACCACCCCCTTATAACACTTCTTTTGATTATTAGCTACCCACATGTCTGATTTGATAGCAACTCATATGTTAATACTCGACAGCTTCTTTAATATTTCTTTCTTTTTATCCTCTTATATCGTGCAATTTTCTTTTTTCAAGGTAATTCGAGTTAAGATCTTAAAGGTTGATTATATGAAGTGACAAACATTCAAAATTTTTTGCTACCAACTATAGAAAGTGGTTGCTCATCACCAACAATTGTATTAGTTAGCAAAAACTTTGAATTGTTTTAATCATAAGTTGTGGCAATCGTTTCATTCTTCCCTCCCAATAAGTTAGGGTTAAAATGTTTGACCTTTTAGCATCATTTTTCTTCTAATGCATGATTTCACATGTCTTTTCAAATGAGAGATTCCCCCTTTAAAACTCCCGGCTAACATTTTTGTGACAATATTTACATTTAATCTTTTCTATTTTATCAATTGATCTAAACTTGTTAAAGTGACTCCAAACATTGCTTCACAATGAACTTATTCCTTTAACACAAATTGTTTCTTTATTTCATATTAAATTAGAAGTCTCCATTTGGTATGATGTCGAGTATCGGATTGGGAATCTCTATTAAAGAATATGCTCATCCATTTGAAACAATCAACATACATAAGTTATCCATGGACATTTACATGTATAGATATAGATACACTTTGATAAAAATTTAACACATAAAACTTATAGTTCTACAAAGACAAATCCTCTCCTATTAGGGAAAACAAAAGTTTTGATCAACATCAAGTATAAATGTATGATACAATGCACCATCATTAATTAATTGTTTATTTATTTTCTTTTCTTAGTTATGGAAAAAAACTAATTGTTTAATTTAACAAATATAATGTACAAAATAAAAATTAGTTTATAAATGAATAAATATTAATTTATCGATAAATTAATAAAATATTCATTTATTGATAAATTAATAACCCCGTATAAGATAATAGTTTTTCAGGTCTAAAAAATATTTATTTATAGAGATTTTACTGTAGATGAAAACGGAACATTTATTGAAAGGCTAAAGACATGAAGACTATAGATCAACAGATTTATTTTTCTTTTGATCTTTCAATATTCTAATTACTTTAGAATATAAAATATTTTGTAATTTAGCAAAATTAGTCTTTATACATTGAATCATTTTCCTTTCTAACCATAGAATAGAAAGAATTGAAGTTATCAATCACCATTTGACCACCAAAGTATGAGTTTGTAAACCCTATAAAGCTTCAGCAGGACCATCAAATGGATTTTAGCATTTGGATTCAGGTATTTAGCATCCCCTAGGCCTAATCAGAACGCAACAAATAATATAAAACTAAATGATTATTTCTACCAGATGTTTCTTCTATATCATAAATCTGTTACTCTTGCTTCTGTCACAGGTTTGTTGTGCATTAGATGGGGGTGTTGGTATTACCTCTATGCAAGCATAAATAGCTCGCACTAGACTCCATTAGTACGTGTGGCGATGGATTAGGCTAGGTCAAACCTCATTACTTTAGGCCCTAATTTGAGATTGATTAAATTTATTTTTTAATTTTAAAAAACGATTTGAAAATTTCAACCCAGCCTATCACAAAACCTAGGGTCAATTCGGTCTAACCCGGTTGACTTCAAGCTAGGCTGGATTCGGTTGTGATTTTTTTGCCATCCCTTTCTATTAGGGCCCACCCATTTCTTGGTGTATTTTTGAGGATTGTACAATCACTTGGTTTTTGAGTTTTGGGTTTTCTGCTTCTCCTCTACCAGCAATTACAAATATTTGAATAAGGGGTTTAATCAACTCAGTCTATAAAAACTAAGTTTCAAAGCTTGTACATGGGATTGATTAATACCCTAAGGGCATGAATTGAAAAAATTTGTTTTAATCTTTTATGTAATATTTATTGACAAATGATTAGTAAATTTTTTTATTAAAATAAATATCTGAATAATTAAATTTTATTCATAATTGATATTTATTTTGAATATATATTTTAAATTAAATTATTCATAATTTTATTAATAATTAACATTGAATAATTAAATAATATATTTAATTAATAATAAATTATATTATAAAAAATAAAAACAAAAACCACTTTTAAAATTTTAAAAATTTTCATAAGTTATAAAAGCTAAAAAAATCAAAACTAAAAATTTAAACAAAAAAAAACTTAATTTGCAACTATAAATATAAATATAAATAGAAACAAATAAACATGCAAAAGTTTGATAATGCATTTGTGAATTGATAATTTTAATAGGTACATTAAAGGAATTTTTGTTTACTAATAAAGATTGAATACTTTATGCTTTTGACAAAAACTATTAAGAGAATTCAAAATGAAAAAAGATTAATCATCACATCCATTAAGAGTGATTAAGGTAAATAATTTTTAAAAAATAAGAAAGTTATGATATATTATGAAAATAAAAAGACATTTCATAACTTTTTCCTAGTAAGAAACATAGCCGAAAAGAAAAGCAAGAGATTTTAACATTCTAAAATAGCCAAGTTCATAGCTCGCTGTTATGACATCAATGCTAAATTGGTTTCACTAATTCGATTGACATAACAAGAGGAAACAGCCAATAGAAAAACAAAATCTGTTAATTTAAGGAACATCAAGAGGCTTTGACATACTTCTATAAATGTTCTGTGCCTCAGTCCAGCTGTATCCGATCCATATCATTTATCACACCTTCAAGCTGTTTAAATAAGGAAGATTGTAAAGGCGGTACACGGTTGAACTAAAAATAAAACAAAAAGGATAATACTTAACTGAGTAGGAGGCATACCTTAACAATTTGCCGCAAAAAGTAGTCACCATAACGTTTCACTGTTTTGGATTCAACAACATGAATCATGTCCTGTAGCAACAGAAGCTCACGTCAGCACAAAGACAGTAATGTTTCCATTAAATCTCAATTAACAAAAGATACTATGACCTGTACACATAAATGTAACATATGCCCATCATGAACATAATTCAGAGGTCAATGACCAATCAGCCACATTTACCATGAATTGACACTTTAATTACGTGCATAAATTGTTGCTAATAAAGCATTGCCAATAAAGAAAGTCAAGTCAAGGGTCGGCCATCAAAAGACAACAATGTTTGTCATTATACACCTCTAAGGCTGTTCATTTTGAAAGTTAATGTTAAAGAAATCAATAGCAATTGTTCGAAGCATCAGTCTGGAAAAAGTCGAGAACTGTCAGAAACATCCTAAAATAAGCTTTTGACAAGTTATTAATTAATGAAAAAAATGCATACATCATCAATGTAGAAATCCACATCAGCATTAGAAATAATCTTCCGGTCAGAATCAACAGCATGAGTCTTGTGCTTGTAAGTCATCAGGATGGTTCTGCAATGGGCAACATATGTAAAGCTCATAATATCATTCTATAAAAATATTCGGAGAAGGACATTATCTCTTGATAGTATAGATTATAAAAGGTAACCTCAGAGTAGGTTCGTCCACCTCCATGTAGTCAGCAAGCTTCCCCAGAGAGATAGTGGAGAAAACTCTCAAGAAAGTCCTAACTCCTGATAGCAACTGTTGTTGTTTCACTTCATATAGAAAGAGCTTCAACTGCAATCTATATGCATCCTAAACGTGATAAGAAAATGATATTAAAAAGGGTTACATACAATTCAGGTGCGTAACATTGGGAAGAAGAAAATTAGGCAGACATGCTTGTCAAACAAACCTGCTAACCAGCTTAACATATTACATCATTAATCGAGATAACTGAAAAGAAATTCCAGATATGGTATTAAAAAATACAATTTATTAAACTTTCACAAAATTTTTAACTTAAAAAAACTCTATTAGAAAGAGAATATCATAACTTATAAAGAAATTGATGCTCAATCACTATTTTCTTGCAGGAAGGAATCTTAACACAGATGTTCTTCAAATATTAGCAGAAAAATATGAAAGGGAAATGGTAAGGGAATATGTTATGAGCTATAAGCTTCTTCTCATAACTTTCTATGGTAATTTTGCACATTTGAGATGGTAGTATATACCTGGTTGTAATTCACCAGAGGCTCTTCAAAACTAGGAGCAGAGGGAGTAATGAACTTGGGGCATGCATATGAAAAGAGCTCATCATAAATAGCAAAAGCCTCATCATCATATCTTTGCATTCTAATCATCTTTTCTCCATACTTCTCTCGCAATTGTGAGTTCACAGTCTCTTCTATAAGCTTCACTTGAGGGCAAAGTGAAAGACAAATTGCTAGTAAGGCATACATTTGCTCATTCTTCTTAAGTATCTGCTCATACTGAGGAGACTTCTGATGATACTGCTTAGTCTTGTAAATATACAAGAGAATTTTATTGAATTCACGAATAGCATCCACATACCTTCAAAAAATTTAGGATGTTTGAAAAGCTCAAAAAGGGAGAAGAAATGAAGACACACGAGAACGTTCTCAACTAAACATATTACAGAACTTGTTAATTGGAATACATCGCATTTTATGCTGAGCATTAACATAGAATGAAGAACAAAGAACAATGAACATAGAATTAAGTTCCCTTCACGAGTTAGGAAAAAATCCAGAAGACCAAGGTACAAAGAGGGAGCCTAACAGGTCAACGACACTCATTTATTTGTAGGAAAAATGTTTTGCCTAATATGGGGATTAGTTTAATAAAATTTCCACCAAATGGATTCATTATTTTACCATAATGTACATTGCAAGAGAGATGCAAAGGAGAATTAATTATCCCTAAGATGTCTATGTGAAAGCACTAAGTAGGGATGGCAATGAGCCAAGTCGAAACCGGGCCAACCTAAGGCCAAGCCCTTCTGTTGAGGTCCAAGCAAGGTCTGAAAAAGTAGGCCCGAGCTTGAGGTTGAGCCTGAACCTAACTCGGCCCACTTGAATTTTTTATAAATTAAAAATGCAAAACGACATTGTTTTGCTTATAGGGGTTGGTCTAGCGCTGAGCTAAGCCTGGGCATATCAAGCTCGAGGCCTATTTTTTCAGAAAACTGGGCCTGATGCCCCGTCAACCTGCCCGGCCTGTTGACTTTGAGGCAAGGCGGGCTCAATTGCCATCCCTAGCACTAAGTAATAACATCAAAACCACACCTGGATGTAAAACAAGAACAAGATGAATAAAAATAAATATATAACAAAACAACCCCACAGAAGCAGATTAACGTACAAAAAAATCAATTTCCACTTCTTTTTTGTGTCGTTCAATAATTTCTTTTTGAAATGTATAATTAGTTTTAAATGAAAGTTAATATGAGACGTACCTAAATCAAACTGAACCTGGAGATATTTGGTGTTAGAGTATCTGATATTCTTGTTAATGAGCTCTACACTCTACCCATATTAAAAATTCCAATATGGTATCAAAGTAGGTTTGATCTAAATTATTAATTTCTCGATTGGATATTCAGCCCCAACGGTCCAATCTGGTTACCACTGCGTTTATTTCAAGTGATAACTGGATGTCCAGTCCCACTTGCACTTGAGAGGGAGCGTTAGAGTATCCCATATTGACTAAACATAAAAATGTTAAAGAGTTTATAAGTAATAAGGGCCAACTATTCAAATGACTAGTTCTAGTCATTTGGACAATTGTTGACCCAAGTCTAATTTTTGTTAATAGGCTCTACACGCTACCCATATTAAAAATTCTAATATGGACATCCAAACGAATAACTGGGAAATTAATAATCCGAATTAAACCTGCTCTAATACCATATTAGAATTTTTAATATGAGTAGAGTATAGAGCACATTAATAAGAATTGAGCTTTGGTCAATCATTACTAAAATAACTAAAACTAGTCGTTTGAATAGTTGACCCTTATCACTTGTAAACATTTTAACATTTTCATGTTTAATCAATATGAGATACTCTAACACCCTCCCTCAAATGCAACTGGGACCGGACATCTAGTTGTCACTTAAACTAAACGCAGCAATAACTGGATTGGGCCCCTAGGATTGGACATCTAGACGAACAATCTGGAAATTAATAATCTAAACCAAACTTACTCTAATACCATACTAAAATTTTTAATATGAGTAGAGTGTAGAGCCCATTAACAAGAATTAAACTTGGGTCAACCATTGCCAAAATGACTAAAACTAGTCATTCGAATAGTTTGCCTGTACTATTTATAAACCCTTTAATATTTTCATGTTTAGTCAATATAAGATACTCTAACATTTGGAAAATAGAAACTAAAATACAATGTTGTTTAGCTCATTCATTCAAAAGAAATTAAGCGAGCCAAATGCCCAAAGTTTAGGTAAATAGAAGAAGTACAAATTATAGACTGTGAATGTAAAATATAACTATCAAACTATTTTGTCACTCGGATGCACAGTCTTAATAAGAGGAATAATAGGAACATTATAGACTGTGAATGGAAAATATAGCTACCAAACTATATTCTCACTCGGATGGAGAGTCCAATTAAGAGGAATAATAGGAACACAAACATCATTCGAAGCTATTGAAAAGTTAATATGTAATGTGAAAAATGGAATAGTATTCCAATGAATAAGCAGTTATACCTTCGCAGCATTAGATTGGCAAACCCATAATGGTATATTGTCGTAATGTGGCTTCCTATGACACTGGTGTAAACTCCTTGTTGACTAATGTCAATTGGTTGTAAGCACTTCAAGCCAGTATTATAGTCCCCTAAGAGGCAATGAACCCTCAACAAACCAATCATGCTGAAATATCCCAACACCTTCAAGACGTTACTCCCACCACTGTAATCATACCCATCTGTTGCAGTGAACTGTTCAAGACCTTCTTTCTCCTGCTCCAAAATCTGAATGATCATTGATTTCTCCACCAGTGCTTGCAAGAAGTTGAGCACTCCGTAGACATTCCAAGCCTGAAATCAAAATATTCCAATAAGTATAATTCTTATGAATCCAATTACAAAAAAAAAACATAAAAACGCAGCGTATATCACTTGTGCAGTTTGAATAGTTGTCTTGCTATTGCAATAGTGCGGTGGTTCAATTGTCAAAGAAACAAGTACGATAAATTTATCGTCTTTCTTTCACAATCACGAAATTAAAAGGACAAAAAGGCACAAAATGGCAATTTAATGTAGAGCAACCTGTACCTGGTCAAATTGCCTCAAAAGGGCAATTTCCTGTTCAGTTTTGTTCTTCATCTTAGCCCTATACTGACAAAAGCTCTGAAACTGGTAAACAAACTCATCCACCATATCCCACAACCACTGATTGGGCAACTGCATATTCACCACTCCATGCAGCACTACCTACAATGACAACGCCAAAAGGCACACACAGAAACAGAGAGAAACATCAAAAACACAGTTCAAGCAACCAACTCACAGATTCAAAATTAAAATTACCTCGAATAAACTACAATAATTATCCCAGCTGTCAATCCTCTGATTAAGTGTAGGAGAGAGACGAGCGTAGAGGTGACGAAACCACATCTCGCGGTAAAGGAGGCAGAAAACATGATCGTTGTCGACGTGGTGAGCGACGGCGTCGACGGAGGGCCAAGGTGTGTCCTTGAAGAGACGGTCGGAGAGGGTCAGGAATGAGGTCTCGTACATCTGGTGAATCTCATACACGTTCTTCTCTCTAATGTGGCGGTATAGATGCATTACGAACGACTTCACCGAGTCGGGCACGAAATTGGGGTCGTAGCCGAGGCCGGTGGCCTGGTCGTTGTAGCTGGCGGGAGCGTCGTCGTAGTCGTAGTTGGTAGCCATGATTGCCGTTGAGTAACCAATGTAGGGTTTGAAGGTGATTTGTGAATTGGGCAAATTGTAATTGTATTGTTGTTTGCAAAGGGTAAGAACTAAGAATCGTAGTTGCAGAAGAGAAACTGAAGAAGTAAAAATGATATCGAAGATTTGGAGACACACGACTAGGGTTTACTGGTTTCAAAAGTACAATACGATACCCTATATAAGGGCCCGTTAAGCTGTTAGTTCAGCCCATGCTCCTTAATATCCCAAACAACTGCCCCGACAGTTTTTTCTTCTTTCTTCGTTTACACAGTTCATTTAAAAATTAAATATACATCATATCAGAAAATATATCAATTCTAGTCTTGCCTAATAAATCTTTTTCCTTCTTTGACATTTTTTACTACACGATCTTTTTTGGTAATCAGTAATAAAAAAATCGAATTAAAAACATGTGAATAAAAATAAAAAGTCATAATCAGAATAAAAATAAAATTACTAATTATATGTGTTTGGTATGCCATCAATAGGAATAAGATTATAAAAGTTAATAGTTACATTATTGATTGATTTTTTTACTTATATTTAGTTATTATATAATTTTTCACATAGTTAATTATAAAATCTTATATTTTATAAATAATTAATAAAAATTTAATGATATATAAAATTATTAATTTTTAGATAAGTATGAATAATTTTTACAATAAGAATAAAAGTATTAATAAAACAAAATAAAATAATTATTAAAATAAAAGATAATTTTGATGATAATATTCTAATAAAAATCAATATCTCGGTAATATTTTGAGAACAACTTGGTAATATTCTAATAATATTTTTATCTCTTATTCCCAATATTTCATTCCAATATATACTCACACCTTTCCATGGGAATAAAAGTTCAGGATGATTTAAAATTCATTCCAATTTTATTTTTCCTTATCTATTATTGATAATCAAACAACTAAAAGTTAGGAGATCTGATATTTGCACGATATTCAGGGGGCGCTTGGTTCACATAAGGTAATGGCAACGGATATAATCATTATAATTATGATGGTTGGTTAAAATGAAGGAATGATTACCATTGCCATTGATAGTGGTTGGTTTA
>JANVCL010000008.1:19230365-19249522 GCA_026546855.1 Erythroxylum incrassatum | reverse complement strand
ATTTATATGTAAAATATTTAAAAATTATTTTTATTTCATATTAATTGTCATTATTATTTATTATTAAGATTTTTGAAGGCATGGTTGATGTAAACAGTAAACTAGTAAAATATACAGTATAATTGTATAATATACTAATATGGACTATTTTGCAATTTTTAAAAATTTTAGGAGCTATTTCATAAATTTAAAAAAAATTTCGAAACAGTACCCGGTACCAACCGGTACGGTATCGGGTATAGTTCCGTTCCAGAGCTCAATCCAGTACCGAGCCTAATACAGTATTCATAACATTGGATGGAACTCTAAAGATTTAGATGACACACACCTTATTCCATTATAGAACATATAGATGCATGATAATTGAAAGATTTTGTGCTTTTAATCTTACCTATATGATAATTCATTTGGCATATTGTTACTCTATACTTCGTATTTATATACTCATGTGATTTCATTTATTATTTTCATGAAATAAATTATATTTTTTGTTACCTATCACAATATGACAAGGACTTAGGAACTACCTAGAACACCCAAAAGACCTACTCTTTAGCTGATGCGCAACATTACCACCTCTAAATCCGCTAGTTGAGTGCATAAGCTCATAGTAAAATCTTTACATGCGATGAGGGAGAGCATGAGTGTCGTCACTAGAAGGGACTTATTCCTCTTATACTGATGTGCCAGAGGCACAGGACCCATTTCAGTGTGCTTTTTATCTGGTGGATCTAGGTCTACATCAACATAAATAATGCTTAGCATGCAAGCTAGTAGTACTTTTGCAAGATAAGCAGTTCATAGTGGTAAGTGGTAACGACTCCTACATCCATCACATCGAAGATCGTAGGGCGATTAAGATTATCAAGCTAACGATGGACAATTGAGGACAATATTTAATTCTCATTAACACCACCATGATTGCGTGAGGAGGCGATTGTTAGGAAGATCATATCATAGGGCCCGATAGAGAGCCTACACTCCAGCACCAGTAATAGCACCAGCACTATAGCCAGTTACTTTGGCACATATTGAGGAGTACATGCACTAGTTGGGTAATACCATGGTGCAGAAAATGCATTATCTAAGAGTGGAGATTCGACCACCACCAATGTTATAATAGGAGACAACTGCAGGAGTAGATGGAGCACACTCCAGTAGCTAGAGGTGTAGCTGACTTTGAGGAGCCCAAAAAGCTCGAGAAGTATGGAAAGCACAGGGAGCCCAAGGCCCTAGTTAATGAGGAGCATGTTGCGGATATAAACATCGTAAAGCTAGAAGATATTGCCGCACCGATCAGAAAGGACACTAAGAAAGGAGACTATTGTTTTTGAAGATAAAGGTCAAATTACTCTATGCACAAAATTTTCTACTTTACACGGGTATGGAGAGAGTCGTAATAAACGCAACTTTTCTTCTTTTTTTTTTTACAAAGACATTGCTTTTCGTAAATTAAACCTGTGATCTTATGATCACAAAAGAACACTTATTATTTTTGAAGATGATACAAAGATAGTAATGACTTAGTCCTCTGTAAGGAGCTTGATAGAGATGACTTCATTTACGGACTTAGTGAACCAGTGAGCAATAATGCGCTACGTTCCACCTTTACCACTAGCTCCCTAAGAACATTGATCCTTTTTTGTGTCTGTATTTTACTTTTATCCTATTTATGGTTCATGTGAATATTATTGATCAATTATATGTATATTTCTATAATTTCAGTTCTTTATAACTCACCTTTTTAGATTAAGTTCTTCTTATAGTCCATTTAGCACCTCAATATATATCTATGGGATGAACATACAGTTCAACTTGACTAAATGAATGCAAAAATTAAGGAAGTTTAACTCCTTTATATCTTTTACCCATTTCACATTTTTATTGTTATCTTGTATGAAGGAAACATTGAAGGCAATGGTTAATTTAAGTATGGAGCAAGGACTATGGATTTATATGATGCACACTGAAGCTTATCAATTTCGCCATTATTTTCTTGTTAGAAGTAAATTTTGGATATTTTTTTCTTTGAAAGCATGCTATTGGAAGCAACTGATTACCAATTTGAATTGTTTTAGTGAATTAGATTGCTTAAGTGATTAGTTATGAGTGTTGATGAATTAGTGAGTCTGATTTGCCCTATAAACTTGGAGAATGAATACTTAAAGAATGTTATAACATTCTTTGTTTAAGATGTACATGTACACTTAATTGTGACATCTTTTGAGCACTTCTATTATTTGGAAAATTTATACAGGGATGTATGAATAAATGAGCATAATAAATTTCATTTTATTGGCTTCGCACCAATAAAAAGGTCAAAGTTAAAGAGTGGTACTAGTGGTCATTTGAGAAAGTGAGTTAAATGAGTAGTCGAAGTATTCATAACAAGGTGTTTACTCTCGTATAAAGAGATTAGGTGACTTCTTGAACAAACTTCTAATGCTTTTGTTTAAGTTTATCTTTGGTTAATAAAAAGTATTGGAATGAGTTTGAAATTTGAAACATGTATCTTATGTATATTTATTTTATTTATGGGAACAAGTTTTACGATTTGAGTTGAAGTTTAAAGAGTCATGAAATATACTTAATTATCACTTGAATTGATGAAAATAATTGGTTGCATAATATTTTGATTATCTTTTATGATTGAAAGTCATATTTTCAATAGTGTGTTTTTATGTTTAAGCAATTTTTCCAAAGTTGTTTTCTATTTGAGATTGAATGATTGATTGGTTTGTTTAAGCACAAGGAATTGCTTAAATGTGGAGGATTATTATATATGTTAGATATACATTATTTTTAGCACTATTTTAAAAGCATATTGCTTGTGTTGTGGATGTATTTAAAGGAATTGATAATTAATTTAAGATGTCTTATCAGTTTAGGTCATATTTACGCCCAAAAAAGAAAAGAAAAGAAGTTAAGTTAGAGTAGAATTGAATGTGAAGAAGCAATATGAGAATTTTTAGAGAAACATAAAACATGATATAATACAGTTTTGAACAAAAAGTAGGAAATGATAACAAATGTATAGATGAGATCAAGACCATGGTAGCTATGCCAAATAATGATGGAGGCAACCCAGATATCCTTAAGGCTTTTACTTCTAGTTCTCATATAAGTGTTAAGGAAGCTAATGCTAACCTTACTCCTTTTACTCCATCACAAAAAAAATCTAGTAGGACGGTCAAAGTTGAAAACTCTTTAAGCTCCTAACTCCCCCTAAATGTCAGACCTAGTATGGAATATAAAGGGTTTAATAACCCCAAAAAATAAGTTTTCTTAGAACATCTCTATACAATAAAGCCAATGTTAATTAGGCTTTTTGGAGCCAAACTATAGGATAATCTTTGCAAGAGCTTCTAGTTCATTAAGTGCAGTTAAAAAATCATCTAGGATTCTTGTTCCCAGTGATCCAGTCAAAAAATGGCTTGAATCAAAGCGACCACTGAAGGTCTGACCGTATTCCATTGGTTTTGAAAGAAAAGCACATTAAACCCATTAATCTTAAAATTCCTGCTCCTACCAGTATGACTCAGTTTAGGTCCATAAGTCTTTGTACAATGTTTTATAAAGTGATCGCTAAACTTATTATTAATCGGTTGAAACCTCACATGGATTACCTTATCAAGGAGAATCAATTTAGTTTCATTTCAAGTCACCATATCACTGACAATATCATCATTGCGCAAGAAGTGATCCATTCAATGAGAAAGAAACAAGGTAAACAAGGATACCTTGCTCTGAAGGTCTACTTGGAGAAAGCCTATGACAGGTTGCGCTGGGATTTCATCCATAATACCTTAACTGATATTGGGATACCTTGTAACCTCATCAGGGTCATTATGAAATGTGTGACAATCGTGTCCTTCCAAATAGCTTGGCAGGGAACTCTTTCCGACCCTTTTACGCCTTCCCGAGGCATTAGGCAAGGGGATCTGCTTTCTCCCTATTTTTTTGTGCTTTGCATGGAACGTCTAGGGCAACTTATTACTCAGACTGTTCACCAAGGTCAATGGAAACCAATACGATTAAGCTCTTCGGGACCTCCCTTATCGCATTTATTTTTTGCTGATGACCTTGTTCTTTTTGGCGAAGCAACTAAGGCGCAGATGCAAGTAATCACTAGGATGCTGGACACTTTTTGTAGGGCATTAGGGCAAAGCATTAACTTTACCAAAACCCGGATATTTTTCTCCAAGAATGTTTCTCGTACTACCGCTTGTCGTCTTAGCCAGGCACTGCAGGTTACCCAAACAACTAATCTTAGGAAATATTTAGGAGTCCCTTTGCTCTATAAGCGTACCACTCGTAATACCTATCAGTATATTTTGGATAAGGCCCAACAAAAGTTGATTGGTTGGAAATTGCGAATGTTATCACTAGCAGGTAGAGTTACCCTCACACAATCCGTAATCTCGTCCTTGCCTATCTTCACGATGCAAACTGTCCACCTTTCTCGCCACTTGTGTGACGCTCTGGAAAAAAAATAATGAGGGACTTCGTTTGGGCGTCTCAGGATAGTCTTAAGAAAATTCACCTTATCAATTGGGCTGAAGTGTGTACACCCAAGAAAGCGGGGAGACCGGGGCTAAAGCGCATTCGATTGATGAACGATGCTCTCCTTACGAAACTCGGATGAGACTTACTTACTAAACCCCAGGCTCTATGGGTCAAGACTCTGAGGGCAAAGTACTAGGTTGACACTCATCACCTACCGTCGACGTTAGCAAGGAACAGAGCTTCAGTTTTTTGGCGAGGGATTTCAGCGACGTGGAATATTGTGCGTCAAGGCGCTAAATGGCAAATAGGCAATGGATGCCGCATCCTTTTCTGGCTTGATAACTGGGTAGACGATTGGGGCCCTCTCTATTTAATGGCTCAAACATAAATCCCAGAGAGCCTTCTCAATGCTACAATCTCTGATTTTCAGAACGAACATGGCAATTGGAATCTTCCAAAATTATCTCCCCGCCACTGTGTGTATGAATATCGCGTCCACCACTGCTCACATCAATGACTGTGAGGACGATCAATTGATCTGGGGCCAAACCACTCATCGGAGATTCAACGTAGCGCCTGCGTATGATCTTATTGAGACTAGTAACACAGACGTTTTTAACAAGTCTTGGTTTCTCTAGCTGGTGGCTAAGGGGAAATTGTTAACCAACAAGCAACGTGTAATTTGTCATCTGCCTATGGAGAATGGTTGTCATTTCTGTGGCCATGAGGAATCAATTTTACACGCTTTACCGGACTGTTCTTGGGTTAAATCCTTCTGACACAAATTTCCTCATGACATGGTTGGTGGGGACTTCTTCAATCAGCAGGAGCGAATCTGGCTTAGGACAAACCTTAGGCATCACGTGCAACTGACTCAGGCATCATGGCCTACTATTTTTGGTGTAGCTTGTTGGTTTCTTTGGAAATGGCGTAATCACAACATTTTTGAGCCACGTTTTGTTTGGCCAATCGACGGTAATACAATTGTCATGGACTATACTATTTGGATCACATGAGCCAGTGCGATGAAAAATTGGGTCTTTCAGTGCCGAGGGCTACCGTTGGGTACTTTAGTCAGGTGGACTAAACCCATCGAAGGATGGGTTAAGCTTAATACGAATGGTGCAGTGAAACCGGGGTACAATATTGCTTCAGCCGACGGAGTGATATGGAACGTTGCCAGGAGCACTGATGTGTCAATTTTTTGCAGAATATCGACGTTGACGACCCTCTGTTAGCTGAACTCTGGGGGGTGTATTAAGGGCTCATGCTAGCATGGGATTGGGGCTATAGGCGCGTGATAGTGAAAGTGGACTCGTTAGAGGTCATTAATATTCTTTCTTCATCCCAAAGTGATCTGATTGGGAATTCTTTTTTGGTGACAGATATCCGAGACTTGATTCTTCGAGCATGAGAGGTGCAACTTAAGCATATACATTGCAAAGGGAATTAGTGTGTGGATCAATTGACTCATTTAGCCTCTTTCGCAGAGCAGAGCCTGCATACCATTCAGGAGCCACCACCGAGCATTTTGGAAGTACTTTCCCAAGACATCAATAGAACCCTGTACAATCGAACCCTTCATAAAGATCTTGGCGTTACGCGATAGTCGTTTTTTTTGTTTTCTTTCCCTTGTAAAAAAAATCTATAATCACAATGACATGATCGTTGTTGCTTATGATCCTGATAAACTAGAAATTTTGGACTTTGTATCTAATGTTCAAGCCTTACAGATGTCTTTGAAATAAAATCAAGCATATGTAAAGTTTGGTTCACTAGTGTTATGCTTCAAATTTAGCTTTGTGAAGATGTTTTTTTTTTAAAGACATGGAGGATAGGTGCTTAAACATGAATGCACTTTGGATTATTCTCGGTGACTTCAACAACTCTCTTTTTGACTTAGAATCTTAAAGGAAAAATGTGCTTAAATGGTCCTTGTAAAGAGTTGAAATGATGCATCAACAATTTAGGAGTTATTGATCTAGCTTTTGAAGGCAATCTATATAGTTGTAGCAACAAACAACTAAAAAAAAAGGCATATAAGGAAAGAACTTGACAGAACCTTGGTGAATCATCTCTAATAGATGGAATTCTAGGGTAGCAAAGCCATCTTTTGCAACCATATTGCTTCCAATCACTCTCTAATCAAAACTCACAATATGGTTATGCCCTCCCCCACCCCCACCCCTGAGTCTCCTCTTTCCTATTTCTAAATTTCCTTACAAAGCTGGAAAATTATCAAGAGGCAGTCATAAATGGGAGTGACTTTTGATTATGAAATATTCAAAAAATACAAATGCTTGACAAAACTCTAAAGATTTACACAACTCTCACCGTACAGCATTATGAAATATATATATGCATAATAATTGCAAAATTTTCTCAACTTTTATTCTTCCCTTTTTGATATTTCATTTGGCATATTTGTACACTACACTCCATTTTTGTATATTCATGTGATATCATTTCTTATTTTCATGAACTAAATTATGTTTTTCTTTAGATCTTACATTATGGCAAGGACCTAGGAATTACCTAGACCACCAAGAAGACCTGCATACTAGCTGCCGCGAAAGAAGGCTAAAATGGATGCCACAACCTCATCATCATGCATAGTTGCCCTGAGGATATATGAATCAAGGAGGTAGTAGAGGCAAGCATAGACACCTTCAATGCCACCAGCGCCTTTGGTAGAACCATAGATTCTTAATGAGAAGTAGCAACAGCCATATCAACTAATGCTCGATGTTGCTACTAAGCTATAGAGGTACCAAGCCTTCTATGCTATATAGTTTAGCAAGACTTGCTTCATTGAATGGGATGTCCTTAGACAGATGAATCTTACTGACGAGTTAATGAGACTATCATGTTTAATGGGTGGTCTAATGTCATTAAATACTGTGACTAGGTCTACCAAGAGCTAACATTGCAATTCATGTGCATCTTAGAGGTAGATGACACGAAAACCTTGTGGCAAAACACATCTAAACTTCGCTTCAGCCTGGGAGGAGTGTACTATACTTTTGAATTATAACCAATTTATAGTCTATGTCAGGTTTTACACTAAGGAGTGTGTAGAATCATTAGCACCAAGTAGGATCCATTAAGACCTCCCAGACATAGATGTGAGGAGCTACTAGTGGTCGATTGTGACTATACAACCTTACCGCCCCACAAAATTCAAATACCCCTAGTTAAACGTACAAGCTCCTAGACAAATCGTTATGTGCAAGGAGGGCAGCAACAGATGTCATCACTAAAAGGGGCTTCTTCCTCTTATACTAATGTGCCAAAGGTAGAGGACCCACTTCAGTGTGCTTTTATATAGTTTATCTTGGTCTACTTCAATATAGCTAATTTTGTGATCATCTAGAGACTCGATGACCATATGCTTAGTATGAGGAGGAGATTGTTTAGAAGGATCATATCATAGGCCCCAATAAAGAGCCTACACCACCACCATCACCATCAGCACCATCATTACATCTAGTTACTTTGGCATATATTGAGGAGTACATGCACTAGTTGGGTGTCACCAAGGTGCAGATATTGCAACGATCTCCTCCACCAACGTGACCATAGGAGAAAATTACAGTAGAGATGGAGCACACATTAGTAGCTAGAGTTAAAGCCGACTCTGTGGAGCCCAAAGGGGATAAAAAGCACGAATAGCCCAAAGCCCTAGTTGATGAGGAGCATGCTGCAAATGTGGGCTTGGGGAACTATAAGATACTATTGCACCAATTAGAAAGGAAACTATTGCTCATAATGAGGACATTGATAGCTTAGCCCTTTGTAATGAGCTTAATTGAGATGATTTCATTCGATGATTTAAAGGAACAGTGAGCAGTAGTGCATTACATTCCACCTTCCACATCACCAACTCCCTAAGACAATTGATCCACTATTGTATTTGTATTTTCTTTTAACCTTGATATGTTTCATGTGAATATTATTAATCAAGTATATACATATTTCTTATATTTTCACTTCATTATAACTCACCTTTTTTGTCTAAGTTTTTATTGCAGTCCATTTAGCACTTCAATATACAACTATGGAGTGGATAGACATTTCAAATTGATTTAGTGGACACAAAAATTAGGGAAATTTAATTCCTTTCTATCTTTTACTTCTTATTTTCATTGTTATCTTGCATGATGGAAACATTTAAGACAATGTTCAATTTAAGTGTGGAGGAGGGATTATAGATTTATTTGATGTGCACTCAAGCTTATCAATTTTTTCTTTTTTGTTTCATTAAGTGATTTTTGAAGTTTTGTTTTTCTTTGAAAACATGCTATTAGAAACAATTCATTACGAATTCAAGTTGTTTTGGTGAATTAGATTGTTTATATGACTAGTTACGAGTCTTGATGAATAAGTACGATTTGCGCTATAAACTTAAAGAATGAATACCGAATGAACATTATGATATTCTTTGTTTAAGATGTAAATGTACTGGTAATTGTGACTCTTTTTAACACTTCTATTATTTGGAAAAATATATATAATGTTGTATGAATAAATGAGAATAATAAATTTCACTATGCTAGCTTTACACCAAAAAAAAAAGGTCAAAGTTAAAGAGTAGTACTAGTATCTATTTTAGATAGTGAGTTAATTGAATAATCGCGAGTATTCATACTAAGGTGTTTACTCTTGCGTAAAAAGACTCGATAACTTCTCAAATAAACTTTTAGTGCTTTTGTTTATCTTTTGTTAATAAAAAGGATTTGAATGTGTTTGAAAGTTGAAGCATGGATCTTATGTATATTTATTTTATTAACGGGAGTAAGTTTTATGATTTAAGTTGAAGTTCAAAGAGTCATAATATACTGAACTATCTAGTGAATTAATGCAAGTAGTTGGCTGCATAACATTTTGATAAACATTTATGATTGAAAGAGTGATATAGAGTTTTCATTAGTGTATTTGATAGGTTAAGCAATTTTTCCAAAGTGTCTATTTAAGATTGAACAATGCATTGGTTTGCTTAAGGACAAGAAATTGCTTAAGTGTGGAGAAGTATTATATATGTTAGACATACAATTTTTTTATCACTATTTTATAACATATTGCATGTGTTGTGGATGGATTTAAAGGATTTGATGCTTAATTTAAGATGTCTTATCGTTTTGGGTTATATTTATGGCCAAAAAAAAAAAGAAAAGAAAAGAAGCTAATCTAGTGAAGAATTGAGTGTGAAGAAGCAATTTTAGAATTTTGGAGAAGAAGCACGCAACACGACATGCTACAATTTTGAACCAAAAGTAGGAAAAGTTAGCATATGTATAGATGAGGCCAAGATCAAGGTAGCTATGCCAAATATCGACCAGTAGGTACCCTGATCTCCTTGAGGCTTCTACTTCTACTTCTCATGTCAGTGTTAAGGAAGGTAATGCTAACATTGCTCCTTTTACTCCAACACAAAAAGAAAATCTAGTAGGAAGGCCAACACTAAAAACTCCTCAAGCTCCTTAACTTCCCCTAAATGTTTGTCCCAGTATGGAATATAAAGGCTCTTAACCCAAAAACAAGTTGTCTTAGACCATCTTCATATGATAAAGCCAATGTTAATTGGCCTTTTTCATACCAAACTCAAAGAAAATCTTTGCAAATGCCTCTAGTTCATTAAAAGCAATTAAAAAAATCACCTCTAATCACAATGCTTATTACAAGGACATGATCATTACTGCTCATGATCCCGATAAACTAGAACTTTTGGACTTTACATCCAATGCTCAAGCCTTACAAATGTCTTTGAAATAAAAGGTAGCATATGTAAAGTATGCTTTACTAATGTTTATGCTTCAAATTTAGCTTTTCAAAGATGTTTTCTTTGAAAGAAGGGGAGGATAGGTGCTTAAGCATGAATGCACATTAGATTATTCTTGGTGAGTTCAACAACTCTCTTTTTGACTTAGAATTTGAAGGAGAAATGTGCTTAAAGGGTCCTTGTGCAAATTTCAAATCATGCGTCAACAACTTGGGAGTTATTGATCTAACATTTGAAAGCAATTTATATACTTGGAGCAACAAACAACAGGACAAATGGCATATAATGAAAAAACTTGACTTAGCCTTGGTGAATCATCTCTAGTAGTTGGAATTCCAAGGTAGCCAAGCCATCTTTTGCAACCATCTTGCAAATGCTTGAGGAAACTCTAAAGATTTGGACGACAAACCTTACAAAATTATGGAACGTATAGATGCATAATAATTGGAAAAAACATCTCAACTTTTAATGTTCCCTATATGATACTTCATTTTTTTTCTTTCCAATTAACATTGTTCTCAAACCTCACACTCGAGGTTTCTCTCTAAATCAATCAGATGAAGTACTCTACCAAATACTTGAATTTTTAATTATTCTAACAGGTAAAGATGATATATCATCAACATATCAAGTCAAAGCATATATTAGACATGAAATGACAATAATCTCAAGCACAAAATATGAAATGATTACAGTGTTATCAATATGCAATTAACTTTCCAAAAGTATGGCTTATAACACATAACAAGACACATGTCAAATTATTTACAGCTTGTAAATAATACCTATAGTTGAACGGACATCCTAAAATGTAAAGTACGCACATCGTTCATCTATCAGGGAATTAACTGATTCGCATCCTAAACTAAGTTATCAATGTTCCAAAACTGAAATAGTTCCTCTACCAATTTCTACTTTGCACAAGGCTTTCCCTAAGAAGTTTTTTTGCACCCAACCACGAGATTTCAAGATCATACCTTTTGCCTGAGAGAACTAGTATGAGATGGATTTAGAACTTCCAAGTAGTCGTCAGGTTCATCTTCATCATCAGAAGATAGTAGAGATGACCCCATCCATGCCTTGAAACCTTCATTAACACGCCTTTCGACCTCTGGTGTGACTTCTAAGACATTTGCTTCCAACATCTCCACACCAAGGTTTTGACCACCAAAATCACTCTCATCAAGAATAACAGCTGCCTTCCTTCTCAGAAAGAAGGCTATTCCCCCATACAAAATGACAAGCCCCCAAGCTCCAATCTCATAGCACCAAAACAAGGGTAATGAACAATTACTCCCTAGTGTTAGTAGGCTTGAACCAAGAAAAATTGCCAGAAGACCAAAGATGACTGCAAAGACAACATTCAAGATGGAAAGACAACGCACTCCACCTGTATGTCACAAAATAAGAAATCGCAAGACACTCACTTACTATCATCTCAAACTAGTAATAAACATTGTCCACAATTGAACCGCAAGAATTAAATTAATTTGCATTAACTTTGTGATTGTTTAAATTAAGCATATTATAACTAACAAAAACAAATAATGAAAGAGCTTGCAACAGCATGCCAATATTAGCTTTTACATATCAAATTATAAATCTATCTTCCATGGTCAAGAACTATCCAAGACAACCAAAAGTAGGAAGATTAAAAACAAAGGCAATTATAAGAGTTCTTCATGAAACTATGCAAGTTTCTTGTATACTTTTACAAACAAAAACTGACACTAGCTAAAGATAGTTTTTGTTAACTGCCTCCCTCTAGTTCTCCTCCCAAACCCTAATTTCTTCATAAATTTCTTACTCCATCACTTATCTCTGTTTACTCTATCTTACTCTTCTCTTTCATCTGTGTAATAACATTTCTGAGTGTCTTACATCACCACCATAATGTGAAAAACCAGGTTGAAGATCAATAACAGCAGCCTAGACTGTCGGGACAATGACCAAAGCACCAAAAGTGTAAACGCATTTGTTGCACGAATTGTTTACCTAATTCACTGATATAAAATCACTGAAGTTTACTTTTGAAGGTCCATTGCAAAACAACACGTGCTATTGGCCTAACAGATGAAGACCATTTTTTTCTGATTCAAAATAAAAAGAATATGAACATACCCCTTTTTGAGGCACAGTAATTGTTTTCAACCACCTTTAAGCATCCATGTCTTGACGAAGCAGAATAAGCAACAACAATTCCTGAACCACAAACACAAGAATTTGTCAAACAGAATCATTAATACAATAATGGGATCTTAAAAAATAGAGAAGATTAAAGCCAGTTAAGTGGTAGATTATGATCCCATCTGTTTTACTCCCGCAGAAAAGGATCAGGAAATTAATATGACAAGCAAAGAGTTCATGTGCCCCAAATTTAGTTCTTATTCTCCAACAAACTCCCCCCATACGTGCAAGACAGCGAAGAGATAAGCGGAGTCGAGCTTACCGGCCACAAGATACGCAAGGGAGGCCAAGAAAATAATAAAGGAAGGAATGAAGACAACCATCCAGTAATAGTCCACTGTCTCCTGATCTGTCAGGTAGAATGCGCCCGGAAATAGATCGGAATCACCGCTGCCGCTGCCCCTGAAGTTAATGGGCAGAGGTTGGAGTCTCCGGTGGCTACAAAACGGCCTCTTCCCGCCTTTCCCAGGAAACACGATCTTCAAGCTTACCGCAGAGCCTACGAAAATGAATAGGCAAATGAGGGCCACAGCGCACAATAAAAGCGGCCTCTGTAGTTTGGTCCACGCTCTATCCTCTTCACGGAGGCTCTCGTATTCACGCTTGGGCATGAACGCTTGCCGCAGCGCGTCGCCGATAATGGCCATGGGATAGACAAAAGGGAAACGGGTATTTTATAACAGCTAAAATCCAACTAGGGTTTGATTTTTAAGGCACATAACAGCCTCACAAATGAAGAACCCTAAGGGCTTCAAAGCAACACACAGAACAAAAACTGAACCTTGTTCGAGTGGAAAGTGGTCTACAGTACAATAAAGTAAAATAGTCAAAACTTGTGACTGCATCCGATTCCTGAGAATAGCAAGAGGAATCTGGTTGGGTTGGGTAAGGGGCAAGTGGGTGTAACCTTTTGTTTCCAACTCCAACATCTACACTTTGTTCTTACGCAAGTGGGGTGGATTTTTCCATTTTAAAGAAAAATAAATCAATATTTATATTAATCCCGTTGGATGTCAAGCTAATAACTTAAAACTTTGACAGCATAGAATGCGGTACAGCTCATTGTATTTTTTGTCCATACGTGTATAAAATTTTATAGAACCACTGCCACCCTTTTTACTTTGTAGAATTTGAAGTCCAATCCCTATAAATTTAAATAAAATAAAATAATTATGGGCACCAGAACTGCAATTCCAAGGCATTTGTTTGTTTTGTTGATCGGATCGGATACGATCATCTGGTTCTACTTAAAGACGCTGATCTTGCAGCATTTTTTCTTTCACGCCCACTAAACTCCCAATTAAGGTGACAAGAGTTTGATCTCGAGTGTTTTCTTTTAAAAAAACCTTTACTATTTCCTGTTTCCATGGTATCTATTTCGGTTTCTGTCTCTAAACCCATTTTGCAACCCACAAAGCTTCAGGATCATGCGTTTACTTCATTCTCCCTACCAAGAATTGTTTCATTTCAGGGTCTTGGGATTCATTCTTTACGTCATGGTTCGTTCAGAGAAGTCAGAATCACCAGAAGCTCTTTCCAACCTGATGTTTTGGTTGGTAAGTTTCAGAGTTCACTATAATTTCATTGCAACTTTAAATTGTCCAATTTCAGTTTCTCAATTCTGAAACTTTTCATCCTAGTGGCAGATTCTCCCAACGAAGCATCTCAAGTCCCGGTTTTTTCTTGCTCAGAGGTTTGTCTTCTTAGTCCTTTCTTAATGTATTCCGTCTTGCTGACAAGCTTTGTTTGTGTTATGGTGAGAGTAACCAGGAACCCATATTGATATAGTTTTGTTTTCCTTCTTTTTTGACAAATGAAGTCTAAAAGTCTTTGAAGCAAATGTTCGTTGACTTTTGATACTTGTATGATGCATTTCTTTGTACTCTGCCAAAAGACCCAAAGATTGTCGACAATTAAGATGCAAGCCTCTGTATGATTATTCTGATATCAAAATTTACCGTTCGTGTGGATCTGGCTGTAGGCTATTGAAAGGCTAAAAACGTTTCGAGAAAATCAAAAGGGAAAGCAGAAATTTCTGGCCATGTATTCTAGCGTACTTGGGGGTATAACAACAGATCCTGCAGCTATGGTGATACCCATGGATGACCACATGGTACACAGGGGACATGGGGTCTTTGATACTGCTGCAATAATGGATGGGTTAGTCAAATTTGCTTCAGAAAATGAAAGAAGTCATTTGGTTGTATTCATATAGATGCAATGTCATAGTTTGATCATGCTGTTTGTTACCAAATTTGTTGTTAAAACTACAACCACTAGTACTCCAAAGGCTTAAGCTGGATCAGAAAGAGAACCTTACACTGTAATAGAAGGTTAACAGAGTAATTGTTCACCATAACTACTGTGGCAACCCTTTGATGTCGCTTGACTGTAATCAATTATAATTTCCAACAAACAGAGTCAATTTGCTTTTACGTAGTTGCTACTCCTCCAAAAGTTGAGGAAAGGACTATCCTTGTTCATTTACTTATGTTTGTAATGAAAGCCTGATTCAACTCTTGAGTGTCACGATTTCATAGGGAGTAGTACATGTATTTGATTTGCTTGTTTAGTTGCTTGGTGCTAACCTTATGTTTCAATCCCAATTTATTTGGGGAAAGCTCTCAGTAACAGTGGGGATCTGAATAGTTTTCTCATATTCTATACAAATACTTAGTACTGCTGTAATCTGGAGCTTTTCCATGTACTGAACCTTATTCCTGCTTCCCCTGCTTTGAATTGGGCCGGAACTTCCTGTCCTTGAAATGAACTATTTTCTACTCTAAGATCCAGAGCACAACATTTTTTTCTATGAGATGCTGATTCAGTGAGAAAGCATAACCTTTTCAGTCCAATCCAGTATTATCTTTTTAATGTTATGTTATCACAATCTGCTCAATTATAATCTACCTCATTTATGTCTTTCTATTTCTTAGGCATCTCTATGAGTTGGGCCAACACCTTGACCGTATTTTGAGGTCAGCATCTATGGCTAGAATTGATCCCCCTTTTGATCGCGAAAGCATAAAAAGAATACTTGTACAAACAGTGAGCGTAGCTAAATGTCAGAAAGGATCACTTAGATACTGGCTTTCTGTGGGACCTGGTGATTTCCAGCTGTCTCCATCTGACTGCCATGACCCAGCTCTTTATGCCATAGTAATCCAAGACCAATCTCCATTTGTTTCAAAAGGCGTCAAGGTAATAACTTCGTTTATCCCAATTAAGCCACCTCTATTTGCTACGGTGAAGAGTGTAAATTACCTTCCAAATGTGCTTTCAAAGATGGAGGCCGAAGACAGTGGCGCATTTGCAGCCATTTGGCTGGACAATTATGGCTTTGTTGCTGAAGGGCCTAACATGAATGTGGCTTTTGTTACGAAGGAAAAATACCTTGTGATGCCTCAATTTGACAAAATTTTAAGTGGGTGTACAGCTAAGAGAGTTTTGACTCTGGCTGAGGGGATGGTGCGGGGGGGCAACCTTCATGGTATAAGAATTAGGAATGTGACTGTAGAGGAAGGAAAGCAAGCAGAGGAGATGATGCTCATTGGTAGCGGAATTCTTGTTAGACCTGTGATGCAATGGGATGACCAGGTCATTGGTGACGGTAAGAACCTTTTCTTTAACATATTGTGCATTCTTCTATGTTTAGAAAGAGAATAGTTCTTATAAACTTTCCTTGGTCCCTTAAGTTTGAATGGTTTCTTGAAACAAGGACGTAAAGAGTTAACTATGGAGTGTCATTCATTTCATTAGAGTGCAACTGAAGAGTTAAGTTTGCTTATTGAATGTGGGAAACAAAATGCTTTCTTCCTTTTGCTTTTAGTTGTTTCTGGGGAGCTTTCCCAACAATTTGATCCACTGCAAGTTGTTCCTTCGATACATCATAAGCTGATTACCATATGTTGCATGCTCTGAGACTTGAATTGCTGGCTGAACCTTTATTCCATCACATCTACTTGTAGTTTTTTCTCTTAGAAATGCTGAACATCAGACTTTTAAAATGATGATTTATCATAGTCACGATTTTCTTTATGCAGGCAAAGAAGGTCCCGTAGCTAAACATCTCTTGGATCTTCTACTGGAGGACATGAAATCTGGTACTCCTGCAGTCCGAATGCCAGTTCCCTAACTCAACTATTGCAAAGTGGGCCTTCAGGCATGAAAAGGATATTCTTCAACTGCTTCTTACCACGCCGCCATATAATGGAAGCTTTGTAAATAAAATAGCGTTTTCGAGATTATCTCGCATTTGTAATCCAATTTGATGACAAGTTATCTTGATAGCGGAAACTCCTCAAATTCTTGAATGTTTTCCTTAGCCCTGTAAACAATGCAAAACAGGGCCGGAGTGTTCTTTGACGAAGAAACTCCAACGATAAATTAAACACAGGCCTGTAAGTAGATGTTGTGTAATAAAGTTAACTTACCCCTATTTAATTGCAACTCGGTTTTATATAGGAGATGCGGGATGTTTATGACCTAACAAATGGAAGGTAAGGTCGGGCATGGACATCATGAGGCATAAGTGAATTAATTGGGATGTCATGTGATTACGTTAATGCAGATGAGTTCCTCTGCTCCTTTATCAGGGAACGAGCTGGGAAAGTTACCACAGGCCGCAAGGATGCGATGATAGAAGAGAAATTTTATTAGTTGACGTTTCGGATAAAGAAATTCTATACCTTTTATTTTTCTGAATTTTTTAGTCCCTAACTACTTATCATGTCTACTCATAGTTTTAGATATGAATGATTAAATTGATCAGTGAGGCCAACAAGAAGGGAGCTTGATATGAACCCACCTAAGAATATACCCTAATGAACCCACGAAAAAAGTTCAAATCAAATCCAAAAAGTTCAAACAGATTTATAAAAAAAATTGACTCGTTAATTATAAAGAATCAATAACCAAATCTATTCTATTGTATTTTTAAAATTAGGATTTTGAATGGGCACAACGACAGTGGAATTGGTCATGATGATCTTGTGTAAGAAATTTATTATCCAGTAGATAACCTCATGTCTAATTAAAAATGTTAGGGAAAGTTTTGTGAATCAAGGAATTACAAATTTGATATTTTCATATTCAACTAAAGTTAATTGATCAGGTCTTGAGAGAGAATAATCAATATATTAGGAAATCTACAAAGAACACATAATTGAATCAATAATAGTTAAGGAAACAAAATAAAGAATGAATAAGTCCTAAGCATTCATCCTTGATTAAACCCTAAATTAATTGGTTGCTCACTTCTTATTCGCGTATTTGCTTTGTTTTATTATTTGTTTTATTATTTGTTTCAATTTCTATTATTTACTTTTATAAAAAATGCAATTTCATGTTATCTTAGACAAAGCTTGGTTCAATTTTGTTCTTGTATAATCCTCGTGGGAATGATAACCTTATATACTACAAAATACGATTCGTACACTTGCAGTATATTGAGGGGTTTATTATGTATAAAACTTGCTTAATAAATTTTTGGTGTCATTGCTGGAAATTTAGCTTAGGACTATTTGAATTCTTTTAATCTAAGTAATTTGTTTCCATTCTTATACACTTGCAACAGCATGACACACAAGAATCACTCGGAGTTCAAGCAAGATTGAAGACACTCTAGTATTTGACATCACAAGACAAGAACGAGAAATTCAAAGAGTGAGATGCCAAAAAGAGATTGAAAGAACAATGGCAGAAGAATATAAGGAGACTAGCGGTGAACCCTGATGGATTTCATGAGATCAGGGTTCAATGATGCACATAAAGGCATCATTGGATCACTGGTGCAGGCAACATCATTTGAGATCAAATCAACATTGTTGAATATGCTGTAGACCAACATGAAGTTCTATGAGTTAGCTAATGAAGATCCTAACACCCATCTAGTAAACTTTCTAGAAATATGCAATACCTTCTGACATAATGGAATGTCGAAAGATGTCGTTAGGATGAGGCTCTTTCCCTTCACACTAAGAGATAGAGCCAAACATGGTATCACTCCTAAAACCAAACAAACATCACAACATAGGAGCAGCAGGGGTGTGGATTCTTAAACAAGTACTTGCCCTTGAGAAAGATAACAAGATTGATAAAGGAGATTACAAATTTCCAACAAAATGACAGAAGTCATTATATAAAGCGTGGGAATGTTACAAGGATTTACAGAGGAGATGTCCTCACCATAACTTACCCAAAGAACTCCTATTGCAAACCTTCTACAATGGAGTTAATCCACCCATAAGGGGCACCATAGATGCACCTTTTGGAGGATTTCTAATGAAGAAGACAACTGAGGAAGCACAAGACTTGCTAGAGGAGATGGCAAACAGTATATGTCATTAGACGTCAGATAGAAGCAAACAACAAGCTACTTTTTGAGACCAAAAGAAGGTCCTTGCTATTGATTCAATGACAATAATGTATGTTAGATCCCATTTCCGGAACCCAACTCTCTTGCTTACTTATGAAGCCTTGAGCTTACTCTGAATCATGAAACGTGAGTGTGCGTATAACCTTGAAGGGTTATAATTTTTTTTCATCTTTGTGCTCATAACATCCCCAAAACTTTACTTACAAATTGCTCCATGGTGTGCTTATACAAATCAATCACTATGCTTGAACTCAATTCTCCTACTTGCGAACAGAATTTGGAAGTCTTCAAATCATAATTTCAATTTGA
>JANVCL010000008.1:19216483-19230265 GCA_026546855.1 Erythroxylum incrassatum | reverse complement strand
TAAATTTTTGAAAAATTTGAGAATTGTATGAAATAAGCGTTTTATGATTTTTAAATGCCAAATTACGATGTTTATGAAAAAGTTCAAGGACAATGAGTTTTATAAAAGGGTTTTTTCTTGTTTCTCCGTTATAAACTTGTTACCCACGAGCTTCCAAGCTCACCCCCCCCTTTTCTTCCCCTATTCAGGTCATGAGGAAGAGATCAAGTGATCAAGAGTATAAGGATATTACTACCGAATCTGTATATTTTGGAATTTAAGTTATTTCTGTAAAATATGAGGATTAGTCACTTTACAAGGAGTATCAATTCATGTAACTTTTGTATTTTTGAGATTTTGGATTATTGTTGTATTGGGGCTTGGAATGCCATTAGAGCTTGTAAAACTCTATTCTTTGATGTTAATGAATTATGAATTGTGTACGGATAATGTTGAGTGGAAATATGAGTTTATGTATGGATAAGATTAAGTTGAAATTATGTATATTTGAGGAAGTTATCGATTTGATATGATTAGTTTGAATGCAAATTGTTGTTATTTATACAAGTGAGATGTGTTATGGAAAAATAATGATAGGAAATTATGAAGGATGAGAAATTGTGTTGAGCAAGGAACCACGCTCAAGTATGATGGTATATTGTTAAGAGTTGGATTCCGGAAAAGGGATCCAACATTTTATCCTTTTGGAAGTCGAATCTCGCTTCGAGTTCTTCATGAAAGTTGTATATTTAGAAGTTTTCTTTCAAATCGTTCAAAAAATAATCAATCCAAAATCTGTAGCAAAAGTTATGGCATTTGCACCAAGACATGTACAATTCAAGTAAAGCATGAACATGTTCAATTCTTTCGGGTATAACTTTCTCATCCGACTTCCAAATGAGGTGATTCTTAAAGCCATGGATTCCTAACATCTTTTCTGTCTCTCTATGAAAATTTGTATCTTTCGGAGTTGTTTTGAGAAAGTTTACATTAGAGTAAGTGAGGGGTCAAATGGGAGAGCATAATTGGGGTATGAGCGCGCTTTAGCTTTTTAAGTTTATCTTGAGCTATAGCACTTCGATTGAGATGATTCTTGTTTCAAAACAGACTAAAGACTTAGAGCCATAGTTTATTTGGAGAAGTCAAGTTATAAATTTTGGTGTTTGACTGATGTGGGCACACCACCCTTGGGAAACGTTGGTTATGACCCTACCGGGTAATAAGCTCAAGGTTTATGATTCCGGATGTTGGGCTTTGAAAACGGGGTCCAACACATCTGGTCCTAAATTGATATTTTTTGGAGTATATTTGGTAGGATATCGACATATTTTTTTATCCTTTTTGATAATATCCATGTTGGTTTACAAAATCATCTGATTGCCATTGATATGAACTTTGTTGATCATTTTTTCTTTTTTCTCCACTCACATTCTCTCTTTTTACATTTTGTCTTCCTACTTGTTGCTCTCTAGATCAACTACTTTTAGGTTTATCTTCATCCACATATACTTCTTGATCAAACTCATAACCATAAATGATTTGGTCTTTATCAATTATTTGATTTACTTTTTCTATATCTATTTTTAATGTAAGTTTTTGCACTAATTGAGTTATTTCTGCTAACTGTGTTTGTATATTCTTTTCAACTTGTTCTAATGATTCTTTAGATTATACATAATTTAATGATTCTTCAGACTTTAAACAGTCTATGGCCTTACTAATTGTCTGGGCTTTGAAAGATCGTGATTTCAGGATTTGAGAAGATGATGTTGAAACTGATGGTTGTTCGGAAAATGAATGTCTTCTGGTTATAGATGGATCTATTTGAATCGGATACATGAAACACTAATTATAATGGATCAATGTAATGGACACATTCGAATAAGTTTAATAGACCAAGAACAAATCAGCCAACATTTACAAAAGATATCTGAAGAAAAAAATTCAAAATTGGTTATATTCATCTCTCAACTATACAAATTCTTTTAAAATCTACTTTTCAAGAAGGAATCGATTCACCTATTAGAATGTCAATAGTTGATGAAAGAAAGAACAATTTAAATGATCAAATAATTGGAATAATGAATGGAAATTTAGCCTATGGTAAAATAAAATTTAATACCCGAATAAAATTAGGAATTCCTCTAAAATCACCCAATCTAGATGATACAATTATAATAGCTTATAAATTTTACAGAGAAGATTTAATGACTCAAGAACAATATCCCTTTTCAATCACTTATCAAATAAGCTATGCTTTAACAAACCATAGTATTTTCATTGACTAATTGTTGAATTATTTGACATAACTCCGTAATTTTTGTCTCTAATTTAATTTGTTGTTCTTTTATTTCTTTAATATATTATGTAACACTCATAATGTATTTTTAATATACGTAGTTAACTTAGTGATTTGTTTTTTAATATCTTCTAGTTTTAGAGAATTTTCTATTGCTTGTTTAGGTAATATAGGATCAGTGATTTTAACCTTATTTTGTTCTTTATTATTTTCAGAGTTGATAAATCGAATCGATTTGGCTAAATGTAAAGATCGTGATTTTAGGATTTTAGAAGATGATGTTGAAAATAATGGTTGTTCGGTAAATGAATGTCTTCTGGTTATAGATGGATCTATCTGAATCGGATATTGAATAGCAGGTAATGATCTTAGTTTAGTTCTAAAATTTGTTCCTACTTTTGCGATATCATTAAATAATTGTTCTAAATATATTTTATTGATATTTTTAAATTCTATACTATGGTGAGAATTTGTTAAGCATAGCTTATTTGATAAGTGATTGAAAAGGGATATTGTCCTTGAGTCATTAAATCTTCTTTGCAAAATTTATAAGCTATTGTAATTGTATGATCTAGATTGGGTGATCTTAGAGGAATTCCTAATTTTATTCGGGTATTAAATTTTATTTTACCATAAGCTAAATTTTCATTCATTATTCCAATTATTTGATCATTTAAATTGTTCATTCTTTCATCAACTATTGCCATTCTAATAGGTGAATCGATTCCTTCTTGGAAAGTAGATTTTAAAAGAATTTTTATAGAAGAGAGATGAATATAACCAATTTTGAATCTTTTTTCTTTAGATATCTTTTGTAAATGTTGGGTGATTTGTTCTTGGTCTATTAAACTTATTCAAATGTGTCTATTACATTGATCCATTCTAATTGGTGTTTCATAAACTATTTTTCCAAAATAGATAATATTTTTCTATCTATTAATTGTTTAAATAGTGAAGATCGTAAATCTTGTTCTATTTTTAAATTTAACTAGGCTTTAGCTATTTGTTTTTGTTTTTCATTAGATAAAAGAGCATTTATATGAAAGGTTCCTATTGACTCGGATAGTTCTAAATTATCTATATCTAATATATTTGTTTCTTGATCTTGATTAATCATTTTTATGCCAAGGAGTACTAATTTTATGATTATGTAAGGTTTTTTCAAAATGATTTAATTGTTGGGTATAAAATTGATACATATTTTGAGCTAAATCTAATTTTTCCTTAATAGGTTGTATAGCTATAGGATTAGAGATAGTAAATTGAACATAATTATACATAATGTTGATCTTTTAAGCTTTCAATGAATTGTATATGATCGATTAATTGATTACAAATAGAACAATTTGTTAGCTGAGCACAAATAGAGCAATTATGTAAAGTCATAATTTAATTTAATTTCTTTTTCTTTTTCTAGTTTCATCATATATAATTTGATTAACTTCTTGCTGATTGTGGTTAAACCAGTCAAGAAAGTCATCAATAAATAATATACTTTCTATATATAAAAATCGTCTTAGCCTATAATTAAGACCAAAATGATACATGGCTTGTAAGAAATTAATAATAGCATTAGGATTAATTACAAAATAACATATTTCAATAAATTTAAGAAAAATTTTGGCACATAAGACTAAAAGTAAAATGCATGCTAACATGAAAAAGAAATTCATTTTATTAAATACAACTGAGTAAATACAACGTACAGGCTTAGTCTATAAGTTTACTAATTTCCTTAATCTGTGCCTTTCTAAGTTAGATATTCATGGCTTTTAGCTGCTTGAAATACACAATCATTTGAGATGTTTCAAACATATCTTTATATCTTCGTGCATCGGTGGAACTATGGGCTTTTTTTATTGTATGCATGATATCTTCTAAGAATGTTGTCATAATTTTCTTCCCGTTGATAAGTAATCAGGATTAATTCTTTTAAATCCCTCTTTTTGTCAAAGTATGTTCTCATATCTGAAAAAGTATACAAACTAGATTAATCTATAAGCTGATTAATGAGTTTTATATAATCCTTTCTATTTTTGTTATTGATCCATTAAAGTTGTTTTATCATATCAATTATGTGAATATATTCATATTGTCTATTATGATTATTACTAAGTTCTGCTTGTTTTAAATGGTTTTGATATCTAAGTAGTTGCTCATGTTGGATATCTGTACACCAATAACTATATTGTATTAATTTCTTAAGTTCTCGTTTTTGTTCAAAATAAGTCATTGAAAGAAAAGAGATTATAAAATGAAGAAATAATGATTGAATGATAAAAACTAATAATTAGAAACGTAAATAAAGGGTGTTGAAATGAAAAACACTTATAGTCATACCTAGAACTTCGTTTGCATTTGAAACCAATCCCAGGCAGAGAGCAGAGAATTTGGTAAGAACTCAAAGATTATTTTATTTCATGAAGAGCTCTGAAGCTCGATGCTACATATATAGGCTAGCGTAGAAAAAAAAAGCCAAAACATGTTGGCCGACAAAAACTGCTAAGGTGAAGGAATCTACTTAAGCCTTTGTTTGCCTTTGTTTGGATCCTTACTTGCACAAAGGAAAGGAAGAGAAATATTGAGGAGAAAAGAATGGAAGAGAAATGTGATTTCTTTTCTCTTGTTTGTTTTCTTAATTTATCAAAAGAGGGAATTGAATGGAAGAGAATTTTGTAAGACCTTTATATCCTTGATTATAAAACTTGTTTATCTTTACTTGTTAGATTTAATAAGGATACAATGATAATTTACTTGTATTAGACTTATCTTATCTTGAATTTCCCCTCCTTTCCTACCAATTTGGTGGGAAATATATTTGGTCCAAATTTCTCTCCTATTCCTTTCCATTCTCTCCCTTTCTCTTTGTTTATTTTTGTCCAAACAATGGAAACCAAGAGAAATGCAATTCCCTTCCTTTCTTTTCTCTTGATTTCCTTCCATCCAAACAAAGGCTAAGTCAAAGCAAAAGCTACAAAAGTAAAAGCAAACGTCGTACAATAATTTAAATAATATGGAAAAAAAGCAAAAGATACTAAAGCGAAAAGTAAAGTTCTAATAAAAGAAAAGATGCTAAAATATAAAAAGTTGGCCGCCCATCAAGCCTACATCGTTTGTTGATGATAATGTATTCTATTCTTCAATAATTGCGTCAATTGATTCGTTTCCTCTTGTTGAGCAGTGGATGGACAATATTTACATTTGGGTTCAAGATGATGTTGAAGTTGCTGGCATTGGTTGAGTCCTTTATAATCGAGTTTAATGGTTGACTCAGTATTGATCCGAGCTGCTTGAATAAAAACGCCTTCAATGCATTGTAGAATGAATTGATTGACGAGTTCCCATTCAAATAGATGATTAGGTGGTTCGTAAATAGGTGGATAAATGTCATTGCTTATACTGATAGTAAGGAAGACAATCCCGGATAATTTTATATCTGCGTCCTTGATAGTTTCATGCTCCTTAAAAATGGGTCCTTGATAGTTTCATGCTCCTTGAAAATGGGGTAGCTGTTAAAAATTTTGATAAAAATTTCTATCTTTTACAAAACGGTCTTTGTAATTTTTAATAGCTTAGTGAATCTAATCCAGAATTCTTAAAATAGGTTTAAATTGGTGAGATAAATTGTATCAATGAGTTCACTTAAAAAAAAAGATAAATGATGAGTGGATCTGTTTCGGGATAGACACTGCACTAAGGTAAATTGGTGCAATTCACTAGGTTGAAAACCTTATAACCCACAATAAGATTAAAGATTGGACCACCTGCTTGGGGTAGAACGTTTTGTTGCCAAATTTGATTTTGAAGTTTTAATTTTGCGAGGTCAGTGATTCTGGTGACATCCGTGTCAAAACGACGTGGTCTCGGAGTTTGATTAGTCAATTGTTGTATGAGCAATGGCCATTGGATAAAAAAAAAGGTCGGTCGGTCAAACAACGGTATCGAAGATAACACAGCGGAAGCAAGAGGGTAGAGGGGACAGAGAACATCACAGATTGCGTTCGTGTCACCGTATGATTGGTCTGTTCTTTCCTAATCCGACCTCCCAAAAGTAATCTAAAACCTAAAAACAGAAAAAACAAATTCCCTTTTTTCTCGACGGAAAAAGTAAAGAAACCAAATTGAAATTTTATGTAACGAACAGAAGAGAAGATAGGAGAGGAACTTTTGGAAGAAGTGTTGATCGAGAGCAAAAAGGACTAACTAATTGATTTGGCGGATAATCTCTTTGTTCCACCTGGAACTGCCGGAACTAGCGGAAGATCTCGCCGGGCAAGGTTTGATTGATTGAGAAGTTAAGAGATGGTGAATTCTATGGTGGAACGTGCCACGAGCGACATGCTGATCGGGCCTGATTGGGCCATGAACATCGAGATCTGCGACATATGCAATCATGATCCTGGGTACGCGCCACCACTTCATTCTTAAATCTCATCCTTTTTCCCTTTCCTTTTGTTTTTTAAATGTTTTGATTTATTCATTTCCGTGCCTTCATATGAATTTTACTTTATTAAACAGTTGAGTAAAAATTGAGGAAACAGTATGTTCCTTTGGACAAAGTCGATATCTTTTGTTTTTGTTGTTTGGTTTCTGGGTTTATGAATGTGTTGCTTTAGATTAATTTTACCTTCAATGTTTATAATGAAGTTATAATGTTGGGGCCCTTCTCTGCGTATGCCTACACGTTTTTAATCTTATCAGCAGTGAGCCTAAGAGAATACGACTTTTACTATTTACCTGCTCATAAATTAAACTTCCAGGATTTAAATTGGAAATTTGAACAGCTATATTATGAATGTTATGTGGGAGATTGGGGTACTGAACTTAGTGCAGGAGTTGCTGATTATATATTAAGAATTTTAATGTGGGAAATTGGGATACTGAGATTAGTGCAAGAGCTTTTGATTAACTCTATTAATCTGTAATTGTATTGTTTTATTTTGCATAGAATTTGAAATCAATGCGTTGGTAAGTCTGCACTTCTTCATGGATACAGACTTATAAATTGCTAGTATTTGTTGACTTTTTTCAGTTCTGAAATCATTGTTCAACTTTGGTTATCAGGCAAGCAAAAGATGTTGTTAAAGGAATAAAGAAGCGCCTCGGAAGTAAAAACTCAAAAGTTCAACTTCTTGCTCTGACAGTAACCTTCACAATCTTTTTCCCTCTTTTAATTAGCTATGTTTATTGTTGATATAGCATTATATTTCTCAAACCTTAGCTAATAATTTTGTTATTGTTACGAGATTTTTATATCTCATGATATATTTTATGGATAGCTTTTCATTTTTCATACTTACTCCTAGAATTATTTGTATAGTGAATCGTTTTCCTAATACATGTATTAGCACGATTCATATAAGCCATGATTTTAATTCTCATAGCTAATTTGATTGGTAAGCAAAGAACTATCATTGTGATATGCTTAAAGATATGATAAATTTGTCAAGTCAACTTAGTATTTGCGGGGTTTTGTATACATACATCTTATGTGCAAAATTCAGAAGTCTGGCTGTATTCTGTTGTGGTGGTTTGGGATTGGTTCCACTTATTTTTTTGTTTGTTTATTGAAATTGTGCTTGAGCACCAATTTATGAACCAAGTGTGGGGGCATAAACGTTTCTCTAGAGAGTTTACCAAACTGATAAAGCGTAGAAAGTGAACGGTTTGCTTGCAACTGCGTTGCATATCTCGTCATTTTTAATTATTTTTTCCTTTGTATGATTTAGTTCTTTTTTGATATGGACATTGTCTTCTAGCTGCTGGAGACTATCATCAAGAATTGTGGGGACATAGTTCATATGCATGTGGCAGAAAAGGATCTTCTGCATGATATGATTAAAATAGTGAAGAAAAAGGTGAGGAATGTTCCTGTGAAGTAAGATTCTGTCCGACTTCCAGTTTCATTTTGTTCATAAAATTTATTCAGTCTTTATAATGCTTAACTGTAGCCGGACTTGCATGTCAAAGAAAAGATATTGACCCTGATAGATACTTGGCAAGAAGCTTTTGGTGGTCCAAGGGCTAGATATCCACAGTATTATGCTGCATACCAAGAATTGTTGGTATGAACCTTCTACAGTTCTTTGGAATCCTCCCTAGCCTTTCTAAACTATGCCATTTTTTGGTCAACTCACTATGAACTGTTAATGAGTTCCTATATCTTGTTTGATAAGTAGCCCTTATGAACTTAATACTGCCATTTATCTTTGTTTGAGTAACATTACTGGCTATTTCAGCGGGCCGGGGCAGTATTTCCTCAGAGATCTGATAGTTCTGCACCTGTATTCACACCTCCACAAACACAACCTCTTACTTCCTATCCACAAAATCTGCGAAATAATGACTTCAGGCAAGAGGCAACAGAGTCTTCTGCAGAGTCTGAGTTTCCAACCTTGAGGTACGTGTGGTACTTGAATGAACTGAATCTTCTTATGTAACTATACGTCTAATTTTTGTATGTCCCATCCAATTACTGTACAGTGTTGTAATAAGCTTGAGTAGTACCATGTCACATTCCAGAAGAAACTAAATTGTTCATTCCCTTGTATTCATGATTGTCACTTAACATACTTCAAGCACCCTCCCTTGCCTGTGACAATAGCAAACATTTACCGGATCTTGTTTTAATTCAAAACTTTCTTCTTTAGCTTGTCGGAAATTCAGAATGCACGGGGCATCATGGACGTCCTTGCTGAGATGCTAAATGCTTTAGATCCAGTAAATAAAGAGGTATATTACTTCTAATCAGTTTTTTGGTGCATATAAGAGTTTCTGATCAGAATATATTATGTTCTCTCTTTTTACAACGTTCTTTCATGGTGAGTTTTCTTTTGATATCAGGACAATGCTGATGTTAACTTTCTTGTCCTTATCATTTTCTGCTATTCCGTTGGGTAATTCTTTACTCAAAATTTGTAGGGGCTGAGGCAGGAGGTTATAGTTGATCTTGTTGACCAGTGTCGCACATATAAGCAACGAGTGGTACATCTTGTTAATTCAACTTCGTGAGTTCTAATTTTCACCTACCCTTTTTTCAAAATATTATACATTTGAAAGCTGTTATCTTTCCACCTTTTTAACTGTTCTTGTATTTGATTTCAGATGCATTCTATTTTGTCTTCTTCTATCTGCTCATTTATGTGGTGTGGAGGCTTGTATGTTTGTGCTTCTGATGCTTAAAATATTCTTTTTGGTTTATTCAATTTTCTACTGTTTCTATATGCTTCTACTAGGGTCTTATCTCTGTTTGCAATTTGTACTTAGTGTGTTAAGTTTATTGCCTATACTTCTAAGAAAATCTGTTTTGAAGAAGGTCTGTTCTGGGTCTGGGGATATTACTGTTGTGTTACCATATTACCATTTTGATGGGCTTGCAACGGATTGCTACCATATGAAAAACTAATTGAGGTGGATTAATTCTGGTGATCAATTTTGTAAGGGTGATGGCTTTATTTACTTTTAGGTGGAGATCATTAAATGTTTAAGTTATTAACACGTATCTTTTCACAACTTTGGCTTTATGCTTGCCTTATCCATGACTTTTTGCTTGCCCCATGATACTGTCATAGATAATGCCTGCAAAAAGGGTAATGATTGTGCATGTTGATAAGACTAGTTAGTTGCATAATGTGAAGCTAAGTTATGAAGTATTTGTGAAATGGAATGATGATCTAGTTCTTGTATGTTTCATATGCAACTTAAAAATTGCCCTTTTTTTTCCCACCCTCTTCTATATGGTTCAGGGATGAATCTCTGCTATGTCAAGGATTAGCTTTGAATGATGACTTGCAGCGTGTACTAGCCAAGCATGAAGCCATAGCTTCAGGAACTTCTGCTGCCGCGGGGAAACCAAAACCTGAGTCTAGTGGAGCACTTCTTGATGTTGATGCTCCTCTTGTTGATACTGGTGATAATGGCAAACAAGTTGGAGGGTATGTAAATTTTGTTCACTGTTTTACATGTGCTGCATCATGTATGCTTAAAAGATGGTGATTATTGTGTTCATGGGAATCAAGAAATAACATTATAAGTTGCACATATGGATCCACGAAAATGAGGGAGATAACATAACATCATCTTTTGGTGAAGATGGATGGACTAATCAATTACTGTTATTAGCTGTTGGGAATTTGCGTAAAGGCATTTTTATGGGCTGCTAGTCATTTGTTGGCTTCTTGGCAGACTTATCCGCTCCTATGTATGTAACCATTTAATTTTGGTACTTCTGAGTAGGATCAAGACTCTTAATTTTATTTTCCAAGTCAATGTTTATTTGAAATTTGTTATGGATCTTTAATGTGTTTCACTTTCATAGTGACCCTATGGTTAGGAATATTATGTTGTATGTTTGGTTGAAGAGTTGCCTTAGGGGTGATACAGGTATTTATTTCAGATCAGAAACGATGACATCAAAATAATATATGGAATAGGACTTTGTTTATTGCTCATAGCAGTTATGTCAAGATGATAGATTTGTGCTAAAGGTCTAAATTGTCACAACAATCCGTGGCTCATAGTTGAATTGTGAATTCAAGTTCATTGTAGAAAAAAGGCAGCTTTTTTCTTGTGATATATAGGTGACGAGGATTTTTGTGCAGATCTACTTCAGGTTCTGGTGCAGGAGCTAAACCATTCAACCAGTTACTGCTCCCTGCACCTCCTGGTCCAGGTCCAAATACTCCAGCATCTACCAATCGCAAAATTGACCTGTTGAGTGGTGACGATTATAACTCTCCGAAGGCTGACAATTCATTGGCGCTGGTTCCTGTGGGAGAACCACAGCCAACCACTCCTCCATCTCAGCAGAATGCACTTGTTCTTTTTGACATGTTTTCTGGTGGGAACGGCCCCCTAAATGCTGTCAATGAACAGCCTACCCATCTTTCCGGACAAACTAATTCTTTGTCACCACAACTCCAACAGCAGCAGAGTTTTCAATCCCCAGAAGGTGGTATTCACGTGAATGGAAATGGCCCAAATATGGGGTCTCCTAGATATGAACAGCCAGTATACATGCAAGCTGCTGCTCCTGCCTGGAATGGACATCTTACCCATCCTCAACAGCCAGCTTCGCCAGTTTATGGTATGCATATGTCCAATTCAGTTTTTGATGTTCTCTTAGATGTTGATAGAGAAGGAATAGAATTGTAGGAACTGATTGAGCTGTTGTTTGCGTATCTTGAATAGGAGCTCAAAGCAGTGGGTCACTACCTCCACCTCCGTGGGAAGCTCAGCCAGCAGACAGTAGCCCAGTGGCAAGCCCTCAATATTCCCAACCAATGCAGTTTACTCAGGTAGTTGTCACACACTCACAAGCAGTGCCAAGTGGTATGCATCCGCAGGGACCTATGGGGAACAACCATGTTGTTGGAATGTATGTCCAACCGATCACGACAGGCCAGTTGTCAGCATTTAACAATCCGGCTGCACAAGCTAATCAATTTGTAGGTTTGCAACCGCAAGGAATGCAGGGAGGACAATATATGGGTATGCTACCGCATGGAATGCAAGGTGGACAGATGGCTTATGCATATCCTCAACAGATGTATGGTGACCAAATGGCAGGATATGGATATGGTCAGCAACAAGGAAGACGGTACCTTGAGCAGCATATGCATGGTCTATCCATTAGAGATGATAATAGCTTGAGAAATACTTCCTACAATGTTTCCACGACATCGCTTGTGCCATCTAGTAAACCTTCCAAGCCAGAAGACAAGTTATTTGGAGACTTGGTTGACTTTGCCAAACTCAAACCTGAAAAACCCAATCCTGAAAGAGCTGGTAGCATGTGAAAGCATCATTGTTTGCAACTTTTTTTTTAATTTTTTAAATTCCTTTTTGTTTGTTAACATTTTCTGCTTTTTCATTTTTAGTAGTTCAAAATATATATATATTTCTTGTTATGGTGTCTAATTGTGTGGTGTTTGTTTGGCATTCTTGTACATTTCATGTAGAGCCAAAGAAAGAGAATCGACACCCTCTTTAAAGTTAGATTGAATTTTTTATCATTGGCTTTATTCCTCGGGAAATACTTATTTTATTGTTTTATGTTGTCTGCTGGATTTTCTAACTTTCCAATGCAGGATCATGTTTCATTCTGTCGTTTATTCTCCTTGTGGAGAAGGCCATTGACCAGCGCCTTAATAGAATTGTCCAAGCATATGCTTTTGGAGTCATGTTGGTTAAATGCATTCTAAGCATATGCCTTTGGAGTCTAGTTGGTTAAACGCATTCCTACGCACCTACATATATAAATACATATATAGTCGCACATCTTTTAGTTTGTATTGAATGGCTGTTTACAAAAATGGCAGTTAAGTGGGGAGGGAGGTAGGCAGGAGCGACGTTCACTTGTTCGTTATCAATGCCATTACGCTTGGGTTCGTGAGGTGTCTGCTTCATGGGACCATCTATCTTTCTCTCTCTATTTTTAATTCAAAATTTATTATTTAATAAATAAAGATGTTTTTAATAAAAATAAATTTAAACTAAAAGTTGATTATATTTTATTTGAAATTAAATTTAATAGATTTATTATTTATTCATTAATTTATTTGAAATTAAATTTAATAGATTTATTATTTCTTCATTCTAATAAAAATATAATATATATTATTGATATTTATTCATAAACAATACAGACAAGATTAAAATAAAATTAATCATTTAATTAATTTATAATATTATTTTATTATTAATAGTATAAAATAACAGCTGCAATAATGTTAAATTTTATTATTTCTCTTACTTTTAGGACTTAAAATCAATATATTTAATAAAAAACAAAACTACCAGGATAACTATGAAGGACACTCAACACGTAGTTTAATATGTGATATTATTAGATTATACATAGTTTAATATGTGATATTATTAGACTCTACGTGAGCACATTGATTCTTTGACAAATGACAACCTTGTAGGTAATAAATACATATAACGGTCATGTAATATTGTGCGACTTATCAATACATGTTAATTAATCTCTCCAATAAGTCCTACTTTTGAAATGGACCTGTTCTGAATAGGGGATTAACTAAATATTTTCATTCTTAATCTTTGTGATCCCTTTTTTATTTATTGGGCCTTTAAATTATATTTGTTCAATTATATTTAGATTCATTCTTAAATTGATTCATTTTTTTAACAAATAATAACAAAGTTAATTCAACTCGTATATGTTAGTAAAGGATTAAAGCTGTAGTGTTTGGAAATTAAATTTAGCTAGAAATTGATCGGGGCCTTATATTTTTCTTTTCTCATAATTAAATGTCTTTGTCTCGGGTTACATTAAATGGTCCAAATTCATCTTTTGTAACAAACTAGCAGAATAATACTGCGCAAATGCGCAGTAATAATGCCCTGTGAATTTAATTAAAAATGTAAAAATATATAAAGGAAGATTAAAAACTTTGTAATTACATTATAAAATTTTGACTAATGAAATTATCAGTAAATATTTAAATTGTATAATAAGGAGGGGCAATTTTAAAATCATA
>JANVCL010000008.1:19197938-19216383 GCA_026546855.1 Erythroxylum incrassatum | reverse complement strand
TCTCAAATGTCCCCACACTTGGACAACACATTGTCCTCAATGTGACAAGGTAACCAAAAATGAAATCAAAACATCAAACACAACATCAACCAAGCAAACAAATAACACAACTAACAAAGTAAATAAAAAATATAAAAAATGATGGGTAACAAGGCTTATGGGGATTGAGGTGGTGAAGGCATAGGAGAGGGGACTTCAATGTTTTTTGTTTGGATGAACTTGAGGAACTTATTTTTCATGTACAGCTGCTCCTTGTGTACTTGTCGCATTTGGTTTTTGAGCTTATTAATCTGCAGCGTCATTTGTTATTGATTTGCGTCCATCTGGTTAAGAATTTGCTGAAACCGATCAACACTTACTACTACTGTTGGTTCCTCTTTGACTGCTTATTCTCAGGGCTCTAGTGGCACCTAAGAGGTGGATGGTTGAGAAATTGTTGCATTATGCCCTTCCTGTTCTTAATTGCATTACGCGTCTGAGCATTTTGGAGCTCCAAAATTTTAGAGTGTTTTAAATATGATACATCAAAGACATCATAGTTAGTAGTATGCACAGTATCCACACCAAGATGATAAAATGAAGCCAAAGTAGTGACAATGTAAGCCATACCAAAATATGAGCCTTTCTTATTAACTCAACTCACAATAGAAATAAAAATGCGATACGG
Source organism: Erythroxylum incrassatum (assembly GCA_026546855.1). Lineage (NCBI taxonomy): Eukaryota > Viridiplantae > Streptophyta > Magnoliopsida > Malpighiales > Erythroxylaceae > Erythroxylum > Erythroxylum incrassatum. The sequence continues at coordinate 19,215,716 of JANVCL010000008.1, read as the reverse complement.
GGTACTTATTTTAACTTTGCGATCCATGCACCAAAGAAAGAAAAGTTCTTTAGCAGAATACTTACACTTTTAGTTTTATTAAAGACAATTAAGCACATAAATTTGTGAAGCAATAAGTGCTCAGTGCTATGAATTAAGGTATTTGGTGCATTCCTATAATCAAACGTGTTTTCACCTGTAAGGCTTTTCCAATAATCATCCACATAGAAGTCATCATGATCATCTAAAATTTTAGTGTTTGACAGGTCAAAAAATGCACGAATGACTGTATAATCCAATTTATAAACATGACCACCTATTCTAAACAAAATGTATCCATTTTAGGATTATAACGCACAGTGGTAAAAAATTCAACAGTCATCATAGGGTATATCGATACATCACAATGAATTAATCAACCTAACCCATATTCGCAGCTAATAGTTCAATATTACGCCTCAAACCTAAAGTTTCTAACAATTCAAAATCCAAGTATCTCAGAGGCAGTAATTCTCTATCTTTAAAGTCCCGAAATCGCATACCTTTGTCTTCCGAAAAAATTGAGAATGGGGCACGACAATTCGCTGCTATATCTATTTTACCTTCACCAAAGACTTGTTAATGCAATTGGTCGATGGGTTTCTAAGCGACAAGCTTCTTTGGAGGCATTAAAGAAGAAAAATCTACAAAAATAGGCAAAAGAGAGGGTGAGTACGGTTTAAAGACAGAAGGAAATAAGAGCTCACCAAATCCTTGTATTCTTTATAGTGTAGTGTGAAACAAGTGTAAAAGCAGCGATTAATGATGGAAAAGACGAAGAAAATACCAAAGTTTGGGATAAAAATGAAAGATTTCTGAAGCTACGGTTAGTGAGAGAGTCGGTTGCAGAGAGATAAAGTGAGGGAAAGTGAAGAAAGAAGAAGAAAAGGGGTTTTTTTAAAAAAATTGTCGAAGGATCCCATAATCGTGAGAATCCCTGTGACTTCCGTGATCATGGATTAAGGCTCAAGAAAGTTTATGGAGAGCCTTCTCATGCTCGTGAAAAATGGGTCTATTTTCACGATCTTGGGTTAAGGCTCTAGAAAGTTTCTGGAAAGCCTTCTCACATTCATGGGAAACAACCCAATTCCCATGATTGTGGATTGTCTAACTTTTCCAACTTCTTAGCCTTCTTTTAAGCTTAACATGCATTCCTAACATTCAATCAACCTACTAACACATCAAAATCAACTAACCAATAAGAAAATTGAAAAGAAAACAAGTTAAAACTCAAACAAAATTTAAACCAAACATAATTAAAACCAAACAAATCAAACACACAAGTAAACAAAAGCAAGCAAAAGAAAGGTAAACATGCTAATTTAAGGTCATTAACTTGACCATTTGACACGCTTTCATGAACTACTAGAAGAAAGGAAAAAGATGACTTCCCTTTCTTATGAGTATGGCCCTCTATAGTATGGCTTGCATTTATGCCCATTGACCTTGATTGCTTCACCCTAGTCATTTTCTAACTCCAAAGCTCCATGGGGAAACACTTGAATAACCTTAAAGGGTTTACTCCATCTTGACTTGAGCTTTCCAGGAAATAAATAAGTCGTGAATTGAACAAAAGCACCAAATCTCCACTCTTGAACTCCTTTTTGATGTGAGCATCATGCCATTTCTTTGTCTTTTCCTTGTACAACTTGGCATTTCATAAGCTTCAAACCTCAGTTCTTCTAATTCGTCAAGTTGTAATAAAATTTTCTAACCCACAAGCTTCCAATCCATGTTCCACTTCCTAACGACCAAATAGGCCCGATGCTCCAACTCCAAAGGTAAATGGCACACCTTGCCATACACAAGTCTATATGGAGTAGTTCCTATAGGTGTCTTGAAAGTTGTCCTGTAACCAAAGGGTGTGATCTAGTTTCAATGCCCAATCCTTTCTTGAGGTGTTCACTACCTTCTCCAAAATCTTCTTCCCCTCTTTGTTCACCACCTCCACTTGACCACTAGTTTGGGGGTGATAAGGAGTTGCCACTTTATGATGAACATTGTATCTTTTCAAAAAAAGCCTCAAACAGTGTGTTGCAAAAATGACTCCCTCCATCACTTATAATCACTATGGGCACCCCAAATCTCATAAAGATCTTCTTGATGAACTTTTAAACCACCTTGCTATCATTAGTTGGGGTAGCTATAGCCTTAACCCACCAGGAAACATAGTTAACTCCAACTAATATGTAAGTGTTACCTAAAGAGGATAGGAATAGTCCCATGAAGTCTAATCCCTATATATCGAATATCTCCACTCTATGATGTTTGAAAGCGACATCTCATCCTTCTTCAATATGTTACCCACTCTTTGACACGTATTACACTTTAGCACAAAATCTCGAGCATCCTTGAACAAGGTTGGCCAATAGAATCCACACTTTAAGAATTGAGCTGCAGTCTTGTTGGCTCCATAATGCCCTGCATAAGGTGAACTATGACCTTGCATCAGAATCTCAGGTATTTTATCTTCAGGGATACACCTGCGAATCACACAGTCAGCACATATTTTATACAATGTAGGTTTATCCTAAGTATAACAAGAATATTGAAAAACAAACCACTTCCTTTGTTGATAAGAAAGATCGGAAGGAAGAATACTACCTAAGAGGTAGTTTGTAATATCTGTAGCCCAAGGACTAAAAGGATTATCTACCATCATTAAAGCCTCATCTGGAAAGCTCTCCTCGATTTCCTCTTCTTCTTTACAGTGCCCTCCTTCAAGTCTCGAGAGGTAGTCAGCTACAACATTTTCTACTCCCTTTTTGTCTTTAATCTTAATGTCGAATTCTTGAAGCAGAAGTACTCGCTGGATAAACCTAGCCTTGGCATCCTTTTTTGCAAAACAATATTGCAATGCTATATGATTTGTAAAAACAATGACATGTGAGCCTAAAAGATAATAATGAAATTTCTCACATGCAAATACCACAACAAGCATCTCCTTTTTTGTAGTTGTGTAATTCAGTTATGCTCCTATCAAGGTTTTGCTTGCGTAATAGATGGCGTGCAACCTCTTTTCCTTTTGCTGATCAAAGACACAACCAATGACATGATCGCTTGCATCGTACATAATCTTGAAAGGAAAAGACCAATCTGACGAGATCACAATGGGTGCTGATATAAATGTCTTATTCAACCTGTTAAAAGTATCCAAACAAGCATCATTAGAAACAAAAGGCACATCTTTAACTAATAAATGAGTTAAGGATCTAGCAATAAGAAAAAAATCCTTGATAAACCGTCTGTAGAACCCTGCATGACCGAGGAAAGCTAGAATGCCCTTGATGTTGGTGGGAGGTGGTAACTTTTCAATTACTTCGGTCTTAGCTCGATCCACATCAATCCCCTTATATGAGATTTTATAGCCCAATACAATTCCCTCTTAGACCATGAAATGACACTTCTCTTAGTTCAATACTAGATGAGACTCCTCACATCTTTAAAGCACTTTGTCTAAATTAAATAAACAATGATTAAAAGAATCTCCAAAGACAGAGAAATCATCCATAAATACCTTCGTTAAGTTCTCATTCATGTCTGCGAATATTGCCATCATACACCTTTGGAATGTGGTAGGTGCATTGCATAAAATTAATGGCATCCTCCGATAAGCAAAAGTCTCATAAGGATAAGTGAAAGTGGTCTTGTCCTGATCCTGTGGGTATATATCCACCTGATTATACCATGAGTATCTGTTACGAAAATAGTAAAATGTATGGCCAGCTACCCTCTCAATCATTTGGTCCACAAAAGGTAAAGGGAAATGATCTTTCTTGGTGGCCAAATTGAGCTTTCGATAAAAATACATACTCTCCAACCTGTGATGGTTTTAGTGGAAATCTTTTCACCTTTTTTCATTTTCCATCACTATTATGCCTCCTTTGTTAGGCACATATTGTACCGAACTCACCTAGTCACTATCTGAAATGGGATAAATAATCCCTGCATCCAACAACTTTACTATCTCCTTCTTCACAACCTTTTGCACATTTGGATTTAACCTTCTTTGTCGCTTTCTCATAGTTTTACACCCTTCTTCTAGGTTAATCTTGTGCATCACCACACTAGGGCTAATTTCCCTAATATTGGAAATTTGTCATCCCATAGCTCTCATCCTCTTCCTAATGGCCTCCACCATTTTCTCTTCTTGCTCAAAATCTAATTAGTTTGAGATAATGATAGGTAGGATATGGTTCTTACCTAAAAAGGTGTATCTCAAATAGGGACTTAAGGGTTTAAGCTCTAAAGTGGGGGGCTTAATAATAGAAAGTAGTGTAGGTGTATCTGTTCTCTCCAACTTCTCTAACTTAACTTCCTCACATAAATCCTCTTCTCACATACTCTCATCCTTATGTACTTTAGTAACTTCATCAACTTCCTCTTCAACCCGTTCATACATTCATCCACAACGTCAATATCTATACATACATTCCCTCCATCGTTTTCTTCAAAGATTTAGACATATTAAACTCAACCTGCTCATCACCAATCCTCAAAACAAGTTTTCCCTTGTGCATATCAACTAATGCCCTATTAGTATTCATAAAGGGCCTACCTAAAATCAATGGACAATTTTTATCAGCTTCAAAATCTAATACCACAAAATCAATAGGAATAATAAATTTATCTACTTTTACCAACACATCTTCTACAACTCCATATGGCCTCTTGATGGATCGATCCGCATATTGAATCAGCATGGATGTTGGCTTGACCTCTTCTAGTCCCAATTTCTTGAAAACAGACAAAGGCTTCAAGTTAATGCTTGCACCTAAATCACATAAGCATTTAGAAAATTCAAAGTCACCAACAACACATGAAATTGTAAAAGTTTTGAAGGCATTGTGCTTGAGATAATCGAACTACAATTCTCTATCAAAATGATCATCTGATTGTCCTCTCAAGTATATTTATGTGTCAATATGTCCTTCAAAAACTTCGCATACTTGGGCATGTACTCCAAAGCTTCCACCAATGAAAGGTTAATGTGAAGCCTTTTCAGTTTCTCCAAAAACTTGGAAAACTGAGTGTCCACCTGATGTTGTCTCACCCTTTGTGGATATGGAAGTTTGGGCTTGTATGGTGGTTGTGGCATATACGCCTCTCTTCTTCTTTCTCTTCTCGAATCTCCTTGCCTTTTCCCTTTTCTTAGCTATCCTTTTTCACAATTGGTTCCTCCATCTGCTTGCTACTTCGAAATGTGATAGCCTTCAATTGTTCCCTTAGGTTGGCCTCGATATTGCTTGGTAAGCTACCTGCAGTTCTGGAAGACATAGCATTAGCAAGTTGACCTACCTATACCTCCAAGTTGTGGATGGATGAGAAATGGTTCTTCACTATCTAATCAAACTTTGCCTCCATCCTTTTTTGACTTTTCTCCTGGCTTAAAATTATTCTCTTTTGGTTCTCTTCTTGATTTTCCATTCTAGGCCCCAAAACATCCATCAACTTGTCCATTTTGTTCTCCAAAGATCCAAGTCTGTCTTGGTGAAATCTAGAGGGTCCTTACGATCTTGCTTGACTACCTGCATTGTTAATACTCTAAGAAAAATTTAGGTGGCTTTTCCATCCCGGATTATAAGTATTCAAGTATGGATTGTTACCTCACTATAGTTGGGCTAAGTAACTTACCTGTTTAGTGCTACTAGCTCCTATCAAAAAGCATTATGATATGCAATGGTTGTCCTAGCCTCATAACTCACACTGTGATTACATAACTTTGGTTGTACATGACGATGCTTCTTGCATATTGCTCAACTGCTTGGTGAGGGTTGTGATCTATCCCTACAAAGCAGTAACAAAGTCAATTGGGATCTTATCATTTTGCTCCTTCTGCCCTATCTACTCCTCTCACTTGACCGCATATAACTATTTCTTGCCAACCCTTCCAAAAGGTACGCTGCATCGATAGTTTTCCTCATCAAAGATCTTCCTACAGCTGCATCTATGGTCCCTCTTGTGTTTTGATTTACACCATTGCAGAATGTTTGCATAAGGAATTCCCTCAGAAGGTTATGGTAAGGACAACTTCTCTGTAGTTCTTTAAACCTCTCCCAAGCTTCATAGAAAGACTCTCCATCGCTTTGTTGAAAATTTGTAATTTCTTGAATGATCCTTATTGTCTTGTTCAATGGAAAGTATTTGGCGAGAAATGCCTAGGCTAGCTGTCCCCAAGTAGTAATCTTCCCTGAGCTGAATGAATTGTACCACACTTTCACCTGATCTCTCAAAGTGAAAGAAAATAGTGATAACTTCACGGCATCGTTAGACATCCCATTAAACTGAAAAGTGTCACATATCTCTAAAAAATTAGCAAGATGGGCGTTAGGATCTTCATTAGACAACCATAAAATTGCACACTACTATAAAGAATGTTGAGGAGTGCTGGCTTGATCTCAAAATTGTTAGCTTGAATCGTTGGCTTTGCAACTCCTTGAGGATCGAATCCTGGTCTCATAAATTCCATCACCGTCCTTTTGGCCCCTCCTTGTTATCCTTCTTCTGCCATATTTCTTTGTATAATGTCTTAACACTTTGCTCTTCTTAACTGTCGTTCGTGCCTTCTGATATCTACTAACTCTTTGTCACAAAATTCAATATTCCTTCGTGTGTTCCTTGTGTTCATGCACCTACAAAGATACAAGGAATAGTATCAAAAACTCTTAAATCAAACCAACCCAAACTAAACAAGATGTTAAATAATCAATCCCCAACAACGGCGCTAAAAACTTGTTAAATGCAAAACACATTACTAGTCTTACGCTCAAAACTGCAAGTATACAGGTTGCACTTGTAGTTGAAAGCAGATATCAATCTTATGAGGATTGTGCTTAGACACCACTTAATTCAGGTTATTCTTTGTTTAGAAAATCATTTCAATCGAATTTAAAAAGATAAGTAAATAAAGACAAACTTAAAGAAATAGGGAACAATGCAACCCAAACCAAAATCATAAACTAAGACTTGGAGAAAATCAAGATTAAATATTAGGACTTGTCATTATCCCTATTTGCACCCTTCTGATTAATTGATTCAATTTATACTTAGCCTAAGATTTCCTAAAATTCTAGCTACCTTCCTTAAGGTGTAACTAAATGTCACTAGTTAAATAAATTATAATTAACTTTGGGATCTCTTGATGTGCAAAGCCTTTCCTAAACATTCAAATAGATACGAAGCTATCCTATAGGCAGTGTATTGATCTATTGAAATCTCTTCCTAATAAATCAATAACTTGTTATTTATAGGTCTATTAATCATCAACTCTCGTTTTACAATTAACACAGATTACCAAGCTCACTCTCTCGATTTATTGCAAGGTTTAAGCATAATAAATAGCATAAACATGTAAATCATTAAATCAATAACCAAAGATTCACAAATAGTTCAACAACAAGCCCTAAAAATTGTTTTGGCCAATCATAATATCGATAACATCCCCAACAATCAAATAATCCATGATAAACGTGCTATAAGAGAAAGAAATTGAAATAAGAATGGACAGCGTAGCTCCTCCTCTTCTTTAGCCAATCTGGATGACAGGGTGCTATTTGCCTAATCGGGAATGAAACCTTGAATTTCCCCTATCTCTAAGCTCTCAATCTATCTTTTACCTCCAAGAAGCAAGTTCCACCACCCTCCTGGTGGCTCTAGGGATTTTATGTCTTATAAAGTGATAAAAACCTAAAAAAATATATGAAACCACATGTCTCTTTAACTTCCAGTTCCCATGATCGTAGGAATTATACTTGTGCTTCCCATGATCATGGGTTAACTTTACAAAAACTATCTCCATAGATTTCCCACGTTCTTGGAAAATGTTAGTTTTGTTTTTCAGCAACTCCACTTGTCTTCTCTTCTCTTAGTCCCTAGCTCAATCACAAAGGTGTCCACCCTCCATTCCTACACAAATATTATCAATTCCCACCTTAAACCAATATCAAAAACAAAAGAACAATCATGAAGATCAAACTAAACAAAAACACATGAAACAAGTCCTAAAACAAAATAATACTAACCTATCATGTAAGAAACACATACCAAATACTTAGAAAAATGCATAACTATCAAATTTTAGTTTAAAATAACATTATTTGGACATTATATTTTCAAAATATCATCATTTTAAAGCTCATTCAAACTAAATTTGGATCATTTGATTGATTTGTCAATCTTAATTATACCATAACAAATCATAAGCACATGAGTCACTAGTAATTGAAAAAAATTAAAAGGGGACACCAAAATGACTATGAAATAAAATAAAATAGAAAAATAGAAAACATCACGCAAAAGACAAAAAGAAAATAATAAAATAAATTCCATCTCATAAGACAAATAAATTTAAGGTCCAAAATAAAGAGCAAGGCAAATGTTTCCTTAATTATGAAATTTCTAACTAAAATTAGGAGCAAGGTACGTACTGAGTTAATGAATGTGATTACAAATGGAATCCTCATTTCCTTTTGGTTTAACTAGTCCCCATTTGGCCCTTTTAAAAGCTTAGATTCCATGCAGCCTCTTCGAATTTTATTATAATCAATGCTATAGTGCTCAAGCTTTGACATATAGACACCTAGTTAATGCTATTTTAGCATCAAACATCACCTCCTTACTATATGGATTATTGTTTCAACATAGAAAAGAAGACAAAAGTCATTTAAAATAACAACCAGCTTTTGGGAATACACCAATTCCTTATATAGGAAATTACTTGGCACACCCATCCCAGTTGTCAAATGGTATAAGATAGTTTCGCCCAAATTCATGTTACCCCAAGCCTCCTACATGTTGTGGACGGCAATAAAATGTAAACTCCTTACCTTGGATAGGTTATGTAACTATAAGTTAACCACCAATTGGTGCATTCTCTATAAATTTTATCTAAAGTCACTTGATCATTTACTATTTCAATATGATTATACCAATGTGGCTTGGACTGAAGTGGTTACTAGGTGCAACCTTAGTAAAGCACCCAACAACTGAGGGATATCATTAAATGAAGTGTGAAAATCAATCATAAGTAACAACGTGATCAATGGACATATCATATGTCTTTGTCATCTGTGGTATCCCTGATATGAGATGAATGGAACAAAAGAATTTTTATTGATCAATATCAAAATAAATAAGTTTTTATCAAAAGATGATTGATATATATATATATGGTTTTTTATTCTTTCAATCATCTTTTGATAAAAACTTATTTATTATATATATATATATATATAAACAAAGACAAATTTGCATGTATCTCAACAATCACTTCCAGGTGGAACATTAGCATAGCATGCTCCCCTCTAAGGAATGAATAAAGACGTATTATTTTAATGTAACATTATAAGTCATGGCAAGAAGAGACTCCAATTAAGCTAATCTCTATATAATTTGATTTAATTTTGTTTCCCTTTAACGCTTAATACATGTTCTCATTTACAAAAAAATTGTGTTCCAAAAATCAACTTACCCAAGTTAACATAAATATGCATGATTTTAGTGATAACCAATTTTTGTTTAGTTTCGTTTAATTTATGAACCCATATAACTTTAATTGTTTGTGATATGTGAATTAAGGTAAAAGATTAAAGGTATTCCAATGTTATTTGGGTTATACAAAAGATAATAAAATAAAATAGAAATATCTTTTTTAACAAATATGTTGAGAACTATTAGAAATCATTCTGAGTTGCAAAAGAAGGAAGAGAAATCAAAGACGGGGCTAGAAAAATCAAGAACAAGGGTAAAGGTGATGAACTTACATTGGTGACTCTCTGTCAGTAAGTTGAGAGGTATCTAGAATACATATGGATATGATATTAAAGTCTTTTGCGTAAAATATATAAAGTGATGAATTAAACAAAACAATGGAGAAATGGTATCTATTACCAAAATATCAACAACAAAAAAAGCCTAAAGAGAAACTACGTATTTGGGATAAAAGGAGCTACAACAATGCCCTTTGAAAGGAAGACTAAAAGAAAAGGAAGTATAAATAACATAAAGGTTTCGAGATCTTAGCAAAAAAGATGCGATCTCCTGGCTCAAAAATCCTAGGTATCCTAGCTATAGCTTGGTAATTAAAACACCACATACTTCCACCAAATTATTGAGAAAACGTTTTACAAAAAAAAAAAAGGTGTCCTTTATATTTAACTCCAATGTCACCTTAATCTCGTACTATCAGATGGTGATATAGCATTTAGTAGACTATTATAAGGAGAACTTGAGCAAAAAATACAGAATAGGAGATAAGTCGACTAATGTATGTTTAAATTGGGAAACGTCTTGTCAATTGCCTAGTAAATGCAATTATTACTTCATTTTACAACTCAAGAAATTAAGCAGGCATTGTTTGATAGTCATTCTTTGTTGGTTCTTTCTTAATGAAATATTTAGGAGTGCAAATATATCCTATTAAGTGGAGCACTTGTGATTATTAGAGCTTGATAGAAAAGAAATTACAAAATGATTAAAATTTTTGGAAACTAGAAATATCTCATATAGATGTCGAGAACCAATCACTAATTTGGTGCTTTTCTCCTTGTAAGTTTATTAGTCCTCCATCTGCTTGCTTCCTTAGGACATTGTTAAATAGTTCAACAAATTATATAAAGAGTTTTTATAAGGAAAAAATAAAATAGTAAAGTTATATATCTAGTTAAATGGGAATAAGCTTGCAAAAAAAAAGGGGGATTGCATTTAAAAGATTGTAAGAAGTGGAATGTGGAAGAACTATGGAGTTAAGTTTGGGATGTTGTTTCTAAAGAAGATAACCTATGGCTCAAGTGGATTAATGCAGTACTTAAATGGGGAATTAGAAGACATATTATGACTATTTAAAAGGAGAACAAATTGATTTTGTACAAGCAAGGTACATTTGGATTAGATTTAATATACAAATTCATTTATTTTATGGCCTGTTATTCTTAAAAGACTACTAACTAAAGACAAACTTTTGCACTTGAGTGTTAATGTAGCTAACCATTTATGTGTATTATATGGTGTTGAAGCTAAAGAAGCTAAAGAACTAATAACTTATTTCTCAACTTCTTTTGGTCTCAAAATTTTTTGGATCTAGTGTGTGATTGCATTGAAATAATCTATTTTCCCTATAAATTTTAGTTATGATCACATTCACTTGCTTATGCTTTTAGAAATGTGCAACACATGGACTCATGCTCTCTCTAACGTATAGAGATCTCAACTTCCTTTTGAAGCTCCTTGGTCTCCCCTAGGTTACTCGTATTGGCTAGTCAATTAAGAATAGTAACATTAGGTATGAAATCAACTTTATATTTAATTTTCCTTATTTATTAGTGGTAAACTGTTAAGAATATTATTGAAAAATACATCGTAGAAATCCTACAACAAAGAAATAAAAATAGTAGCCAAGGAAATATCAAGATTTGTAGTGTTAAAAGAAGCCTTTTTGTTCAAAAGTATAATTATAGGTTGATTATAATTAAAAGCTCTCATGATCTCATTTTCTATAGTATAAAAGCTTATTTTATCCTTTTTTTTAGAAATTAAGTTTGTTTTATATTTTGGCTATTAGTAATTCCCTTATCTAATGAATCAACTTGTCACTCAACCTATACATGTCCATTTCTAGATTGCTATGGATGCAATTGTTCCTTTCTCACAATATGAAATAAACACAACATGTAAAATCAGTGTTTAGTAAGACAGCAACCTTGTCTAAACTTTTTGCCTATTCAATGATCAATTTCCAATCATTCACATTACAATATAAGCCTAGTTTCTCTTGGACTACGGACCAAATTGCTTGGGAGAAAACACACTTAAAGAAGTGTGCAATTGTTTCTAGTTCAATCTGACATAGAACACAAATTTGGTTCTGGTTGCCTCCACATATATCTTTTATCCAAAGTTAAGACAAGGCTACTAGCCAACAAGTTGTAAAGGCCTTATGAGCAATGGAATTACTTTGTATTTTTCACTTTGGACATGCTTAGACCGAAAGACGACAAATGATATAGTGGTTGCCAAATGATATTCTAGTTAAGATAGTCTCTTGGAGCTTTTAGATCTGAATTCTTGGGCGATATGTGTATCACTTCGAAGTCTAAGGTCTCTCAATCTCTTCAAGTCTTCAAATCTAAGGTCTCTCAATCTCTTCAAGTCTTCAAAACTAATTGTCAAGGTTGTTCTCAATGTTTGGATTTCTAAACATAAGTTAGACTATAATGTATTAAGGTAAAAGTTCTAAAGAGGTATATGGATGGGATTGGGATGGTTATCGAATCGGGCTTAAGCAGCACAGTCATTTTGGTGTAATTAACCAAAACAACATCATGTCTTAAGACTTTTAAACTTACAACCAAAACAATATTGTTTTAGACGATTACACCAAAATAACATCATTTTGGTGAAAGCTTTCATGTCTAATTTCCATCAATCATCCAAACCTGAGTGTAACTCGAAGTTCAATTAACTTATACCTGTACTATTAACTTTGAGCTAGGCCTATTTTTCCAACTCTATTTAATCACCCGTATCACTATGCAGGAAGGACATAAGAATGTAAAACAGGAAATAAGGTCTTGTCTACTCATTTAATATAGAGGGTGGAATCTAGGACTTTGCAAATGACCCCATCCTTAACGTTCATGAATATTTATATAATACTTTTAGAATAGTTAAAATCACGTTACGTATAGGCATCTAATGAAGGCAACGACTAAATACTAATTATATAGACTTTGACATGCTAATTCCAAATTAAGATCATGCTTTTAATGTATCACGCAAGGAATTAAATATATTTTAGAAAGGATTAAGATGTCGTTTAATTTCACTCATGTTTTTCTGTTATAATTTTCAGTTTTCAATTTTTAGTTTTTATTTTTCTTTCAAATAAAGTCAAAGGCTTGCTTGATTGTTAATGTCAATACAGTTATATTTTTATTGTTGATAATAATTACATATTAGATAAAACTTAAAGATAATTTTTTTAATTAAATAAAATATTTTAATCACTTATATAATATTTATTAACAAGTTATTAATGATTTTATTTTATTTTATTAAAATAAATAATTTAAAAATAAAATTTTGTTTATAAATTAATATTTATTTTTAGTATATTTTAATTACTAAATAAAATTTTATTTCAAATTTATATATCTTGAGATATTTTAAATTTAATTATATTTGTTAATAATTATTTATTTAATTTAATCACAAGAATTAAATTAAATCATGAATTAAAATTAAATTATTCATAGTTTTATTAATAATTAATTGAATATATAATAAATTAAATTATTTGTAATTATTATTAACAATAATATATTAAATAATTAAATAACACTGTTCTTCTTTAGCCATTATGACACATTACCAACACTGTTCTTCTTTGTACAGTCTTTAAATGCACAAAACAATATCAAGTTAAATAGCTGCATTTCTCGAGGGTATCAAATAGAAGAAGCAGATATTTCAACTTTTCCCCCTATTGCCCTCCCCTTTTTTGGCCTTCTACAAAAGAATCCTGAGGAGGAGAATTGAGGGAGCTACGCCATGATGATTCCTAGAATGAGTGCAGCTCGCTTCATTCTCTTTCCATCAAAATTGTCCTTCATCATAGCTCCCAACATTTCATCATATCCTCAATTTCCATCATTCTCTCATTATTTTTGATCCTAAATGAACTCATGATTCCTAACTTGGACCTTATTATCCTAGCATTCCTCCATGCCTCCCTCATTTCCTGTATGCTTCTCTTGCTTATCATCCTCATCTCAAGTGGGCTATTACTCGCCTTCATCCTTGGGCTCTTGTCTATCTCTCTAATCGATAGCTATGAAGCCTTCTCCTTCTTTTCTAAATATATTGATTCACTTGAAGAAAATGTAAAATTGGGATTTGTTTTGCTTCTCTATACGCTGATGAAGTATGCCGTCCACTTCAAATTGGCTGCAACTCCTTTTCTTGAACGAATACTGTCCTTACACAAAGAGAAAGCTGGGGAAGTTGGTAATCAAATCGATGCTTCAGCACTTGTCAAGGCTTCAAGCTTATGATCTTCCTCAAAAGTTCGATTTACTATGTGCTCTACTTGGCAATCAGGAGGCAACTGTAAGTTGAACCTTGCTGACCAATCCAAGGGTTTAGAGAACGATGTTCTATTCATATCTATCTAATTGTAAATTCTCAAGGTTAATGGTAGGAGTGCCACTCAAACCTTGAGATAGAGAATCAAACATGCAATGGACAAACGCTTACTTCTAGGGCTTCTAGCGAGTTACTTTCCTCGTGTAAATTAATCTTCTGCAACTGGATTTTATTTCAAGATCATTTCTTCGACGTTCTTTCGGATCACAGTGATTCAATGTCACAATTCTTCCACTCAATAGCAGCAGATATGATGGAAGAAAACGAGCAATGACCAATGCCAACCCCAAACACAGCAATACCAAATTGCAACCCACCAAGCTTTTTGTGGAATACCCACTAACAACTCATCACAAACCGCAACGGAAATGAATTAAAGGATTACAAAATCGTCAAACATATAACCTTGGCTTCTCACTGAAAGAGAATCGAAAGCAGCAAGCTTCAAAGAATGAAACTAACTTAAGAACAAAGATATAAACGTTGTAAAAAATGCTCAGTCATTACTCCATCAGTTTATCCTACTTTAAAGAAGTACCTTAACAGCTACAAAGGTCTAAATCCAAAACATAAATCTTAAAAAGTTGACATTACAAAGCACACTCTTCTAAAATTAAGTCCAGTTTCAAGTCCCCTAAATTCATACCATATGGCAAGTGCAGTATCTCATTGGCCACATTGATTGGGGTCACCACTAATGCATGAGACTACAGTAATAGTAGAAATTGGTTCATAGAAAGGCCAAACAAACCATATTTGAAGTGAGGTTAGGCAGCATAGGGCAACTAGAGACAACTGTTCAGCATCCACAATGAAGAAGTGGAGAGGGAAGCTGGGATAGGGGGGAATGGATAAAATTATAAGCAAGTGGATGAGAGAAGGGTTAGAATCACAACAGAATGAATAAACTGAAAACGTGATTAGCTCGTCAGCCAACCAAATTTGATCTGGTAATACCCAGAAATTGAAAAAGAGAAAAACAGTTACCTATATTGAATATGACATCCTTCCTCTCTTCAACAGGTGGTATTGCAACAAACCCTTCAGGCTCCACCACAGTCACCATTACATACAATTTTCTACAGAGACAAAAACCAGCTGACTCGTAACAAGTTATTCAAAAAAGGCCAATTGCGTTTAGAGAATGTGGTAGCTCAATCGAAGCTGATCACTGCTCAGACTACCAGTCTTAAAAATGAATCTCTCCGTGTTAAGTAATTTCCTGAAGAGGTTAAACCCGGAGTCTGAATTATCCCTCTTGACCTGCAAAGTAAATCTAGCAGGGATCTGGGAATCAAAGGAAAAGTAGTAAGGTCTCAAGATGACAAGAAACAAATGTGGAAAACGGAAAAAGATATACATAGAGAAGCTGGATAAGAGGTCTTTGCTTCGTACCAAGTAAATGGTTTAATTCCATGGAAGAGGTAAATGCGTAAGCTCATTTGCAAATAAAGCGTTTTCTTCCTCAACTTTTCCCCAACATTCAAAACCCCACCACTGACCCTATAGACATTATAAATCATTACATTGCAATCTCTAGTGGTAGTGGAAATAAAGAGGGTAAAGCAAACAATACCGGCTCCTCAGGGTTGGGCTGGTGGAAGTGAAGCTGAGAACGCAAAATAAAACAAGCTTCCAATGTAACATGTCCACTGTGACTTCCAAATCTTCAAAACTATAATTTTCAAACAGCTGGTTAGCTGAAATCTACCAAATGGGGCAGAACAGAAAATTTCGTAATATAGTATAGGCTAAAACTTGTCAATTTACAAATTGAAATTGCAGAAATTAAAGGTCTCATCCAACAAAACCAGTGAGCGCTTCAACCAAAATTCAATAGCGAAACCATTAGTCAAGAGCAAGGGAAGGAAAAGGCTGGAAAATCGAAAGAAACAGAGAGTGCAACATGGTTTGAGTTTGGAAATTATAGAAATAAGGAAAGGAAACCACAACACTTTTAACTGTTACAATGTGTTCCTAAATATGCAAAGGTTGAAGTTTTGGTTAATAAGGAAAATTGAGCTTTGACCAAATCCAAACTTCAGATTCCCCCATCAAGTGAAGAATAACATGCTCAATTACTGACCAGATAGTTTGAGTAAGGATATGGGATGCAAATTCCTCTCACCAACTTGTCCCTAATAAAGGTTATTCTCAAGCATCATTCCACATTGTTTTTTGGAAAATGAATGAAATTGTATTAACTTTAGCAAAAGCTAGATCAACATTACAATAAGATACAATGTTTGTCTACCCTTCAGCTTGCAACATAATTGAAATTACAAGATTGATCCCAAAGGTCGATACAAAACATTACATCATCCATGTGTTCTTGATTTCAAGAGTGAGTAAATTTTCCATATTGTTTTCTATAAGTGCTACCCAGATCCAGTTGATGACTTTCTCTGCTAGCTGGTATTTTTCGGCTTCATTGTCCTTATACAACCTGCAATTCCTTTCCTTCTAGATGGTGGCTGTGAATGCTATTTTGATTAACAACCCATTTTGTTTTCCTTGCTTGGTGAGCTCAGTGATCATGCTCAAGGTCTCATTCCATTCAAAAGTGTTGTTAACTATAGATAGTAAGTGTAGGATTCTGCCCCATGTTGCCTTAGAGTACCTGCATCTGAAGTATAAATGATTCCTATTCTCTTCAGCTTCCTTACATAGGACACAAGTAGAGTCATATGCTCCAAACCATTTGCTATTGGTTCTGAGTATGTTCTTAATCACTAACCAAGTAATAAGTGAAGCTTTTGGATTTAGAGACTGTTTCCAAAGAATTTCATGCCAAGGGACTTCTTCGATATTGCTTGAGAATAGCTTGCGGCAAGAGCTATTTGTGAATGTCCCTTTCAGATTAAGAGATCGTATAATGTATTATTCTCTATATTCCTCAGTTCTTTGAGGTAGGTGATTAATAAGTATAGAGAGTCCTTGAAATTCCCATACCAATCTCCATTTTGAATGAATGTGGACACTTTAGTATTCATAGGAATTCTATTCTTGAGCTGTAGAATATCATTTCTTTGTACAAGTGGGCTAGAATTTGTCCAACTGTCGAACCAGAACTAAGTGTTTGCTCCATTTCCTAATTTATGCTTAATATTGGGATAAATCATACTTCTCAGGTTGAGTAATTGATTTAAAACCTATGAGAAATCTCTAGAGTTTGCTGTCTGCCAGAAATTCTAATTTCTGACGTGATATTCATGTACCCACTTGATCTTTAAAGCTTTCTTGATTGTAAATAGTCTCCATATTCTCTTACTTAGGAGCACTTGTTGCATGTTTGAAATAGTGATGATGCCTAGATCACCTTGCTTCTTTCGAATGGTGAGGTCACTCTATTTTACTTTAGCATTCTATTATTCCATATTGTTGTGATGGGGATATATAAAAATCAGTGAAGAGAAAAAAGAAACACTTATAAAAAATAATAGTTGTGCAGTAAACAAGTCACTGCCTTGAAAGCAAATTCTGAAATGATTGAGGTACTTTTTGTTGGTTTTTTATGTGGAGAAGACTTTCTCAATTTTTATTGAATAGAAGCTTGTCTATTTATACAGTTTTTTTCTAACTAAAATTTAAAAATAAGATAACATCTAATCTAAATCAGCA
>JANVCL010000008.1:19160033-19170140 GCA_026546855.1 Erythroxylum incrassatum | reverse complement strand
AGCCTAAACACCGAGTGGAGGTAATTTTACTATTCATTTTCATTTACAGGATATTTGCTAAGTCTTTTTCAGGTTACTGCTTTGAGGATTTTTTGGGTTGTTCTTGCTTGCCCTGCCTTCCCTTGGAGGCCGGGTCCCATCTTATCTGTGGATGCATTAATGAGTCAATGCAGTTTCTTCCACACGATTTCAGCGCTCGATTTCCCTTAGCTTCACAAATCCTTCCGAGTTCAGGCAACTTTTAGACGACTTTCCACTACTTCCATCCTAGGGAGATCATTGTGTATTAAGTGTTAACTAGTATGCTTTATTTTTCCTCTTTGGTATGAGTTTGGTTTGTAGCCTTTTTTAGTAGTTCAGTGCCTCAAGTAATCTTTGGTTAGGAGTGTAGCTAGTTACTTTGTTCCAATTTTTTTATTTTGTGCTTCTTGGCTCCTGGGTGTTAGACCTTATTTTGTACATTTTTAGTTTTATTTATTAATTCTTTTCTGATTTACCAAAAAAAAATACGTTATCCACAACTAAGGCAAGTGAACCTTCCATTAGCAAGTAATACAATGATAAGCAGGAATAAATCCTTTGAAGAAGTGGTGCTGATTAGATAAATATAAAATTAATAATTAGTCTAAACTAAATAAATAAAATAGTAATTTTTATGAATTTTTATTAATAAAACATAAATTGGTAGTAAGAGAATCAACAACAAAGAAAATTAACAAAAGAGAATTTAATCTAATATCAATGTTTAGAAAAGTATCTTCTTCTAGTATTACTTTTTATTTCATGATTCAATCAACAAAGAATGGATATATTAAACTGGAACGATAGGATATCTTACACACTGAAATTGCACTCTTGAGTTGTAACCATCTACTCTTTGGTTTGTTATCCCATATCTCTACTAAACTAATACTTTGTCAAATTCACTAAGATTTTTGAAACCCTATGAAAGGTTTCACCCTAATATCAGAAAGATCACGTAGGTCTGTCACCCAATCCAATGATAAAACAAAAAGCTATTACTAGTTATAAATTACCTATTTTATCTTAACCCAAGGTCATGGTCCACTCAAAGTTAGGCTTTCTGAGCCATCCATAGGTGAATTAAAATCAATTTAGTCACTAGCATAACTAAATCATGCATAAAGATCAACAAAAGCAATTTGTAGAAATATATCCCATTTTATAAACTAAACAAATCAAGCTATATATTAAAAAAAAAGGATTTTCTTTATCTAATTAAACATAGAAAAGTGTTTAGCCATGAATCACAATCAAAATAACAAAAGAATTATATACAAATAGGACAAACTTGTAGATGTAATAATGTCAGTATGGATCTTGATTGTTTGATGAAAAAATCCTTGAAATTAGCATCTAACGGGTTCTATGATCTTCTGATGACTAAACTTCTTATTTCCTCTAGGATAGAGACACGGTCTATAGTATTCCCATACCCCAAAGCCATGTATCTTTTTGTTTATCTTATACTTAACACATTGTCTCCAGAGCACTCATGCCCCCGTACGATGAATCCTTCTTTTTCTTTTGTGATTAGTACATGATCTCTGGCATAATTGAGACTTAAGTTGCGTTGCGCTACAAATTTTCTTTAATACCACAGTCTCTCTTCAGGTTGTGTTCTAAATTGTCTCTTGATGCATTTGATCCATATAGGACAAGTGCCTGAGACCGATTATGATCCTCTAAGCATTTTGATTTTCTTCATTTTTTATGAAATAGTCTTTAATTATTGAATGATCTCGTCCCAATATCAAAGTATCAAAATCATCTAAAAGAAGAAAAAAAAGACCTAAGTAAAATGTTTAATTTTACATGAAAATCAAGCAAAAAAACTTAAAACATATGCCTATTTTTCATTCACATTAGAGTTAATTTCTTATCTTTTATAATTAATTGATTTCACTAAAATATCATTAGGGATCTAATTAGTTAATGAAAAGGGTGTTAAAAAGAAAAATAACATTTTAGAACTTTATCGCTACATAAACTAGGGTTAATGAATCTAACTCATTTTGTTAATGGTGAAGCTGAAGTCTTATCTAACCTAATTCTCATTGTTTAAGCTCCCTATATACTTATTATTACCTTGTTTTATTCTCTTTACTTCTATTAGAATTAATTTACTTTTGTTTAATAGATTATTTGATTTAATCATTTAGATAAAGCGTACAAGTTCAAGGTAGGAGTTTACTAGTCATTATAGAATTGACATTTAATTCCCTTTAGGAAATCCACTTTATTACTTATTGTGATTGGTGAAATTTCTAGCTTCTTTTCACATGTATTTTACTTGCATCAGATCGATGTGTTTGTCCCATATCGAATACATTGTTTTTGGCAAAACTTAGATTGTTGATGATTATAGATTAAAAAAAGAATATTTATTTTTTTTCATATTCCTAACCATAAAGAAGTAGCAATATGAAAATCAATTAAGGAATGTTTACTTGATTATGACTGAAATGGTTCTCTGCCTTTACTTGATTAAGACTACATACTCAATGGTTTCAAGAACTAAATGGTTGAGTGAAGTTATTAGTAATGATAATATTACCTTAAATTCTACCCATCGTGGTTAGTCATTCTTTGATGGCTAATCATAGGATGAATGAAATATTTGGAATGGCTTGTTTGAATCATACTAGCTTATGCCAATGGACTGTAGGGACTTTATAACTTAAGGCTTGTCCACAAAAGACATTAAAGTATTTACTTGAGGGGTGTCTTGACTAGATGATGAAGTCTTTACTGTTGGATTCTGGATTGAAAGTAGGAGAAATAGACATCAGTTCTCCTTTAGCTTCTTGGATGATATTGAATATGCTCTCCTTAAGAATCTCTCTTACTGAAGCCTCCTTAGCGATAGTTCCCCTTAAAGTTAAGAAATCACTACTCTCAAATAAAGCCCTAGATAGTTCCCTTTAAAGTTGAGAAATCACTGCTCAATTAAAGGCCCTAAATTACTCTAATTATTATACCATAAAATTTTAGAGGAAACATCCCCCAATATGTACTTGAAATTCACTCTCATTTGTTCCTTTAATTTAAGGCTATGGAGCATAGTCCAAGAAAAGTTATATTAGGTGAGCAAAATTAGGAGTTTTGGTGCTCAAGTTTGTGAGAATTAACCCATTTAACCTATAAGGATTCTTTATTAACCAAAATTCTCCAAATTCTCTTTACTATTAGAACTCTATTGAGTAGTTTAATTGGCATAATGATAAGTCCCTGTTCATTCTAGGTAAGCAAACACTCCCCATCCTACTATAGTAATATAACCCTTGTTAATATCTTCTCACCAAAGAAATATCTTGAGCATCTTCCAAAATAGTTTTGATCAGGATTTTCAAGAAAACTATATGAGTTGACCAGTATACATGTATTGAGTTTAAAACAGAATTTATAAGTTAGATTCTACTTGTAACTGAGAGACTCTTATTGTACTAACTATTTATTTTAACCACGAGGTGTCCTAGGCGGGTCCCAACCATAGAAAGGCACCTTTAAGCCATCCACACCCAGACTAATCCCCACTCGAGCCGGGTAGGTCCCTTGCGGGACGCAAAACTCTGATCCCAAGTTTTAAAAGGCTGCATACATGACCCCAAGTCTTATTGTACTAATTATTAATTCTCCTTTTTAATGTTTATAATGAGAGGTGGAAAGTCCCTATAAGTACGCGTTTGGTGGGAAATAAGTAACCCTAAATAAGTCAAATGAAGTTGTTTGACTTAGAGTCCTGTTATATTTGAGATCCAAGTGGAGAAATAAGAAGTAGTTGATGAAATGAAGACTTGACTCTTATCCTTGTTCATTACCAGGCTGATAAGTCTTTGAAAGTTTTTGTAGTTATCATTAGGACACTTATGGACAGAGAATTAGGCCTTGAGAGCAGTATTTGTAAATGAATGGCTATAGATATTGATTCTCTTACATTTTTATGGAAATTAAAATTCCTTTCCAAGCTTATCAAATAATCTATGAGTTTTGCCTGAACTTATATGCTTATGGTGAAAAGATAAGGGGATAAAGCATTACCTTGCCTCAATCCTTTAGCACCCTCAATGAGCTTTTACAGTACACCATTGACTTGTATAGTATAGGAGGTCATAGTGATGCATTACTTAATCTAACTAGTGGACTTAAAGGGAATCTGAAAGGATTCAAGGTATTGATGGTGAAGTTCCAATTGATGAAATCAAATGCCTTGTGAAAATTAACATTGATTGCACAACTTCTAAGTGTTCTCTATTGTAAATTTTAAGGGTTCTTGGGGCTCCTTGTGTTTGATTAATCAGAGGCTTTAACACCATTGCAAGTCTTGAAGCCAAGTACTTTACAATGATTTTGTAGATTACATTATAGCATGAGATTTATCTAAAATCCTTCACCAAGGCTTTGGTAGCTTTAGAATAAGACATAAATTTCTTATTAATTTCATTAATTATTTTTCATTTTTTTGAAAAACTCAAGAATAGCCCCTATCATAAAATTTCTATAAGAAAAGAGCATTAAGTCCATCAGGCCCTAATGTTTTATTCGGTTTGAGATTAAATAAGGCTTCTCAACATCAACTGCATTAAAAAGAAGGATTAAGCCATTTGCATCTGCAACATCTATATAGAGTAAGAACAATAAGCAGATGAATCAAGTGAATTTGTGTAATAATCATATGTCTCTTTCATATTTTATCTACTTTGACATGTCATACAAATAAAGTAATATTCGTTTCCCACTCCTTTTTCCTATCCATCGAATACTGGCATAAATAACAATCAACAGTTTCAATATAACCAACTCATAACTCATTTCATCTCTTCAATCACCACTTTTCCTCTTCCACCTAGTTTCTTCCCCGCTTTCATATTGTTTCTATTAACCTTGTCATCAATTACTGAACTTTTTGCTGCACTTACCATTGCAGCCAAAGAAGACCACGCTTCCCCCGGCTGCTCATGGACCCAACACATCATGAAATAGATCTTCCTCTCAGCAAGCTTCAGCTTACTCTTAAACTCTGACCTCCTCGAGCTTTTTGAGGTTTCCTCTTTCAATTGCCTTTCCCCAGCCTGAAACAGTCTCCTCAGATCACAAAGTGCGCATATTATAGCAGGAGCTCCTATTGACAGCAAGCATACTACATCATTGATAACATCTTGTCCAAATTGCAGGCCACCCATATCCCTGTATTCAGAAGAACAAGTTCTCTCCAAACAACAAAAAAGAGCTTCTAGTACAGTTTCTGGCTGTCCGGCTAGACCTAAGACAGTGGAGATACTCAAAACTTCTAAAGCTGACCCTACAGCATCAGATTGCCAGTCTCCATTATAAAGGCGTAATGTGAAGCAGTAGCTAAATATTATATCAACTAGGTGCACAGGTAATAGTGGCGATGGCTCCGTGCAAATAAGCTTCTTGAGTGAGGGTAATGAAGTTTCAGGCCCAGGAGGAATATCACTAGCTCTATTTGTTGCCCAGTCATCCTGAAGTGATGATGATGATGTTTTTGTCTCCACAAGCGGTTGAATTAGCTGAGTTCCATTCTTACCGAGAGAGATTGTTCTGGCAGATGTCTTCAACCACCAAGGTTCCCATGGCTCAATCAACTTGCTAAGTTCTCCAGATGCCACAGCCCTTTGGAATTGTTTTTTCTCTTTTGCAGTTAGGTCATCAAAACTAATTGTACAGCCTATGACAAAGAAAGATAACAAATATATCATTCAAGCAATACAATTGAGTGAGATTAAAATGCTGTAACAAACACTAGCCATAAGCCTATTAGTTCAAAATAGTATTGAGATGGTCAAAGATTGGAAGTCAGAATTTGTATGAACACAAAAAGAGGAAGACCATAGGAGTACAATACAAAGAAACATACCAGACAAAACTTTTTGGACAATCTCCTCAGACAGGCCTGAATCTGCCAAGGAAATGGGACAATAAGGAATAAGAAGCAATGCTAAAAGTTGTGAACACCAAGTAATCACCAACCAATACCTTGAAACTCGAAATTAATGATTCATAAAGATCATATGCAAAAGACACTGATGCCAGTTTACCTTGGTAGTAAATCTGCTCTAGAGATTCAAATGGCCATCATTTAAATTATTTGTAGGTACTCCTCAAACAAATAAAAAATATGTAAAGAAAGAAGCATGATGTACTATCATTAACCAAAAAAGAGGGATTTTTGAGGATTTAACAATGATTACACTGACTAGAAAGCTATTAGATTAGCTTAAAACTTCAATATTTAAGCTGCAGCTCTTTATCGAATAACTAATAGAGCATAAGTTTAAGTCATGTAACCTAAAGGGAACAATTAAGAAGCAAGAACCTACCATCCTCATCCATACTATCAGTTTCTCTCTCACAATGAAATCGTTTCACAATGTCAAGCATCTTGTGTTTAGTGTGGTCATCAGGTTGCATTTGTCGAAGCTCTTCAATCACATTATCCCGCGTGAATGCCTCCGTACAACGTAAATTATGAGACTGAACAAAATTTACAAAGTATAACTGAAAACATAAATATTCTTTTAAAGCTAAAACAACCCTTGGTACAACTGATATAAAATGAAAATAAATAGAAAATTAGAAACTTTATAGCAAATACTTTGTAGCAACAAAGAGAACAGTAGCGGGCGTTGCATCGAGGGCAAGTATACTGGGAGAATTGTTTCTGGCACCTGCCATGGCAAGAAAAAATGAGTAGAAAAAGAGGTAAAAAAACAAAGATAAAATATAGAAGGAAGGATGCAGTACACGTGGCAAATGCTATGTGAAGAAGGATTCAGACATGATGAAGCATTTGTAACGGTGGAAGTCTCAATCTCCTCCATTACTACACAACACCCAAAACAATTAGAGTATGATTAGGATAGAAGTAATAAGCCAAACATTACAAATATCGAAGGAGAAGGGCTCAACACACTTCATTTTATATATTAGACCACAAGGCCATTGCTTTTTCTTTTCATTTCTATGTGAAAATGTATACAACCACACTTACGAAACTCCGTATCAACAGCTAATATAATCCATGGCATAATGAGTATCAATAATATGTTTGAAATGAATGAGACTGAATCTAATATATAGATCTTTCCTCTTAAACCATCAAACAGCATCATAGATGAAAGATTCAGATTGTGGATCTGATTTGATGACCTTCTAATCAGTACGATTGACAAAAATAACATAATTAATGTTAATCTCATATCAAAGTTTAATCCATCAACTAACCTGTATATGTATTGATATTTGTAAAGGGGGAACAAGAAGCAACTCAGTGGGATTACCTTTGCAATCAGAGAGATGAAGAAGCCTGGTGGTAAGATGTGCTCGTTTCACTTATTGGTTTCCTGAAAAACAACATCGATTCATCAGCTAATCCAACCCATGTGTCATCTTGCAATATGCTGGCTGTTAGACTATATATTATAAAGAAATCCTGATTATACTTGAGTCTCTTAATGCCTTACGTCTATCCATAAATTAGTGGAACTAGCTAGTAAATGCTAAAACAACTTTAATTCAATATGTAAAGAAAGCATGCAAGGATAAAATAGAGCTACTTTTTATATAGCAATGAGAAAAGATTGATAAAGATGGCTCTGATCAAATCAAACTAAATCACCTAAGATATCCATGATATGAGTGCTTCTCGCACAAACTTTGACATTTGTTAGGTAATTATAGCAGAATTCAAGATCCTTAATTCCTTATACAAGGATCAGATGTTAGCAAATAAATATCTTCATCAAGTAATTAACTTGACTGTGAGTCGATAATAAAAGAAAAAAATAACAAGATTTTGATAATTTCTTTATACCTTTAACATGAAAGCCATTTAATATGTACAAGGTGTTGATCAAACATAGCTGTTTAGCTCTTCATGTCAGATATCCAAACCCAACCCAGGACCATGAACACTGATTCCTGTATAGCTTGCATTTCATCGAACACTTCAAAGGCAAAAACATGTGCCAGATTTATCCCAATTCACCTAAGGCAGAAACAATGTTTTTGCTCTCTCTCCATCCTCTCTGTCTCTACCCAGTGTCCTAGCCCAGCCCCAACATTATCTTTATTATTTACAGGAAATGTGCCTATCGAAGCCATTTTACTTGTTTGACAGAATGCCAAAGACATAAAACAAAACAAAACCTTTCACAAATTCAACAAGTTAAAGGTTGGTTCGGGGAAGATAGAATCAAGCCAGATATGAAAATTGGGAGACAAAAAATAGAACCCAATTGAGGAGATTCCACAGTTCAATGAGGGATGAAAACAACCACCCTTCAATTATAGTACAGGTAAGAGAAGCAAACAATGTAGAAGAAGAACAAATGAAAAACATCGGCAAATTGGATAAGAAAATCTTTTTTGGAGGTTCGTTGAGAAGGACCCACAGAAGAAATCATGGAAATGTGGGGAATGATTGAGTTTGTGACCCAAATTGGCTACCAATCTATGAGCGGCAACCGGTACTTGTCGAAACTACAAATGGAGATATGGGGAAGAATGACTTACCTCCACCAAAAGACAGAAGCACTCGGAATGGAGAAGACCGGTCACGCAAATGTCAGCAACGAGAAGACAAAATAACAGTAGAAAGTGGCTCGAGAGAGAGCGAAAAGGTGACGGCGGGTTGGGGGGAAGGAGATAATCGAAGGTTTTAACAAAAGCAAGGGGAGGGGGAAATGAGTTAGTCGAAGGTTTTAACAAAAGCAAGGGAAAAGCAGATAGACGAGGTTTTAACAAAAGCAAGGGGAAAAGGATAGTCGGGTAAACAAAAGCAAGTCCTTTTTCTCTTGGAGCAACTGGTCCACAATTGTCAGACCTTTTGCAACGTTTTTTCTAAAAAATTGTCACGATTTCCATTTTACCACGTTTTGTTTATAAAATTTCGTAAAAGGTCTGACATATCCGCGACGTTTTACAAAAATGTCACAGAAAATGGTATCTTTTCGTGACATTTTTAAAAACGTCACGAAAACTACGTTTTTTCAAAAAACGTCGCGAATTCTAATGAATTGCATGTAAATGGAGTTAATAAGAGCACCTTTAAAGAGTATGGCATTTGCCTTGCTTGAATGTGTCCGATTAATAAACCAATGCAGTGTTCCTTCCCAATCGTACACATAACTCTCAGCTCCCACATAAGTTGGACTTTGCTCCAAAAAACTTTGGAATACTCACAAGTGAAAAAGATATGCTTTCTGTCCTCGTCGACTGCATGGCACAACACACACTCTTTATTAGTCAGATTAAACCAACAACATTTTGTTCTTAGCCGATTTTAATGGCCAGCCAGGCTATAAAGGATGCTTTGGGCCTCAAGGTATGCTTCCAAATAAGATTAAACCAAGGGACTTGACTGGTATCATGACAATGTGATGACAAGTTGCATATGTAAAAACTCCACTTGGGTTAGGTGTCCAACAAATAGAGTCTGGTAGTGTAGTATCCCCTAGTTGAGGAAGATGCGGTTGTAGTACAATGAATCCTCTGAAATTATCCCTCCATCCTCCTTCTGAAATGAGTTTAGAGACTCTAGCTTTTAGCAGCAAGCGGTTTTGAAGGTGAGCTATAATTGGGTTGTGGGTTAAAGGGCTAAGCTCACACCAGTTGTCAATCCAATCCAAAACCAAGTTAAAAAGAGCAACTTTGAAGAGTATGACATTTGCCTTACCTGATTGTGTTCGATTTATAAACCATTGCAGTGTTCCTTCCTAATTACATATACCACTCTCAGCGCCCACCATAAGTTAGACTCTGCTCCAAACAATTTTGGAATACTCACAATTGAAAAGATATGGTTTTTGTCCTCGTCGAATGCATGGCACAACATGCACTCTTTATTTGTAACATCCCATCCCCATATTAAGGGTCAGGACCCAAACTTTCAGTATTTGTGAGCTCAAAGAGAAATTAAAACAATGCATTTTCTTATTCATGCATCATGTTAACATATATGCACATAAATACGGAATGTTTTCATATAAAAAGTGGTACATGCATTCATTGACAACTTCTGGGTATAAATGGTATTAAATGTGATTTTATTGAAAATGAGGA
>JANVCL010000008.1:19144225-19157041 GCA_026546855.1 Erythroxylum incrassatum | reverse complement strand
TAGGTCTTAGCACCGAACCTCTATAAAAACAACGTTTGCCTTTCTTCCCTATACTCTTTATTTAATTTGATTAAATTATTTTGTGTGTATTAATTTCGTGATTTTATTGTAGAACTCTACGAAAAGCTTTAAAGATCTATTCAACCCTCTTTCTAGATCGTTTACAAGGGGAAGTCCAAGCTCAATGTGAAAATTCACATTTGAAAGGGAGATTGTTGGGATGTCAAGTGTGGGTAGGAATCTCACATTAGAAAGAGATGGAACTAGTGAAGGACATATAAGTAGAAAGGACCTATAAATCTAATGCCTTAAGGTTTTGAGTTAAAGTGTGGTGTCAAAGCCTATGAGTATGTTTCATCACTAGGCCCATGATGTAGATCTCCTATGAAAGGGGGCTCCTTAAATCCAACACATCTCCATTCCCTGCTGCCACTTTTGGAGAAACAATGGTTGGTCGTCGAAATGCCATGAACCATGTTCCACAATCTCATTCAATTAAGACTCATCGGAAAATTTGAATCATAACGTACCATATTCATTTATAATCACTTTTTTCCGCTCTTTCTTGCCCCATCTAACCATAGCCCAAGCATTCACCGAAAGAAAGGCTGGTCGTTTGGAACAGAAAAACCTAATTAAAGCCGACGGCCACGCTTATGCTCTAACCTTCAAGAGCTCAATCGAAGGTGTTAATACTCCATCCTTCAAAACATTTTGATAATATTTGAGAGTACCCTTGTGATGTTAAGTGTGTAACTTGTCTTACCAAGTCCCCTCACTTCAAGAGTTAGTCAAGTTTGTCCCGATAGCACCTGATTTTTCAAGGTTCTTGCCATCCAGTGAACCAAGGAGCGCTTCTCTGGAGAGAGCAAAAATTGTCTTTTAAAAAGGGAGGGGAGAGGGGGGAGGGGGGGTGAACCTATCTTTATGGACAATTCCATGGAGCTCTTATGGGTCCTAACAAGTAGATATGGATCGTATCAAGTTTATTGAAACTCACATGGGTAAGCTCGGGTGTGAATTTGGTCAGATCTGAAACTGAAGCTAGGTACTGGGTCTTAGGCTGAAGCTAGATCGCCATCGTCAAATCTATAGTTGGAGCTGGGTCGTGAGAAAGAAAGGAACCTTCCTTGCTTCCCCTCATGCTGCTTTCATCTTGCTGTCGTTAGATTTGGAGCCTAATGCTCTCACCGCTATCCCTCTTTATCGTTGTCTCTCGCTCTGTCCCTCTTTATTACTATCGCTCACTGCTATCATTGTCCCTCACTATTGCTTAATCTTTGTAAGAGCTATCATAAGCGAGTTGTTCATGACCTTCCCTACTTGCCATAGCAAGTAAACTGCAAACTTAAGGCTCTCATAGCAGTCCCGCCTCAGGTGCACACTTTTTTAGCTACAATTTTGTCAACTTGCTCAAACACTTCCTCGTTGTCCTCTAGATTTCTAGGTTGAAACCTAATAGAACCTGAGACACTCAAAAACATTATTTTAGTGGAAAATAAAAGACATTGGCAGTCTAAGTAAGTATAGCATAGCCATCCATTAAAAACAGACTCAGAATAAAAACAATGGCATGGAAATGTGAACACAACTTGTGTTTTATGTAAAATGAAAGTAGAAGATAGGACCATCTCTTTTTTCTCTACATATTCTTTAGTTTGAAGCAAGATTTTGCACTTGATACCTAATAACAGCTATACTTATACTTAGGAATAATCTCTAAATTAGACCATTAGAAACTCAAAGAATGATATGCCTAATGTTATTCTATTCAAAGTCGTATTTACCACTACCATCTACTTCCTTTGGAAGTAGCGAAACTCTCGCAATTTTACAAACTTTGAAGAAGAGAAATACCAGCTAATTGACAAGATTATTAATTGGATTAGATCAGCGTTAATTACCAAAATCTTCAATTTTCTCTCTCTCCCGAGATGAAACGTAGTTAGAATCTTTAAGGCAGTTCATCATGTTGTTATAATGAGCTAATTTTCTTAATTTGTTTTACATGTAAAGTATTCATCTTGAAGTAATTTTAATGTTGTATTAGTTTTTTTAATAATTGATGCAATATTCATTTTTTTTAAAAGTACATCATCAGTTAAGTTTCCTAATTCTGGACTTACTGTTAACAAAGTACCATGGCCAACCTTTTGAAAGTCACCACCAGCGAAGTTTTTGGCTATTTTAGTTCCTGATGATAAGATCATTCAATAGTCCACTATTATTGTGATCTCTATTGGACTTAAGCACTTTATATTATTAGTGTGATTAATGATGTAGGTCTAACCCTAAGGCCCATGATGGATAAGCCTAGGGTTAATATATGTGGCTAGGTCCCCGCTGTACTCCTTATATATGCATATGTATGGTCTTTCTACAGTTTGTCCCATTGAGAACTATATTTTTCAAAGAAAGTGGAGGTGCTGTGGAAGTCCAGACTGTCACCAAACGCTTGTGAGATGCTTTCATAATTTGTCAATCATCTCTTCAACAAGTAAGAATCTGTGTTCCCTATCAAGTAATTGGTTTAACGATCTTGGTTTTTTAACAAGTGTTGCATAAAAGACCATAATGAGCAGTAAGAAACTAAAAAATCAACAGTTACATTTCCATGCGTACACATTGTACGTGTATATATAAAGAGAGATACTAACAAATATGAAATGAATGGAAAGAGATTGACAAGGTCGATGAAGTGTTGCCGACGACTTTTGCTACAACTTCAGGGAGTTAAAAATATAGCGAGGTAAAAGACAATTTGCGTTGTTGCCCACTAAAAATATATGCAGGAAGGGAGGCAAGGCTTCACAATTGAGTTGCCAGCGGAATTAGGGTTTATGTCTTAGGAAAGCTGGAATGATGTTATGAGCATTTTTAAAACCCCAAATGCCAGAAAACCCATAACGTCATAACACCAAAACCCCAACTGCAAACAATCCCAGAAACCGTATACGTACATGGGAAGACAAATGCACGGAGACGCATAAAAGAGATCGGCATTAATCGAGTAAACCCAAAGAAGGAGACCGAACCCAGAAACAAAGAAGGAAGAAAAAATGAACAGGAAACAAATTACATCTCAGTGCCGCCACGAACAAGAGAGACGAAGGAGTTTGTGCGAGAGAGAATTGGGAGAAACGCGATACAGTAGAGAGAATACAATGGAGGGATAGGAAAAAGTGGCGGTAGATGTCGATGGATGCGTTAGAAAGGAGGGTAAAGTGGCAACTTTCTTTTGTGTTTTGTTTCCGTCCGGGACGGAAATTAGTAAATACAGCAAGCAAACACTACATAATACGAGACTTTTGAGTGCCTGTCATCTGTCCCTACCTACGAGTGTAATAGTCGTTGCTTTACCTGTAATAAACTCAAGAACGAAATTAACCGTCTTTTCTTCTGCTCATTTCTCTCTATTCACCTTCTTGTTCGACAATTAGAATTCTTGCAATTTGATAACTATTTCATCCCAGAGTTCATAATCCTATTATCACAGTTTAAATCGTATCACTACACTGCCCAGATGATTTGCTGCCGCACAACAGTGAAACAAAAGTCCAAAATAAAGGAGTTAAACCATAATTTGTCCTTCTGAAAACCTTATTAGGTAGCAACAGGTGAAAAAAAGAAGAAAAAACTCGGTAGGAAGCAATGCCGGAGACAAAAGGTATGAAAGGTAAAGCAGTGGTTGGAGAATTAGCCTTATGGTAGCAAGGACAGGTGTGTTCATGGAAAACATCTCTAAAGTAAAGGCTGGATGAATATGAAGGTTATACAACTCAATTGCCTTATTCCCATGGAAATTGTCTTAAAATCTCTAGGTTGAAGCCAATGATACTCTAACGGACCAATTTGACTGTCAAAACTCTACAATTGACCGACTCCTTAAGAAAACTTTGCAAGAATTGTAATAATCAAATCCAAAAGCCCCAAGGATAGGCAGTGTTATGTTTGTGCTAAAGTAGGCACAGAAAAGCTCAACAATCTTTACTTGGAAGGCAGGAACTTGCTTCCAAGACAAAATTATACTTTCATCCATTGACGTACATCTCCAGGTACGTAGCACATCCATGTCCTGCCTACACATAAATATAATGTTCTTGCCCACAGCATTAGTCATTTCCTTGACTGTTCCATACGTATGTAAATGCTACTTGTAACTTGCCGAAATTTATACATTTATACGCGCGAACAGTATTCTTTCACCAATTGAATTTTTTTTTTTTGGAAAATTCTTTCACCAATTGAATTAAGATCCAGACATGAACAAATTAAGTTTACACATAAATATATATATTACAGCTACATATTTGTCATGGCTTTTAGATTTGAGAACCGGTTATCTGCAACCCTTCAGTAGATAAGGACTTGAGACGCCCAAGGCAGATGAGGATTTGGCATTCTCTGTTCCCTTTCCCCTCCCTGGTGTCCCACATTCGCTGAAGTCAAGAATGCGGCACTCAGTCTGCAAGAAAGTTTTCAGCGCTTAACATTTTTCAACAGGGGAGGATAAAATGACAAAATACGATGATTCCCAAGTCCTCAAGTACACTAGAACAGGTAAAATATATTATCCCGTCATACCATATTGTTTGAACCCAAAGAGGCACAATTCTCAGCCTGGTTTGGTCCATTATTGTTCTCTTGGTCCACATGCTGCTTGCTGGATCGTCTTGCTTTCATAATTGAGTCAGGGGTTTCATTTCCCAAAACTTCCATGGCATCAGCATATGCGGGGGCAGTGTGCTCGCTTAGTTGTTTCATGAGTGCAAGGGCATCATAGCTTCTATCATCAGGACTCAGCAGATAACCAATATCCTGTTAAGGAAAATTATTGACAAGCATTCAGTGCAATGTAATCAAAGGAGAAAAAGGGAAAGAGAGAGAGAGAAGAGGGTGAGAAAAGGATGCATATCACAGCACCTCAATTGATATATCTGTATCAACCCTTGAACCAGGCAGGAAAGAGTTAATGAACCAAGGGGACTTCCATGCTGAAGGGGATTCAAAGCTCCTTTTGAAAGGAGTATCACCAAACCTACATATAAATTCCCTCTAATAATCAGATGCAATGAAAAAGAACAAGCTACATGAATTATTGCAGTTAAATCATTATGTTGGTGAATTTAAGTTACACGTGATCAGTAGTAGACAGTAAAGGATCTTGGAAGGAATAGAACTTACATGCTAAAATTTTCACCACCAGCATCATTTCCAGAAGTAGATACTACTATATCTAGTGGAGCTGATGAAGGAACAGATAGTACTGCTGTAGTCCCACCTGAACAATTTGCAGGATTCTTCCATCGAACAGAGGGGGAGATGACTGAACCTGGATTTCCGGACGAAGAAGGTTCTGAATCAATGGCTTGCTCTGACAAAGTGCCCAATATTCTACGATACAGATTCCTTGGAGTACAAGAACTCGGACCAAATGCTCTGTCAACTTTAAATCCAACTTGATCAGGAGAAAATAATAATAGGTCATTCAAATTGTCTTCAACAAGGCTTCCAAAAGGCTCTTGCATCTGTTCACAGAAAAAGAAGGGGAGAGAGAGGAGGCATGGAAGAGAATAAAGAGATTAACACATTCTTACTTTTGGATTAAAAGCAAGGAATAAATAGGAGAAGTTAAGATCGTCTCATTAAGAGACACATCTTCAGATTTCTTGTAAGTAGTAATAAACATGAATTAAAATTGCATATTTTGTTAAAAATTTCAAACCTAATACCCAATCTGTCTTTTCTAAATGAAACATAAAGCAGGCAAAAACCTTGAATGAATCAAAGCCACCAAATATCCTCACCACTGCTTCGCCAATTAGCATGAGGATGACAAGTTATAAAATGATCTGATATAACAGTGCAAAGAAAAACTTACAATTTGAGTACTGGAATCACCACAAACGTTGGTCTTAGCATCATTGCTAACAAGTTCTTGCCTACTTTCTTCATATTTACTGCTATCTAGACTTGTCTCTGAAATTTTAGTGTCTGATGCAGAAAAATGTCTTCCCTTTTCCTGCACTCTAACAAGAGCAGGATCAAGATTTTCTTTATCTTCGATCAAAGATCCACTGGGAACTGGCTTATTAGATGATGGAGATATTCTGTTGGCCTCACTCTCATCAAAAACAAAATCCAAACGTGAAAACTCTTTAGTCAAACCCGATGTATCAATCTCAAGCTTTTTATCACCTCTTCTGTCAGACAAAGGCGATAGTAAGTCACGGTTTCTTTTTTTCAAAATGGATGGTGTACAAGTGAAAGTCTTAGCAGCAGTTTTTAACATAGCCTCAGGACTATCATCCCGAGACGGGGAACTCCATAACCTAAATGGAGAGATGCAGTTCATGGAGGACATCATCAACTGTCGGATGCCAAGAGGACTGTATTCTTGATGCATATCGCTTCCAGATTGTATAAGGTCACAGCTGAGAAAGGGAATATCCAAACATGGGAAACGAGGAGGCTCATAGCATAGAGTTCCAGCATCTTGCTGTTCCAAATCCACCTCTGTTTTTTCATCCACAGCACAGGATTGTGCATCTGAAGATGAAGTGAAGGTATTCACAGGTACTAATTTTGAAGGTTCCTGCAGATATGATTGCACTTGCATGTCTGTGTATTGTGTCGCATCACAGGGGGAATTGGCAGCCTCACTGGTGCAAATAAACCTATCATTTGCACTTGTAAGAACCACTTGTTCATGAGCTCCAAGAGAGCGACCAATTAACTGATTGGGTTCCCTGCCATACATAAATTCACCATCATCAACTGAAACTACTAAAGGATTAGAGAAAACTGATAGACTCACTGAAGTAATACACCACACCTTGAAGGACAAAATGATTGTAAGACCGTAGTTTTCTCTGTTTCAGACATTGGGAAGTTCAGCAGGAAAGAATCTGTGGATCCATTGGATGCAGCCATAGTTGGACCTGTAGTAAGATGTACAGAGGGAAAGTCCATAGTGTTCATGGCCTCTGAAAATAAGAACTTACAGCATTCATCATCAGATATTAGAATTCTATCTGATTTAGCCACATTTGCAGCAATATTCACCAGTGCATGGTTTTCATTGGCAGTTATACAATCAATTGGTAACCCTGATGATGTTCCTTCTACTGATGATATGTTGGGCACCTTCTGCAAACTGAATTGATAATCCTTGTGTACAGAATTTATGCTGTTAAGCAAGACATCTTGCTGGAATAGGTTAGATGGGCAACCCACTTCACAAGGTATTTCTGGTATAGAAAATGCCCCATCAGCTGTAGGTATGTAATATTGTTCCGGACTAGAAATCTGCTCTTTTCCAGTACTAGATTCATCAGGCAGCTGAAAATCTTCTCTTGTATGCAAAGCTGTGTTGCCCATGTCACTTGCAGATTGAGAGCAACCAGCAACCATTGACTCTTGACTGCATTCTGATATTTCTTCTGCCTCTGCACCAACTTTACCACTTTCCTCTCCACTGCTCTGAATCCTTGAAGAAGACAGCATGGATTGATTTTGATGTCCAGCAAGAGGTAGGGCTGTAAACTGTTCTAACAGACCTGAGGCCAAGTATGAGTCCAGTTTCTTTTTCACAGAGCTGTTCCAATGATTCTTTATGGCATTGTCTGTCCTGTTTATCAAACATGCCCAGATATGACAACTCAGACTGGTTAACTTAAACTTCAACACAACATTCATACAAACAAATCAAAATTACGTACACCAAACATGAAATAGATAGAAACACAACTTCAAAGAGACTAAATATAGAACCATATAAGGTAAAAATAGAAAACTAATTGAAGAGAGAACACAGTATATTAAGATAAAATCATTAAATTGTGTCTTTTTTTCAAAGAAAAAAAATAACCAAACCTTCCAGGCAAGAATTTTGTCAGCTCCGCCCATCTGTTCCCATAAATCTGATGAGCACGAATCAAAGTCAGCTCCTCCTGTTGAGTCCATGCCTCTTTGTTGATTGCAGGATTAAGATGATTATGCCACCTAAAACAATTAACAGATAAGAGCTACAGCAGCTGCCAATGCAGCAGTATAATACAAGTAACTGGTGATGAAAATTACAGTATACATGGAAGACTACAGGATTGTAATGTTTTACAAACACAATCATTCAATATTTAACTTTACCTTTCCCGACATTGCTTCCCAATACGTCCAGGTAGATGTTGTGCTATTGTGGACCACTTCTTTGGCCCGTACTTCTTCACCAATTCAACAATTATCTCATCCTCCTGTTTATACTTAGCAAGAAAAAAAGTTAATTTCATATTCACTATTCAAGCAGAGGGAATTGACAAAATAAGAACAATCACACGTTACCTCCTTTGACCATGGGCCTTTAACAAGTTCTGGATTTAAAACCTTCTGCCACCTATGTAGGCATTGTACATCAGTGCGGTCCTTGAAACACTCAGCTACAGGTAACAAAATGATACAATCAAACAATGCAAGCAGTGTACTATAACAGCATAGAAAAGTTTAGTAACATTGATTTATTGATATGCAACAAACACCTATGAAGGCAACGAAAGGCGAATAGGTCTTAAACTTCAAATGATACATAAAAAAAATATAAGAGCTCCTTCTAAAAGTATGTAGAACCCAGCGAATGATAATAGAATATGGGCCAAAGAGGATTTGATGTTTAACCTTATAGCCTCCCCCAGAATTTGTTAATTAGAAGTTATACAAATTGACTCTCAAGCAAAACATTTTCCCTATGACATCACCATCACCATCACCAAAGTCCTTTGGTAAACAGCAATCCTGAAGATAAGGATAGAACTAGCTTTGCAAAATGAAAAAAAAATGTCAGGAAATAAGGAGATCAACGTACCAATCTTTTTCCAGTTCTTCCCTTTGAAACGTTGAACAGCCTTGCGCAAAATCTCATCCTAAATGCAAAGAGTTAATCAACAATCCAAAAATGGGCAAGTGTTCAACATTGTACTGTTAAATGTGAAAACTTGAGGATCAAACATGTTTAGTACAGTAGTGCATGACTAATATGAAACCTTTTTCTGTGGTGAGGTCTCAAACAAGAGACAACTGTTGAACTAGCTAGTTTTAAAAAAATTTCTATCAGAAATCCCTTGGATTAGATTGGGCTACAGGAAAGGTATTGCCCTTCCATATTTTCCAAACCTCAAACCAACTCTTCACAGGATCTTAGCCTTTGTGATGGAAAGGCAATTCCCCCTCATCACCACCACATCAATCCCTAGGGTGGAAGTAAAAAATGCTTTAAAAGCTAAGAATGTACCACTACCTCTTCAGCTGTCCATTGTCCCTTTGTTGAACGCCTCGTTGGCCCACTAGTCCTCCTAGAAAAGATTCATGGTATCAATTGATCTTGTCCATGATTCACAACAGGCCAAAGAAAATAGCAAAAGATGGAAACAGCAAGAACAAGTATTACTACTAAAGACCAACAAAACAGCCTGAGCACTCAATTGCAGCAAACCTAGAAGCAAAATTATACAGTTCAAAAGATGAAGAAGAATGTATTGAGGGGAAATCATTCTAATTCAAGAGGCACCAAGATACTTCCTTAACAGCTTTTCATTTCCTAATAAATATTTTGTAAACCACACTCATAAAGCCATGAAAAATTCAAAGAAAAATTTTGGCATTTTTTTACATAAAAGCATGCAATAGATGCAACAAAATAGTTAGGAATGCTTTTGAAGAATTACCCATGCATAGGCCGGATTCTCTGAACACTATCACCGAGCCCCTCTGGGAGAGCAGAAATTGGCCTGTCACTTTCCATTGTTCTTTGATAGAAAAATAAAACTGCATACCCCAATACCAACTCTTCGGCAGTTATCTCTGGAGTATGTTCTCCAAATCATTATAATCAACCCTAGGGAGTGGTCAGTACTTCCCTCTTTCCAAAAGAGATCACAGGCTAGCATATGAAAAAGAATTTTTAAAAATCATATCAAAATCCAAAGACAAAGAACGACAAAAGAGGTTTCAAGTAACAAGGATAAATTTCAAAAAACAAGGATAAATTTCCATAAGCTTCGATTGAAGCCTTCAAGGGAATAAGGTACTAGGTAGCCGCACCTTTTGAATTATTCTTTCAATTAAAAGCTAAGTCAACATGGATAATCATCGGCCATACTAAAATTTAGGATCAGGAATTGTGGAGTTTGCCTCACTTGAATACAGATATTGTGTCATCTTACAAATTATTCCCAAAAAATAAACAAGCTCTTAAGTTACAGTCCTACATAGGAATTAAACTTCAAAACCTAGAATTCTGTAAGAAAAACATAAAGAATCGAGGCATTAATTCGAATCAGTATCTAAGACTTTGTCCAATCACTACTTCGTCAAAATCGAACTGAATAGAATGAAAATTTTCCAGAAGTACGATCGAAGCACTTCTTTTGAAGTGTGAAAATCAAAATTTCAAATTTCTCAAAAAAATGGAACGAGTAAAAACCAAAAACAATTAATAAAAGAAAAAACAAAAAGCACCCACCGAACGGAACTTGAGATGGAGAATCAGCGAAGAGACAGATACGATGCGCATTTGCAGATCCAAATAAAGTCAGTATGAGAGAGAGATCTGCAAAATGCACTCAACAAAATAAAAGGTACAGCCACGGAGTATTGGAGAGGAAGAGAGAGAGAGTAAAACGGTCAAGAGAGTTATTCAAACATAAAGGGGCGGACTTTGGAGTTTCAAACCCTATGGTTAAAGTTCGAGCATCTTAGGTTGATGTTGACGGCCCAGATCTAGACATTTCAGAATCTGGACCGTCCATTCAAGTTTTCCTCGTTTGTTCTTCTTTTTTAAATTCCAACGGCCGATTTTTTTTTCTCTTTTCTCCAACTTTAACATTAATATAGTTCTTTTCTTTTATTGTATCAGATTCATCATAGATAGAGGTAGCCAAAAAAGTGAATTTATTATCCAAATGTAGGATTTGAAAATTGTGAAGTTCATTTAACCATTATTGCCAAAAATATCCAAAGAAAATCAATGCTGGATTTGCAAATTAAATTATGCATGTAAGGAAAATCACCTTGAGTCCTTTTCCATTTCAACGTTTTTTTTTTTGCCTCCATCCATTATTTATGTTTAATTGATCCATGTAATAAACTTTTTATTTATTTTTAATCTTGGTAATTAGAAATTTTGTAATTTTAAGGGAACTAATTAGTTATTAAAAACTAAAAATAGAAATTTTTAAAAAAAATTATTTACAATTTGTAGTATAAATTTCAATTATGGATTTACCCGAATAGAGAGGAGGGGAAAATCGAATATAGCAAAGTTTAACTCTTATTATAGTATGCGATGCAATTAAAAAAAAGGAGGGATATTCCATTCTTTAACCACTTACCATTTATTTGTATCAATTTTACTCTTTAAAGAATATTTGAAAATATATATCTTTAAACATAATAAAAATATAAAAATATATTTATATTTTCATTGTATATTTTTAAGTGTATATAATTATAAGGAATAAATGAAATACTATGATTTAACCATAATATAAAAGAACTTTCACTTATAATCAATTAAATAGATTTTAAAATAAACAATAAAGTATAGCAAATATAATGGTCAATCTTTCTCAATTAGCTTTGATTGTATATTTTTCCCAAATAATTGAGAAATATTTTCAATTATTCTATACAAATTATATTTATTTATAATTTTAAATATGTATTGCTATTGAAGTAGAAACATGCAATTTATAAAGCTAATAAATAAATAATATATTGAAAAAAATTACAAAGGTTATTGATTGTTATCTGACACTCAAAAGAGAAGTAAATTAAATGTGTTAATTTTTAATCTTTTTAAACTTAAGAAATGAAATGCCTAAAATTTAAGTAAATTTTATAAAATATTGTTTGAAAAATAAATACCAAGCAATCACCAAAAATTTTTAATTCTCAAGTAAAGAGAAAAAGAAGAAATCGAACAATTGATCTTTATAATGGTTCGATTGACAACTTTAGATTGCATCTATTTCATTGAGATGAGCCTACGTAGATTCTTTATTTCTTTACTTTTTATAACGAGGAGCAGACCTTACATATCTATTTTTTTGGAAGATAACTAAAATTTGTATTGACTCAAGGTAAGCTTGACAAAATTACAACAACAAGGAAATTAATCTTAACTCTCAAAGAAAAATATAGATTTTAGGATTGTGGCCAAGATACAATATTAACTTTATAGTTTCCAAAGCACCTTCATTCTTTGGTTGACTTTGGAATGAGTATCATGTTTCATTAATAGTTTCCTAATCTAAGTGCCTGTTTGGTTCGACTTTTGGAAGCTCCAAAAGCACTTTTTTTCACCGTAAAAGTCATTTTATGGAAAAAAAATGATTGTTTGGCTAAAAACTTCAAAAGTGCTTTTACAGTAGAAATAGCTTTTTCGGGTAGACAATTCCCGTCACTTCCGTAAATAAGCAATTTTAGAACTTCTCTTTCGTTTCTTTCACTTTCTCTGTTCCTCAGACACTCACGACTCATCTTCTCTCCTGCTACACACCCTCTTTCCTCAAGCCTTCTCTTCCAGCTATCTATCGCCGCTTCCGGCTTACTTTCTCCTCCAATCGCGTTTTCTTCAAGGCCTTTTTGGATCCCAACCCCCAAATTCTCACCCCCGGAAACGGCTCCGGTTCTTCTAGCAGCAGCTGTGTCTTGCTGTCCTCCATTAATGTAGCACCCCACTCCCGCAAAACCCGAACCCGATATCGATGGTGATATCCGAGCTCGTGCCCGCGGAAAAAGCGTGCTAAAGCAATCACTCGATTA
>JANVCL010000008.1:19131032-19142231 GCA_026546855.1 Erythroxylum incrassatum | reverse complement strand
TGTAATGATGAAGATGAAGCAGCCATGGATTGAAGAAATGGAGAGGTAAAGGTTTCGGTGTATCCTTTTGTGTATTGACATAGTTTTGGTTTTGTCAAAACAAAGATGTTGGAATTTTGTTTCAATGAATCTAATTTTGGTTTTTTTATGCAAAAACAAGTGCCGGATTTTTGTTTCAAGGAACCAAGTTTCGGTTTTGATAAAATACTAAGTGCTGGTTTTTTGTTTTAATGGAATTATTTTCGGTTTTAATGAAAACAAGTGCTGGAATTTTTTGTCATGACAAAGATTCGATTTTATGAAAATCTAATGCTGGAATTTTTATTTTCAAAGTGACAAAATTTTATTTTTATAATTGCCATTACATTTTGTTTACCAAATAGGCCGGATCATGTGAGCAAAGAGTTCGAAGTGGAAGATCTAAGTCCAAGAAGAAAATTTTGGGCCTAAAAGGCTTGTAATTCTTTTTTGGTTTCTAGGATGAACAATCAAAAATGGCTTAATTAGTTTATGTGATGAATGGAGAAATGAATGCAAATAATATGTAATATTACATGATTGCATGTTATTTAGAAAATTGCCAACCCTAAGCCTTGCCATGCATTCATTATGTATGAGATACATAATGAAACAATATAGGATGGATAATAAATTGCATATAGACATGATGGTATTTAAAACTTAAAGCCCAAAAAGATTGAGTGGTGGAGGATGCTCATGTGAAAGTCCACGGTCTCCAAATGATGTCCCATTTCTATTTGGTGAAGTGTTACTCCCCATCGGATGGCATGAATCCTAGATCTTGCATGGTTTGGGTCTCCTTAAGGATAAGTCTATTTATTGGTAGCAAGTGTGACCTCCCACCGAGGCATAGTTTACAAGTACCTTTAGTGAATGAATCAAATGGTTAAACACTAAACATTTTTTTTATCAATAAATTGCCCACCATAGCTTTATTGGTAAAAGTATGGACCAAATTATAGTGCTTCTCAAAAAGTTAGGCATGAGATACTTGGTAGTTTTTTAAGTGGAGGGTCCCAATTTTTATTTTAATGGATAATGTTGGGCCCGTGTTCTGTGTACCGGGGCTTGGATCCCTCAAGTACAACGGGCTTGGATCCCCGGAATATATAACCACAACCTTAATCAGTATTGTCCTCTTTGGTCAAGGGTGAGACCACGACTCGAACCCAAAATCTCAAGGTTTTGTTGCATTTTAGTCGCACGCCTCTTACCATTGAGTTATGCTCAATGGTGAGAGGTGTGCTTGTAAAAGCAACAAAACCTTGAGGTCACGAGTTCGAATCGTGGCCAAAGAGGACAATACCAATTTGTGTTGGATGCCACGGTATAACCCGCAAACACACGCCGGGGTATAACCCCCAAACACCTTCAGGTGGGGTGTGGGGTCCAACAGAAAGAGAGTAAGCATCTGCCCAAAAAAAAAGCATAAGATCATTAGCAAATCTTAAATCGTTTAATTTCATATCCTTACATTTATAGTGGTACATGAATTTGGTATTTTCATCAGTAAGAGCTAGCAACAACCTGTAAAGAACTTCTATAGCTAGAGAGAATATGTGGGGGAAACAGGGCCCCCTAACTAATTCCTTTGTCACTTTTAAAGTAATTAGTTAGATTCCTATTGACTAAAATGCTAAAATTGATTGAAGTGACGCATTCCTTAATCCATTGAACAAATTGGACATGAAAATCAAAAGATTGAAGGCATTTGATGATGAAATCCTATTTTGTTTATGTCAAAGTCTTTGAAGAAATAAATTTTGATTGCATAGCTTCAAATAGTTCTTTTGATAGTTGATAGATGCATAATTGATCATTTTTATACCACATATTTGATGTATGTTTGCTTGATTTTTATACTTCTATAAATATATTTGGTACATAATTCACTTCAAGTGAGTTTATAGGGTGTAATCGCCTTCACAGACTTAACGGAGATGAATTTGGATGAAAATATACATAAAATGAAGATTTGAAGCATAGAAGGGATACACAGTTGTGTAGAATCGTGAATTATGATATTTTAGGCTATACACGATCTAGTATATGATCATGTATTAGAGCATGTATTTCCTAGGAATTTCTACTTGCCATCCCCTATCCTGTTAAAATGAAGAAAGATCTAAATAGATGCACAATTTGGTAAGTTATTTGAGCTGTTTAAGCAACTACAAATTAACTTATCCCTTGTTGAAGCTCATGTGTAAATGTCGTAGTATTTGAAATTTTTTAAGGAGATACTATCAAACAAGAGAAAGTTAAAGGAGTTGGCGATTGTATCACTGTACGGAAGGTGTTCAGAAATTCTAAAAATTAGGCTACCATAGAAGCTCAAAGATCTAGGGTGTTTTACTATCCCCTATTAAATTGGTAGTTTAAAAATAAATAAGGCTTTACCTAACCTAAGGGCCAGTATTAACATAATGCCTTACTCGATATTTAAGAAATTGGGATTAGGTGACCTAAAACTTATTAAGATAAGTGTGAAGCTGGCAAACATATCAATAAAACATTCTAAAGACATTATAGAGGATATTCTTATTAAGGTTGATAAGTTTATCTTCCTAGTAGACTTTATGATTCTTAACATAGAGAAAGATGTAGAGGTACCTCTAGTCCTTATGTTGTATTTAGAGAAAGAGTTTCTTTTAAAAGAAGATAGTGGGAGCAAAATTGAACTTGTAGAATTTCATGATGCTTGAACAGATGCAAATCAATTGCCTGAACCTGAGACTGTGACTCATATAGATGAAGTAATAGCTCAACCTTCTTCAACACAGGAAGTTCGTAAGTCATGTAAGATATGCTCTGCTCCCGAGAGATATAAATTTCTTGTGATTAAATAGAATGACATATTGCTTATAGAAGATAATGAGCCTACTACCTATGAAGAGAGTCTGAAGAGTTCAAAGTCTGAGAAATGGCTTAGCGCCATGAAAGCAAAAATGGATTCTATGTATGAAAACC
Source organism: Erythroxylum incrassatum (assembly GCA_026546855.1). Taxonomy (NCBI): domain Eukaryota; kingdom Viridiplantae; phylum Streptophyta; class Magnoliopsida; order Malpighiales; family Erythroxylaceae; genus Erythroxylum; species Erythroxylum incrassatum. Next base: position 19,139,240 of record JANVCL010000008.1, on the reverse strand, counting down.
AAGTATGGATTTTGGTTGAGGCACCTGAAGGAATAAAGCCCATAAGGTGTAAATGGGTTTTCAAAAGAAAATCGACATAGATGGTAATGTGATTACCTATAAAGCAAGGCTTGTGGCCAAAGGTTTCCGTCAATGATAAGGAATAGATTATGACGAGACCTTCAACCTAGTAGTAATGCTTAAATTCATTAGGATATCCTGGCTGTTTCCACTCATTATGATTATGAGATATGACAAATGGATGTGAAGACAACTTTGCTAAATGGAAATCTAGCTAAGGATGTATATATGACACAACCAGAGGGTTTCATCTCCTATAATGGTGAAAAGGTATGCCAGCTTCAGAATTCCATCTATGGATTGAAACAAGCATCCAGAAGTTGGAATATCCGTTTTGATGAGATAATCAAAGAGTTTGGTTTTTCATAAAATCCGGATGAACCTTGTGTGTATAAGAAGGTTAGTGAGAGTGCAATCATATTCCTTATGCTATATGTAGATGACATATTATTACTAGGAAATGGTGTCTCTATGCTACAATCTGTGAAGATTTGATTGTCCAAACAATTTGCTATAAACGATCTCGGTGAAGCAACTTATATCCTCAGATAAAGATCTGTAGAGATAAATCGAAAAGGTTACTTAGTCTTTCACAATCAACGTACATAGATAAGATGCTAAAGAGGTTTAACATGAAGCAGTCCAAGAGAGGGTATCTTCCCATAACTCGTGGGATAACACTCTCTAAATTTATGTATCTTAAGACACAAGATGAGAGGACACGCATGAATATGATCCCATATGCATCTGTAGTATCATGTATGTTATGCTATATACGAGACCTGATGTATCATATGCTCTAAGTGTTACGAGCAAATACCAATCGGATCTTGGTGAGGGTAACTCGGTGGCTGTCAAGAACATCCTCAAATACTTGTGAAGGACTAAGGATGTTTTATTGATATATGGAGATGGAAATCTAAAAGTGAGTAGGCATATAGATGCTAGTTTTCAATCTGATAAGGATGGTTCCAAATTCCAATCAGGTTATATATTCACACTGAACAGTGAGGCGGTTAGCTGGAAGAGTTCCAAACAAGGGACGACTGCCAATTCAACAACTGAGGTAGACTACATTACGGCTTTAGACATAGCAAAGAAAGCAGTTTGGATCAAGAAATTCATAACTGAACTTGGTTTGGTTCCTAATAGTGATGGGCCCATACAGTTGTATTGCGGCAACAATGGGGCTATTGCGCAGGCTAAGGAACCAAGGTCTCATCAACGGTCCAAGCGCGCACTCCTTAGATATCATCTGATCAGGGAGATCATTGGTTAAGGTGATGTATAGATAGAGAGAATTCCCACCGAGTAGAACATTGTTGATCCATTAATGAAGCCATTGTCATATAATAGCTTTGATTCTCATGTACTTGCCTATAGTATTAGATACTAAGGAGATTGACTTTAGGTTAAGTGAGAAATTTATTAGAGTAGTGTCCTAAAGGCAATCGCCTTTAACGCATTTTGTATAAAGTTGTGTGCATATTTCATTAATTTGGTGTTCATTATTTATGAATTGATATTGATCTATAAGAAAATTAATGAAGTTCATGATATATGACACAACATGAAGGAAATCATAATGTGATCATACTACTAAGATTCCTAACATGTGCAATTATGTTAATATCTAAATTATCCCTAGTCATAGGATTAATAAGACTGGACATCGTTAATCGGGATAGACTATCATATGTCAAACCCCTTGATCTGATCAAGTAGTGGATCTTAAAAACTGTAAACATGAGATGTTTAGAGTTGAGATGTAGAAATTTACTAGAGGTAGTAAGTACATTGGATGACCTACCATAAGATCATCATATGGATGTCTTATTCTAATGTCAGTGACAATCTCACCATAACAATGGTTCAAGTATCCTTAGACTTGAGGTACTAAAGGATATCTTGGATATTGATTCTGGGTTTTGAATGAATTCCTTGTTGCCTTACAGAGGTTGCTAATAGGGTGGTGATTGGGTACAGTTTGAGGTATTCGAAAGTAATTGAGTAGTCAATATAGGATTCACCACTTCTGTGATAGTAGAAGATGATACCCACAGCCTCTTATTGGGGTCATTAATTGGAAATATCTGGTTGGAGCACATGTGTTATGAAGAATGTCTTCATTGACATATAGAGTAATGAATCCCAGGACGAGAACTAATACACTTAGGCTAGATTTGATGTAGTCAGTCTAGTGAGAGTTGACACTTTGCCCATACTCATAATCAAGTGGGATATAGCATGGTGAAAGGACCAATTGCGCAACAATTGTCTATAGGATTCGTGAGATGGTTTGTGACAAGCACGGGGTCGTTCATCAAACCACTTACTTTCTGATCAATTCGGGGTCATGATGTGTTGCTAGACGTTGCTCATGACTTGCTTGGATTAAGTGTTAATCCAAGTGGCCAACATAACCAAGAACCTAATGGATCACATGAGTGACTCAGAGGATTCATAAAACGGTTTTGGATAGAGATCCATTATATGGAAAGCAATAGAACCAAATGGATACCAATGAGATCGGGATATACATATATATGTGTGTGTGTTTATATGTGTCCGTGTTTCTGTGTGTGCAATATGGAAATGAGAGAGGCTTCTTTAAAAGGTGATGCATTTATTATCTTTAAATGATAAAATAAAAAACAATAAAAGATAAAAACAAAAAAGCAAGTAAGATGTATGTAAATTGGGAATTTTTAGCTAGGTTTAATGATATTTCCTTGTATAGGCACATAGATTTTGGTCTTTGGGAAAGTCTCGGAACAATTTTTTTTTGTTTTTCATACCACGTGTATATGATGTATGCACCGAGACTTTCCTACACAATCTTTATCTAATATTAGGAACGAGAGCCTATCCATTGTACTTAACTTGTTTAGGGAAGTAAGCTATAGAATGAAAGAAGAGCTAGGCAATAGCTCTTTATGCCAAAATACTTCATACCATTCCATTGTGACATCTCTCCTAATCAATTGTTCTCTACAACTTTTTGTGGTAAATAATCCCTTTGGATGGTGTCTCCAAATATATCTATCAGGGGACAACAAGTTAGGAGGATAGTTAGGTTGTAGGAAGAGGAGTTCCCTTGGGAATTCCATTCGTTGACCCTCCCTAATAAAGGATTCAACCTTAGCAATTGATGAAAGGTGGCTCAATGATTGACTGGCACTCTAAATACTGATTAGTGCTCCATTACTTGTCTAATTTTCATACTAAAGCCAACCTTTGCTTCATTCCTACTTGACATGAGATTTCTGATTACAATTCAACCTTTATCTTCAACAATTATGCTAGAAACCAAGAGTAGGAGGTCTTGGGGTTAACCCATATGCTCCTACCCTTTAGGACATAGGTATAAAGCCATTTGACCCATACGGTTTTATTACCCTACAGGATGGACCAGAACTTCTTTATCAAGAGAGTTTATTAAAGGATTGGATACTAATAATTCCTAGTCCTCCCTCCAACTTAGGTCTACTGACATAATACCAATTTACCTTGGCATGTCCTTACTATGGTCACTACCTTCCCATAAAAAATTTCTCATAAGTTTTTCTAGTGATTTAATAACTCCCATTGGTAGCACCATATTAGAGGATCAATAGATATATATGGAGTTAAGGACTGAGTCAATTAATTGTAATATACCTCCAAAATATAGAGCTCGATCAATCTAAGAATTCAATCTCTTTTGAATTCTTTCAAATAGAGGATAACATTCACTAAATTGAATCCTTCTAGTAGTGATAGGTAGGCCTAGGTAGTATAGATTGATTTCGCGTTATTCCAACTATAGAGGAAACTCTACCTTCTATGTGATCTACACTTTTGGACAAATAAAATGACTTTTAGCATAATTAACCGTCAAGCCAAACATAGTGTTAAATGGATTCAGAGAATTCATAAGGAGATTGATGGAATCCCCATCAGCCTTAGAGAATAAAAATAGATCATCAGCGAAGCACAAATTCACCAAAGAGACTTGCTTTATCTACTGTGATGTTTAAATTGTGTTCCTTTGGCAATATCGTACTTCAAGAGCGAAGTAGAGCTTCCATACATAATATGAAAATATAAGGAGACATATGATCCCCTTACCTAAGACCCCATTTTTCATGGAAAATATTTGTAGGAGTTCAATTAACCATAATGACATAAGATGGAGAAGTAATACAAACTTCAATCCATTTAGTCAACATACTTGGAAAACCCATCATTGCCAGAAGTCTTGAGATAAAGTTCCATTCCACACTATCGAATGCCTTTCTAAAATCTATCTTGAAAACACAATTCTTTGGAGCATTCTGCCTCAAGTAGTTTCTTAGGAGTTCCTACACTATAGAGATATTATCTCCTATTTTGTTTTCCTTGGAAAAAAGAACTTTGGTTATTACTAACCAAGGATCCCAAAACAAGTTTTAGTCTATTAGCAATAATCTTTGTGATCACTTTGTAGAGGAAATGAGAGCATACAATTGGCCCATAGTCCTCTAAAGATGCTAGATTGTTTAGCTTAGTGACCAAGCAAAGATATGTTTTGTTGATTTCCTTCAACAAAATTCCTGAAGAGAAGAGTTCTTTGACAGTTTCTTTCACCATTGGGCCTATATCAGGCCACACTGTCTGAAAAAAGAAACCATTGAAACCAGGGCCCTAGCACCTTTTTAAGATTCATTTGGAAGACAACCTTCACTATCTCAGAATCATCAACAGTTGTTATTAGTGATGCCTTCTCCTCACCAGATAATTTGTTGTGGATAACAGATTCGAGAAGTTAAGTATAGACAGTTGAATTTTGGGAGCAGTAGAAATCTTTAAGGAACCTCTCATCCTCTTTCAACAAGTCCTCTGCTTGCATATCTTTCTTCCATCTTATATGTTGATTTCCTTTATAGAATTATAGTTCTTTTAGGCAATTATAAAGTTGAAGAAAATTTACAGTTTTTATCACCTTCTTAGAGTCACTTTATCCTGTCCCTCTACTTCATAACACTGACATGATTGTTTAGAGCTTGCAAATAGTCTTTCAAAGTAGTTTTCTCCAGATATAAAAAAGACTAATCACCTAGATTAGGATAGACTATTTTAAACTTAGGAGAGCTTGTCTTTAGCTACTATAATGGCTTGAGAGGTGTTCTCCCTAAATTTTTTCTTTAGGGACTTTAATCCCTCCCTGATTATTTTAAACTTCTAAACACATTTAAATTGGAGAGTTCCATTTACATTATTTATCACCCCATTCCTTTAATAATCCCGAAAACTGTCCACTTCAACCATGTAATTATTAAATCTAAAATGAGAGCAACGTTTCACCTTTAAGAACAGATAAGCCACGTTCATAAGGGTATGATTCGAAATTATAGGATCTAAGAAAGTGGCCTTACTTTTAGGGAATTGTTGTAGCCATTCTTGATTAACTAAAACATGGTTTAGCTTTTTCCTGATAGCCCATCCATTAGTTTGCTTATTACTCTAAGAGAAGAAATGACCATTTTCCTTGTGGTCTAGGACTCCTAATTGATATACACAATCCTTAAGATCTGGAGAGTAGTTTCTTAAAGAGAAATGCTCCTCTTCTTTTGTTTTAAAAAGAGTAGAATTGAAATCACTTGCAATTAACCAAGGACCTATCACTCTTCTTTAAAAATTTAGTAAGCTCCCCTAAAGATCCTTTCTCTGAAAACCTGGTTGAAACCATTCATTATCAAGGCAAGATAGATGTATTTGACTTAAAAAAATGCCACTTCATGGGACTAACATGCATATGTATTTCCAACACCTCAACCTTTATAAAACGAGGATCAAAACTAACTATAATTAATGCCATATGCATCTACTTGATGATTTAAAGGGAAACGCCACTTATCACCTAATTTATTAAAAAATTTGAGATTCTCCAATATCATTTTTGTTTCCAAAACAAAAAAAATCCATAGGTTTTCATTAGCCAAAAATTTCCTTAGGGCCAAAAGTTTTTTTGGGATAATTAAGGCCCTTGAAATTCCATACAACAATTCTAAAGAAGTGGCTTTGGAGCCTTTACTACTCTTAGTACCCTTCCTCCTTTTGACAATAGTAAATTGTTCTTCAATCTCATTACCCCTAACAATGCTTGAGGTTAAAGGGGAGGAGTTTGTTTTATCCCCATTTTCCCCCTCCTGAAGTGCTATCTTTCCTTCCATTAGATCTTCATTAGTAGTGTTTGTTTCTGCTTTCACCTTAGACTGAAGTGTTTCATTTAAATCGGGTAATGCTGGATCCCCTTTGGACACATTCTGACTTGATATCAACTCATCATTTCCATCATTAGCTTCCTGATCCCATTAGTTCCATATAATCCCTTTTCTTGAAGGTTTTACCAGTTGGCATCCACTTTTCCCTTGTAGTTTCAAAGAGAGCTTCCAACGGTAGTCTACTATTACAATATCTTCATGTAATGTTCCATTTAAGCCTAATCTCATAACTAGAATTTGTTCCAATAAATCTTTGTAAATTTCCATATTAATACATAAACGAGCATAGCATAATCTTTTCCTTTTTTTCGTATTTTCATCCATGCATAAAGGTTGCCCTAAATAACTTGCAATCATACTAAGCCCTTCGTAGTCTAGTACTCCAATTATACATGTTAACCCACAAAGGCACTAACTGTAATTATTCTTTTTCGGGTTGGAATCTCGATTGCCAACTTTGGAGTAACAATGTGAGATTCATCACAGGCCAAAGGCCTTCTTCTGAGACTTTAAGGGCTTGAGTTTTGGAAGAAAAGGTAAATAATGCTAAATTTTTATCAACTAATAATAATTCCACCAAACCTTTGTTCTTCCAATTATTATTTGCCCATTTTTACAACACTGAAAATGAGGGCATTTTCTCCAAAAGGAACCTCACTAGAGAAGCTTCCCAGGATGGGGCTCCTTCCTGAAGAACTTTCAGATCTAGTAAGACTATGATTCGACCACTTTCTTTCTTAGGAGCGGAGTAATGAAAAGTCTTGTCTCCATCTACACTAATCGCTTGCTTCCAAATTTTCTTAAGATCAGAGAAGGAAGAGGAGGCCTCTCAGGGAGCTTGGAATCAACGAAGATTTAGCAGGGTAGCAAGGAAATTCAGTGGGGGAGTCTGCACAAAAAGGTGGGGATTCAGGGGTCTATATGCTTGTCAGTAGTGGAAATGGAGATTATGCAAAATGTGAAAAAGTTTTGCAAAAAGTAATTACCAAATAAGGTAACTACTCAAAACAATCTGCAAAGAAAAAAAGGACAAAGGACAAAAAAGCCCCTAATAGATCTAAGGGATCAATGCACCGATGAAAGGCAAAAAGTTGAAGAGATCTAAGGGATAGGGATGAATGCACCGGTGAAAGATTAGGTATTTATAGTTTGAAGGGGAGGGGGATGATGAGCGAGATGAATGCACTAGCTTGTGCATTGAAGTTTGAAAGTGAGGGGGTTGACAAACTGAGAGCTGGGGATGAAAGCAAATTGGGAAACAAGAAGAAGTGTTGGAAAAATAAGAATTATGAGTTAGGATAGGCTGAGTGAAGTGTTAGAAAAATAAGAGTTGTGAGTTGGGATAGGCTGAGTGAATTGGCTAGATTCAACCTAAGAGATAGGATTCCCATCTCTGAGGTATGAAGATAAAGAGAGAAGTTGGAGCATTGCTTTCTTTGTTTGGACTTCTTCATTTTAGGACTCTCTATATATTCTTATTTAAGGCAATGCCAATAAACCCTCTTAAATTTTCCTATTTTTATTTATTTTATTTTTTATATACACAATGTACAATTTTGGTACTTAATTCACTTCAAGTGTACTTGTAGTTGATAATTGCCTTTATGAATCGTGCATAGAATGAAGATTTGAAGAAATTATGGACTTACATGACTTTGTATAGTGATTGTGTAAGTCTTTGTAAACGTGTGGAGCTTTAACAACATAATGCCTCCCTTTGTGGAGTTACAACCATGTAAAATAACAATTTGAGGTCTTTTGGAGATACACAGTCACCTACACAGTGTTGTGTGTAGGTGACTGTATATGTAACATCCCACCCCCGGCGGGAAGGGTAAAATAGTAATTTGGCTAGGGGTGAGAGTGATTAGGACTGATTGGACATTTTCATGCATACTGGTAT
>JANVCL010000008.1:19116875-19130932 GCA_026546855.1 Erythroxylum incrassatum | reverse complement strand
AGTGTCACATGTGCATTGCATACATACTGGACTGAATAACTGAATACCTGAAATGACTTTTTACTGTATGTGACTGTATTGTTACTGTGCCATTATTATTACTGTATTTCTGACTTTGCTAATGTGCTTGTGTGTTGCATGAATTGGGCGAACCATCGATGATGGTTCCTTACTGAGTTCGCAAAACTTACCCAAAATTTGCATATATTTTTTAGGACTTGAAGAGTACCCCGTTCGACACGGGAGTATGTCTACTGTACGCAAATGAAAGATAGAGGTCAGGATCAGTTTGTGTCTGCATTAGTGTTTCATTCAAATTGTATTATGAAATCTCTGTATTTATAGTGAGCCCCATTTGGTTATGACTTTTGTTCATTAAATGGCTTTTGTAATTTATTGTTGAATGATTGTAATAATTGAAAATGTTTTCTTTTAATGTGGGCTCAAATTATCTACTGTTTATTCCACGCACATGAGTGTATTGTAAACGAAAAATTTTACTGAGTTTCGACTGACTGATGTAGCACGCCACCCTCGCGGGGTACAGACTCGGATATCACCAATAATGTCGGGTTCGGGTCACGCGGGAGTGGAGTGTTACAGTATATATCCCAAAAGCCATATTTTTTTAAGTCACCTACACAGTGTTGTGTGCAGGTGACTGTATATATCCCAAAAGCCATATTTTTTTAACATAGAAGGTTATTAAGGGAGGTAGATTAGAAGATGTGAGATTTTAACTTATAAGAAACACATAAAAGAGGCAATTATGAATGGAGGATAAGGAAAACACAAATTACGTCACAAGATCCTATAGAGAGCATCATTCATTCCAAATTGCAAGAAGATTCGTCAAAGATAAAAGGGGGATTTAGAATATGAATTCTTTTATTTCTATTTTCTATATGTAGGAACTCAGCCCTCATCTCCACTCCATGTTAGTTGCCTAGAAGGTTAGGGGCATGAATTGCCCTAAAAAGGAGCATATAATCAAGGATTTTCCTATCACGAACAAATTCCGTATTATTGGAATTTTGGAGATAAAATTTAAGCTAAGTAATTTTAACACTGCATAAGGGTTTTTTGTAAAGATTGGGGAATGATTTCTAATCATCATTCCACTTTATTGATAGGATTATTATTGGGTATGATCTTATTAAAGTTAAGGTATCTCAACTCTTAGTTTCAATAAGCTTATTCATTTGGAAGCATGATTAGAAGAAGAAAAAATTGATATTATGTTTATACAAGCTTCAAACTTTGAATTTCAGGGGAGATTCCTATATAAAGATCTTAAATTGTTAAGGCTCTCCATCAGACATGCCTAAATAATAATTGGGGATTTCAATAGCACATTGTTTTCTTAATGTGTAAATGGGGAAAGACTAAGTGATAGAGGCATAACTGACGGCTTCCTTATTTATTTATCCTACATTTAACTTAATGATTTAAATTTTGGTTGAGCTTGCTATACTTGGACTAATGGACAATTAGATATCTAGATGATAAGGAAAAAGTTAGACTGGGCACTTGTTAATCCTTTTTGGATTTCCAAGTTTAGATTTAACTATGCTTTTTTCAGTAAACCCCTTTATATAGATCATATGCCTATAGAGATAGACATGGGATTAAAGAGTGTGAATCATAGATTTCCCTTTAGATTTAATAGATTCCTTATCAACTATAAAGGCTTAAAGGACGCTATTACCATTAGGGATCAATGTTGAATGATATTAAGCACATAAACGAATAAGGAAACTTTAAAGTGTGAGCTCAAACATTTGTTTAAGGACAAAATTAGAAGTATTAAAGAAGCAATTATTGGAGGGTAAAGTTGTGCTTCTTAATATTCAAGCTTAAGCAGAATCATTTCCTAATAACCATATTATTAGACCCAAGGAAAGGGAAGCTTTTGAAGCTTACTCAAAAGCTTTGGACAATCATCACTTCTTACTAAGGCAAAAAGCTAAAGTCATTTGCGCCAAAAAGGGGATAGGGTAAATCTTTCCATAATCTCATTCCTTATTATAGATACATCAATTAGATAAAGTCTCTTCAAGTGGATGAAGTCACATTTAATAAACATACAGAGCTTAAAGGTATAGTATTCATCCATTTTAAAAAGTTGCTAAGTTCCTTCTTTTACTCTTCTTTAGTTTTTTAATAACTTAAACTCTTAATTCTAGAGAGCATTACTCCATCTCAATAGGATTTCTTTATTGATCCTTTCAGTGAGTGTGATGTTAAGCTTGCTTTATTATCTATGTAACTTGAGAAAGCCCCTAGACTTGATAGGTTTAATTCCATTTTCTTATAAAAAAGCTTGGCATTTGATAGGTAACTTACTAAATAAAGTTGTCTTGGAATTTTTCTCTTCAGTGATCATGCTTAAAGTACTTAACAAAACCTATGTGACTTTTATTCCTAAAAAGTAAGACCTAAATTATATAAATGACTACAAGCCTATTTTATGTTGTAATGTTGCCGATAAAATTATTTTCAAAATTATAGTCAATAAACTCAAAACAGTGTTAGGATCATTCACTAACATAATTTAAGGTGCATTTATTAGTGGTAAGACCATTTTTGATAACCCGCTTCTTACTTAGGATCTCTTCAAGCACCATCAAAACAAAAAAAATTGTAAAGTTGTTCATTAAAGATAGATTTTAACACAACATTTGATTCAGTTAGATTTTAACAAAGTGTTTGATTTAGTCAACTGGTATTTCATCTTAAATGCCCTTAAAGAGTTTGGATTTTGGAATAAAGGTTGTATATGCTTAGCCTCTTTCTCTATTCTAATTAATGGAGATACTACTCCTTTTTCTAATGAAGCTAATGGACTTAGACAATGAGGCCCCTTGTCTATATACCTTTTCACAATTTATATAGAGATGCTCATTAGATTAATCTCATCTAGGATAAACCAATTTCAATGCTTCAAATTCCATCATAAATATGGGAAGCTAATTCTTTTCAATTTAATATTCACTAATGATTTATTATTATTTAGTGGTGCAAGCATTACCTCAATGTAGATATTCATGGAGTCCTTGAACCTTTTTAACTTATTCTTTGGACTTGTAATGAATAAAAATAAGAGTTGCTTATCAATCTTTTCATACTCCTCTAAAAATGTTGAATTGTTTACAAGAATATCTAGCCTCAACTTATAGGAATCACCCTTTAAGTATCTTGACATTTTTATATCTAATAAAATAGTGAGTTTCAAAGATTGTAGCTATTATTTGATACAAATAAGAGAAGAATTAATCACTGAAACAATAAGCTTCATTCCTATGCTATAAGACTTCATCTTATTAACTTAGTATTAAATAACTTTCTTGTCTACTAGTGTTCACATATTTTTCTATAGAAAAATAATCAGGGACATTGAAAGATCCTTAAATTATTTTATGCGTATTATTATAGTTAACTACCACCAGGTGTGAAAGTTCGATGGATAGTTGTTTGTTAAAGTAAAGAGGAGGCTGTTTTAGAACTAAGATCACTAATAAAATGCTCTTTTCCAAAAAGATTTAGAAATTATTCATTAACTTCTAATCAATTTCGGTGAAATGGGAGCACAACTATGTTATAAAGAATCAAAGCTTCTAGTCCATCAAGCTAAACCAATCCAACTCATAACCTTGAACTAAATCTTTAAAATGAGGGACATTATAAATTATGGAATCAAGTTTAAGATAGAGAATAGAGAAAGAGCATGTTTTTATATAACCATTGGCATGATTTTGTTATTCTCCATACCATCCTAAATTTAGAACATTTGAAGCTTCTGATTCCTCGAGATGTTAAAGTGAAAAGAGTGATCAGTAGTGAGGTATGGAACAACAAATATAGAGGCTTTGTAGACTTAATGAACTGTGCTCGTACTTATAATCCTAGTTTATCTATAAAGGATTAGCCTAAATGGTTTGATTATAATTCCAAAATCTTCACCAACAGAATTTGTATAAATCTCATCAAGCCTTCTGGTTTTTACGTTTCTTAGTGGAAGCTTGTCTAATTTACTAACAGGATCCCTAAGGACTCTTTTATCTTTTGGTTAGCAATTAGGAAAAACTTAACAACTATGGACAAGCATAGAGGTAATATTTCTCCTATGACTAGTTTTCTTCCATTTCTAAGTTTGGATATTCCTATTTATTGTTTTGTGCCAATACTTTTGCCTTTTCTTTTAAAACTCCTTTTTTAAATCTAATATATGCATTAATTCATTATTAGTTTATCTTACAATCAATCGATTGGTTGTAATTTAGTAACATAAATATTTAAATATATTCTTTATTTTATATATATTTAGATATTTATGATAAATTTTATAATAAATATATATTTTTTAAATAAAATTATTATGAAATATTCATATTAAAAATGTTCATATTTTAATTGAAATATTCATATTAAAAATTTATAAACACATTTTTTAAATTTAGAATTGAAATGCTAGTAAGATTGATAATTAAGATTCTAAACAATAATTTTTAAGGTCTAGAAAATCAAACCCTAAGCTAGATGAACTAGCTAGTGGTTAGACCTTTAAGTCCTAATTGTAGAATCATGCGAGCATTGAGGAGCTTTGACCAATATTTGACACTCGGGGTAATATAACAAGGAAAAGACTTGTGAGTAGGTAAGAAAAATATGCATTATCGATGAGTTAACATGCATTAATGTACATTAGCAAAAATTTTCAACGAGATGCAATATTTAGATGTGAATCTAAAAGATAACTTGAGATTAACCTTAGGTTAAAGGTTAGCTGGATCACATGCATGAGAAAGACATATGAGAGTTCTATGGACTTAATGTGTGCTCAAATAGACGGATCATGATTAATAGACTTGTATGGTTAAGCATTATATTGGACTAGTGTGCTATGAAAGGCTTTAGATTTGCATGATTCATCTTTAATGGATAGAGATTAAGGAGAAATCTTGGAAGATGTGATGGATAAGATCATAGTAGATATATATCAGCTCTAAAAGATAGAACATGTTAGATGATCAGCTGAAGATAATAGAGTTTTTCATGGATAGAAATATATCATTTCTAGTTAAATATAACCTCTTATCTTATTAGTTGCGATGTAGCTAAATCCTATTAAATAGAGACTTATTTAGATGAGGGTATTATTTAATTAGTTGATGTGATGTAATATAATAAGGATATAGATGATCTAGTTATTTTAGTTCAATTAAGATTTTGAATTATAAAGCAAGATATGAGTATAAATAACTTATTTGAGTCATGTTCTTAGGGGAAAGAGATGGAGGGAGAAAAGGAATACATTGAAAGAGAGCATTCTTTTGTATAATTTTAGGAAGAAATAAATGTTATTTTTATCATAACTTTTGTGTGATTATTATTGCCTTTGATAATTTAATGCTTTAATAATATTCTTGCAAAAGTGTGATTGAGGTGTTCGAGAATAAGGCTTTATTGGTCAATGATCGTGTGAGAAGGCTGAATAAGACTAACGTATAAAAGAGTAGTGGGGACTTTGGTATAATTTCGATGTCTAAAAAAACTTTTACAAGAAGTTAGAAAGTGTCTCTTTTTCTGTGTTAAGCTGAAACTACGATGAAAGGAAGGAAGATCCCAATTATACGAGAGAAGATAGCAAAAAGGCATAAATGTAGGAACTTGATAACACGTGCACTACAAGTGTTGGGAACATATTGTCCTCTTTCAATATGTTCCCAACACTTGTATAAAACTTTTGTAAGATAATAACTTGCCTTGTTTGAAAATACAATTCTTTTAATTAAAACAACTACTTTCATACTAATTATTAGTCCCTCTAACAATAAAAAATAGATGAATTTGATATTTTTATTGCCAAATCTAATTTAATATCAAATACTAATTGATCTATCTATTAAAAATTAAGTCTTAAAATAGTAATCTGCAATCCAACAACTTTTGAGGAAAGGTTAACTATAAATCAGAACTAAAATACAATAAAAATAAAATTCAAATTAAATTAATTAAAGAAAAAAATTAATTTTATAGTAATTCAATATGATATATAAGTCCCCTTTTTAAGGCAAAATTGATACTCAAACAAATTTTGAATCTCCTTTAATTTAATAAGTTCAAATTGATAAACCTCTTTCTTAGGTTATGCTATCAACCAAATTAGTCAATGCGTCAGTTGATCACCTTGAGGCTAATTGAAATCATTTGTTTAAAATTATTATTCTTCAAAATAAATAAATAATTTTAATCAAAGAATAATAATTTTAATCGCTCTTTATCTTGGTTGTTTACAGGCAATGCAACGGAAAGCATATATGCTTCCTGTTTTCAACTACCAACGCCTAGCCCAAAAACACCAACTGACAGGCTTCTTAGTTTGCAATGCAACGGGAAAGCATGTATGCTTCCTTTTTTCAACTACCAACGCCTAGCCCAAAAACACCACCTGGGCAGAGACATGCACTTTCACATTACATTAGGCTCAAGAATCATATAAACCCAAGACACAGCCTCAAGCCTGAAAGTAAACTCCCAATTCCCAAATATAGGAAACAAGTTCGCTGTAGATTGAGAAGAAACGTTCAAGTGTGCGTATGGCACATAATAAGTCTCTGTGGTATGGTATCGATACAAAAACATGGTCTTCGCCAGAACTGGCCTTTTTGTTCCCTCCCAGACCACCGTCCCTGGAAACGAAATTCTCGGGAAAAATCAAAGTTGCCATTACCAAAAGAAAGTCGATTGAAACTAAGCATTCATGAAAACACCAATCCGTGGTGGCCTCTTCTTAAAGTTTCTTCAAATATACCCATTTTGTCTTTCGTAGTAATATGTTGAGATTCTGGAAATGGTACCAGAAATGCTTGTCACTGCACCCTGTAAAGACTCAGATGATTAGCTCCGGCTTGATTTGGGGCCTTGGTGATATCGCTGCGCAGTCAGTCACTCATTACACAATCAGGAAAGACCTTATCATTCAGGTATTTGAAAACATGCCCATCAAGAAAACCCCTTTTATTCGTCTATTCCATTTTCTTCACATGTTGTTGGATACTGATTCTTGCCTGGGGTAAAGAATTTTTGTCACCTTTACCTTTTTGTCCCATTCTTGTACTTTTAAGGTAATAGCAACCAATATAATCATTGTTTTTGTAAATGGGCATCATTCATTTTCTCTTAGCATTTTTTTTTATTCTACCTTTTCCTTTTAATGTTTGGGATGTTGATTTTCCTTCATTGAAGATTACAAATTGAAAACGTTGTTCCTCTTGCTTTTATATTTTCTTTCCTTTTCCAGTCCATTAGCTGAAAAGCCGCCAGTCCTTAGTTTTTGCTTAAGGTGATCCTGAGACTATTCCTTCTAATGAAAGAGTTAATGATTTTGCGATTCGCAAAATGATAAAAGCAATTTACTTGCACACTCAAGATTCGAGTTATTTTATATGGTAGCTTGTTTTTGTTGAATCGGGTAGTGAAACCTACATTCTTCCAATATTTTTATTCGACGATCCATCTTAAGAAGTTTGCTAGTGCAATGATTACAGGAGTTTATTTGCTCACTCAACATTTAAGTTATTTATTGGTGACTTGTTTTGTTGAATTGGATTGTGAAACCTACTTTTATCCAATATTTTTATTCGCCAACTCATCTTCCTTGTTAATCTTAGAAGGTCATTTTTGACATCCTGTAAATTTAAATTTTTTAGAAAAATCTTTAGATTAATTGCTGAATAGCCTGTTTTCAACGTGTTGTGTTCCAGTTTAATGCATAATAGCGTTATTGGTTTAATGTAACTATGTATGGCTACGTAGCAGTTGCCTTAAACATTGTTCTTGGTATGAGAAATTGGAATGGAATGCTCCACTTTGCTTCATTTGTGATCTGTCGCTGATAGGCTTAGTTGGTCTCTGGTTAAGATTGTGGCAGCTTAAAATGTTTACTCTGGTTGCCTGACGTATAAGTACATGCATAACTTTTAACTAACTCTGTGGCTGAATTGGTTTGGGAGATATTCAGGGCAATTCAGTCTTGAGTTAGATCTTGAAGGAAATTCTTGGTACTGTTCTATCTCAATTCTGTCCTATTACTAATTTTCTCCATCCATTTTCCTTTACACCATTTTGTAAAGGATGATTTTAAGTGAATGGCCATGCCTACGTACTGTCTCTCGCTTCTTTTCTTTTCCTGGAAATGGTTCTCAGATATTGGTTTTGGTGGTTTGGGATTAGAACCACAAATTGACCAGAGAACCTATTTTGCAGTTCAGGGATGGGATTCGTGTGCCTGCTCTTGTCCTGTTGAGTATAAGATCCTCTGATGCGTCAAACTCCAAACTGATCGACCAGTGTTTCTGTTAGTTTATAAGGTGTTGTTTGTATGAGCGGTATTGGACTCCTTAAACACCACGAAGCGGGATCCATCTTCCCTATTATCTCTGTCTTGATAATTGATTAAAAGGGAACAATCTTTATTATAAAAATTAAGGACTGGTAGGAATGTCTTACTAGGATTGTCAAATTAGCTCCAATACCATGTAAAATTGAAAAGAAAGAGTGGGAAGAAGAATAAGAATTTATACATTGGTCTATGTAATTTGGTTGTAATGCTTATGTTCACATACATAAAACCATAAGGGTTCTGAGGTATATTATTCATTAGGTTTATCCCATCTATATACAATAATAGGGCATTACAATATTTAATAATAAGAAAATATAAAATTCATAAATAGTATTTCAATTACTTTATCATTGGATAAGTAAAATATTCTTATTGGATGCACAATAATATTCCTGTACTGAATACTAAATCTCCATAATTTTCAAACACTTCCTTCTAATTGATAAGAGAACACTATCCAATTTCTAGTTGGTGTATGAATTCTAGATCTGGGAATAGATAATGTTGCAAATAGATTAAAAAAAAAAAGTTATATATACTTGTTTTTTTTTTTGGTTTCTTTTCCACCTTTTTTCTCTTTTTTCCTTTTCTTTTCCTTTCTTCATCGGAGATAAAAAGTAGTTGATTGGAGAAGATACTGTCAAAAATAAAGACAAATGTGACCAAAGAAGAAGACATGCTGACAAAAGGAAAAAGGAAAAGTAAAAAATGTGACTAAAGCTAGAGAAAAAGGTCTGAACTGAGTGGTATCTAGTGGCAGAATTTGAAGAAAGCAGACAACAAGAATTGAGGTGAAGAGAGGCATTAGTGCTCTCAATAGGCTGTCAGGAGGACAGAATAGAGTTAATGACAGTCAATAAATTGCTAGAAGGAAGAGGCTTCCCGTAAAAGGAGAGCCATCAGTGATCAATAGAGAAATAGACAAAATCAGGATACAAAGGATTTGAGATTCTTGCAATTGTAATTTGACTTTTATACCAGGTGAAATTGAAAGTAAAGGGTACGAAGGAGGAGAAGAATCTATACATTGGTTTAACATGGTTTTACTGTAAATCCTGCCTCCACAACATAAATACCACGAAGACTTTTGAGTTTTATTATTCACTATGCTCATGGTTTTACTGTAAAGCCTGCCTCCACAACATAAAGACCACGAAGACTGTTGAGTTGTATTATTCACTAAGCTTAGCTCATCTATTCATATAATAGTACATTACAATATTCCTAAATAGTACTTAACGTACTTTATTAGTGAATACACAAAATATTGCTACGTTAGCTACATAATAATACTTATATTGTACATACTAAATCTCCAGGATCTACTGAAGGGTGATTTCATGAGATTAGATAATTGAAGATGTGATTGTTATTTTTGCATTGCCTATAATTTTAAATTCTTTAACTGTTCTATCACTTCTTTCTTAATCTTTGGGTAGAATAGTGTTTAACCATTTTTTAAACTCTTTGGTGTCTAGTTATACTAATGTCTTATATAGCTTCTGATAAATGTTGCTTTTGCTGCAACGGGTGATAAGAAGTTCAGTGAAGTTCCTGCTTGTGTCATGTATTCGCTATTCATATGTAATAGTGGTTTTCTCCTTTTCCTTTTTATGAATGAATGTTCTGGGAACCTTTGGACATGTATGCGTATATGTAAAAGATGTGTGCATATGCATATGCCCATGTTGTCCTCGATGGTGAAGAAAATGCTGCTTGTTCAAAACTTGGTTCTTGAAGTGTTATACATTTGATTTTGTCCAGTCATTAGTTTCAGAGTTCCAAAACCAATGGCCTGTAAGGGACCAAGACTGCCTAGACGGCTGGCTTGAGATTGTTGGAACGAAATACTGATTGCTAGCAACCAGAGAAATTGAAACTCTAAAACCCTTTGTCATAATTGGTGCTATTTGTGCCATTCTTTTCTTGAATATGTCCAACAAAATTGAGAAAACAAAGACATTTAGTCACATTGCAATTGGACTTCACAAATTGGTTGGTAGGAATTTACTAGCTTCATGTCAATATCTTTAGCTTGTTTGACTAACCTGTATTCAAATGCTAGGATGAAGAAAAGAATCCAAAGATTAACTGGAGACGAGTAGCAACTACAAGTTTATTTGGTTTGGGATTTGTTGGACCAGTTGGCCATTTCTGGTAGGCGATGCTCTCCCACTCTCGATAACACAGTTTTATGTTTTCTTGTTTTACTAATGATCCTGAAATACTATCATTTATGTGTTATTTCCTTAACGTGAAACTCAAAATGGTCAATGAAATGTTAATGCTGAGGATCCTGAAACATCAAAATCTTGTTTTAAATGAATAGAGTTTAATGGATTAGCCCAATAATGAGTTAGAGATGTATCGGGTTGTACTTTGCTGGAGAGGCATGTAACATATGGTTATAAATCCTCATTGGATTCTTGTAGGTATGAAGGTTTAGACAGATACATAAAGTCCCGAATGCTATTGCGTCCAAATTCCCTGCAGTTCGTGGCTTCTAAAGTGGCAATTGATTGTTTAGTCTTTGGCCCATTTGATCTATTCATATTTTTCACCTACATGGGTTTTTCATCTGGAAAGAGTATTCGTCAAATCAAGGAAGATGTGAAGAGGGATTTTCTTCCTGCCTTCCTGTTGGAAGGAGGTATATGGCCGGTTGTCCAAGTTGCAAATTTCCGATTTGTACCAGTAAGGTATCAACTCCTATATGTCAACTTCTTCTGCCTGTTGGATAGTTGTTTCCTATCATGGTTTGAACAACAAGAAGATGCACCTTGGAAGCAATGGCTGCTATCAGTCGTGCATTTTAACGATAAAAATGGTCGAGGGGGATGATTCTGGTTTCAACTTCTGTCTTATCAAACACTGGAGGAACTGCTGATCATAGTTGATGTACATGTAAAAGGAAAAGATAAAATAGAGATTTCACAGAAGACAATAGAGCAGGAAATGTGAACTATTCATGACAAGTTTCAATTCTTGGATGTTTCTCTTTGCTTCCAGTTTTTGCTACTAATACAAGGGAAGCTTACAATGATTGTTTTAGCCCCCGCCTCTGAAAAACAAGTTGGAACATCATTATTAGCACTATAGTTATTAACTTATTATTACTACTTGACCTAAAAAGGAGGATTTTGTGCTGGTATGTAATGAAGTCTAAAACATCAACATTTCAGGTGGAATATGAACTCAGTTGGTCCTAAGGTCATAAAGAGGGTTAACTTGTCAGCTGTATAGTTAAACTCCTATATATGTGTTAAGCCTCAACGTTTGAGTCCCCTGTTCAAGAGATTAATGCAAATTCAGTACTATGGTATGGGTCACTGGCTCGTTCCTGTCTGTTAGCTTTGGTTAGTAGCATGAATTCTGTTTTGGAAGTTCATCAAATCAGTAGGTAATGTATCAAGTCCATAAAAGTAGATGGGTTTTGTTTGTCTTGGTTAAGTTCTCCCTAAGTTAGGAATCTGACATAAAGCAACTTCTGGAATTCTGCTGGAGACGGAGTTGGGAAATACTTGTTGAAATGGAGGCCAATCTTTGTTAGTACTTCTTGTTTTAAGCACTTAGCTTGAAAAGCAATTGATAAGTCCAACATAAACAATTGCTTTGCTTTACGAAAAAGGCACCCATTAAGGACTTGATTTCCTTATTTTACATGACTGGTATTTTTACTTAGCCTCTGATAAACGTCTCAGCAGTTGACAACATCAGGGAAAAAGAAATTACTTTGCAGACAAATCAACCTATTTAATCATAAGACAGTAAGAATGCTATAAGGTCGTAAATTCTCCTTTTAATATGCCAAATCCATATACCCTATGGTGGTTAGCACATAGCCTT
This sequence comes from Erythroxylum incrassatum, assembly GCA_026546855.1. Lineage (NCBI taxonomy): Eukaryota > Viridiplantae > Streptophyta > Magnoliopsida > Malpighiales > Erythroxylaceae > Erythroxylum > Erythroxylum incrassatum. The sequence goes on along the minus strand of JANVCL010000008.1, from coordinate 19,118,679 downwards.
TGGTAGCTATATCGCAAAGGCATGCGGTTAATAAGTCACTCAAAAAGAGTCCAACACAGACTGTTTGACAGGTGAACAAGAATTCAATCCTGTCCTGTTGTTGTGTTGTTCTATACAGAATCATTTATCTGGCGGCAGTTCTTATGCCGCTGCTTGAACTAGGTATGTTAACACCATGTTTGCTGGTCGTTCCACTGCACTCACTAAGGCCATACTGGTGACTTGTCATTATCATGTGCAAATTCTTTATGTCCCCCTTGTTGCTATTATAATTTAAGCTTGTCGAAGAACCGTAAAATGTGATCTCCAGGCTTGATTCCCTCATGGAGATTCTTTGCAGGAATATATCCTTCCAAAGCAAGAGCTATCTGCTTATTTAGAAACGAACATTTTCCTATTTCATTTCCTTCTTCCTTTTGAAAATTACAATGATTAAAGGGAAGTATAAAAAAGTAGAAACTGAGTAGTCTATTTTGGTAGCTATCAGTTCATGATGAATTTTCTGCACGATTACTTGCCAATGTACGAATGAAGGTATCTGTTCAAAAAACTGACACATAATTCGGCAAAGCCAGTGTAAATTGTTAAGAAAGTTGTATGTTTTGACTGGAAAAAGAAAAGAGTAGTTCACCTGGCTCATTCTTGGTCGAAGCCACGCTGAATGGCTTACACAAGTTGCAGCCAAGCTACCATAGATGCCATCTCTGCAGAGTTGAAATTGTTCTTCAATCGTGGATCAGCAAGGGCTTCAAAGTTTCCAACTTCCAGGGCCTGGTTCAGCAGAGGCCTCGCCTACAATATGGTTCAGCACAACATGAAGTGTGCCATCTTATACACAAAGTTGTTTCGACAACTGCCTTTTCATGTTTGAAAAAACCTTAATTTTTAAGATTTAAGAATTCTGATTTTGGGATATTGTTGAAAACGTGCAAATTTTTAGTATTTTATTACTTGTTTAAAATAGTTAGTTAAGGTGTAGCTGGATGTCAACAAATTTTATTTGATTCTTATATTTTCAGCTCTATATAAACTATGCAGTACATTGAATAAATGTGTGGTTTTTTCGGAAAATATAAAAACTTGTATTCTTTTTAGCTTTGTCATTTTCGTTGTTAATCCGCCATCTCTCAAAAACCAATAAAATATTATCAGAGCATTTATCTTGAGGGATCTGTGAGATGAGCGAAATCAAAACACAAACCTGGTTTACAATCCAAAATTACAACAAAAATTACAACCATCTTCAAGCAATATAAATTAAAACACAACTGTCTCAAGATGCACCACCAATTTTTAATGGCGAAAACTATCAAGTTTGAGCTGTTCGAATGAAAGCTCATCTTGATGATATGAATGTTTGGGAAGCAATAGAGGAAGACAATGAAGTGCCTCCATCGCCAACAAATCCTACAATGACTCAAATCAAGATGTACAAAGAAAAGAAAAATAGAAAGTCTAAAGCCAAAGTTTGCTTGTTTTTTGCTATTTCAAACATCGTACTCACAAGAATTATGAATCTAGATTCGGAAAAGGATATTTGAAATTACCTCAAAAAGGAATACTAAGGCAATGAAAGAACAAAGAGCATGTAAGTGTTCAACTTGATCAGAGAATTTGAAATGCTGAAGATGAAAGAGTCAGAAACTATTAAAGAATACTCTGACAAATTGCCCGACATAGTAAACACAATGAGATTAGTAGGTAAGGATTTTTATGAGAAATGAATAGTGTAAAAAGTTCTTGTAATCGTGTCTGAAAAATATGAATCTAAAATTTTTGCATTGAAAGAAGTTAAGATTCTATT
>JANVCL010000008.1:19071526-19085771 GCA_026546855.1 Erythroxylum incrassatum | reverse complement strand
ATAGATAGGATAAGTTAGTATATACTAAAAATCCAGTAGTTTAGTAGTATTAGAATAGATTATACTCATGTATAAATTACATATAATCAGAGAAATAAAAGTGGGTTTTCTTCTGATATTTTCTATACCCTCTTGTTTTCGAAACCATTTCCATACTTTTGTCCCTTTCCTCTAAAGAATGGTTGAGGAAAGTATGTAAAATTTTGGTAAAGATAGCAACCAGTACAACATAGAGGAATATGAAAAGCCAGTTTCTAAAGCAAACCTGTGTGGTAGATACTGGCAGTTGGCGCCATTTTTGCTGAAAAGTGGCTGGGTCTAGTACAGCTCTGGAGTTGAGTTTCAATGAAGGAGGTGAGTGAGTAATCGCTGAGGCAGGTGCTGCTGTCAGTCCCAAACCAAGTAGATCGTCAATGGCCAAGCTAGCGTGTGGAGAATGACCTGGCTGTGCTTGTGAAGTAGTAATGGACAAAGATGAAGTATCATAAAGAGGAGCAGTATATGCAGAACCATTGATATTGGCACCTCCACTTTCTTCTTTCTCTGAAGTACCTAGAAGCAGATCCTTGTCATTGGCCTCAACTCTATGAGCAGGAACATCATGTGCAGATTCAGCCCCAATAGATAAGTTGCCAAGCTCATCTGAAAACTCAAATGGTCCCCGATGTTCCCTATCGGTGAACATGTAAGATGGCTGCAAAATTAAACAACCATCAGTTACTCTGAAACCTGCCTTCAAACAGCTTTCAGCAAATCTAAGAACCATCAGGTTAAAATCTCAAAGATGCCAACAGGAGTCCTAGGTTGGCTCTTAGATGGAAACGTGAATGATCTACTTTCCACACAAAGATTGATCTTCTTGGAACATGCTTAAACAAAAATCTAAAGAGAAAGCTTGTCACAATATCCAAATTTATCATAGAAAGAATAATTTCCTAAGGAGCAATAAGATATCATCTGCAGAGTTGCCTCTAGAAATAAACAACCTAAATATTCCCAAAACAAAAATACAAATCTAAATTTCAAGCGTACCCCATCTTTATGATTCCCCTTGACAACATCAAACAACCCCAAAAAAGAAAAAAGAACAATTTTTCTTGCAATCGTGGATGACTGTTAGTCAGGTTAATCCATTATAATGAAAAGACATGCAAGGGAAGATAATTGCACTTACTTTCTCGTACACAACGGAGAGGCTGTTAAACTCATCAAAAATACGATCTTTGATTTCACTGCTTTGAGTATCAGCAAAAACAGACACCGCTTGTTTTGGAGGATTTACAACACGTTCTGCTATTGTTACATTGTGTTGCAATAGCCTGTAGTAGAACAAGGCTCTATCATGAACATCCTGCAACCAACTTAGTGTTAAATGAAATATCTTCCAAAAACAAGAAACTTTGATAAATATAATATGTCAATTAACACATGACTAAATCCATACCTGGTGAAAATCAGCCAGACCTGCAGATAAAGCAGCTCCTAATGCTTTCTGTGTCTCAGGGGGTCTCTTGAAAAAACACTTCATCACTGCTGTTAGTAGATGTAACCTAACCTGTACAATTGGATAATGCATCGTGGAAAATGTAATTAGAAAGCCATTTTGATTTCAACATTGTATGAGCAAGACTCGTGTAAAATGTGAGAACATAGTCCATAGAATTTGAATCTGCAAAATAATCAGTAGATGCACCCTCATATCCAAGAGAAAGCACTACTAGGATTTTGTAATACACCTAACCAACCATTGGGTGGGTGTATTACCTCAGCAGAATTCTCTTCATCCCAATTTTCAATTAAACTCTCAAGAATATAGGGAGCATCAGTCATGTCCCGTGAGTACTCTCCCAGCATCCAAATAAGCGCTGCTTTGGCCTTAGGTTCTTGAACATTTTTGCTGCTGATATTCCCAACCACTGCGATGCAATCATGACTCCATTGAGGGTATTTTCTAAGTAGATCTTTAACAAGAACCTGCATAGAAAAAAAATCCCCAACTTGAGAATCTGTTAGCTGATACTTAAATAAGATCACATATTCTGTAGCGCTATATTGCATGTAGTGCTGTGCACTTGCTGGGACATGTTTCAAACATAACATCCAAAATGAAATGAGGGAATGACACACCAAGGCCTCAGCAGTAACATAGTCCTTTTCCATCTCCAGAAACTGAAGAAGCCTATCAACAATAGCATTGACATCATACTGCTGCAATGCTATTTTGCCAACAGCTCGAATAGACTCCCGTGCAATAGCAATATCAACATTTGCAGCATATTCGCACAACTCCGTCACTGAAAGTGATTCAAAAAGATCACACAAAATTCATGATCCTTAACTTCAACTACACGTGCCATGTCAATTTTTTATTCAGATATTTCAATATAGAACTCTGAAGTTGATTCCTCACCAATTTCATAAGTATTGCTCTCATTTGCAACCGCAGTCAACATTTCAAGCTTCAGCTTTTTGACATACGATGGCTCATTGTACTGGCAATAGAAGTGCTTGTAGTCCGAGGAAAATATGTACGGTGCACGCATTACCAATAGATGCAGGTGGCTTAAAACTGCATAAGATTGCTCCGGACTTCCAGAACTCACAAGAGTAAGCAGAGGGGCTTTGATTCGTTCATATACCTACCAACAAAAGATTTTTCTTGTAATGGGATTCTGACCTTACCAATATTAGCCAGAGATGGTAAGTTGCATTATGGTTACTCTTCTTCTGTACATGAACATATCACAATCCACTAACATATATTTAAACCCCAAATGGAACAAAAACTATTGTACTGAATGAAACACCTCCGGAGAAAATTAGGATGGCAAAAAGTGACTCAAAAAGAAACTGTAGAATAGATGCTTTGAAACCACAATGTAAAAATCAATTATTGCTCCTACATCATGAAGTTGTGAAGTAATTTGTCTTTTTCATATGCATAATTTTTAGACATTTATGCTTCAACTCCTGTTAATCAAAGAAAATGAACATTCGGCATATTAAACTCTTCTCCATAACATAATGATCAAATAACATAACGATCAAAAGATGAAGAATTGAGCAAACATTTTATATTTAAACTTTCATGAATTAGTGATGAAGAACGAATAACTATACAGATGGAATGCCAACTGGATTTGAAAATCAGAATGTCAGCTTAAGAAAAGGAAACCTGCTGGTGAACATCTGTCATGGACAATGTTAAGTGTAGGAAAACTTTAATGGTTGCCAAGACAACAGCACCATTTGCATGCTGGAGTCTATCTTCAAGGAGATTCATGATGTCAAATATTTCGTTGCTATCTGAAGGAAAATATTTAACAACCAAGTCAAGCACAAGACATTGTGCCCATTCACTAAATTCCTTAATCCTGCAAGCAAAATGATGTTAGAAGACTATACATTGTTTATATTGGAAGGAAAACCTAGTAGTATAGTTCAAAAATGGTCATCTCCATGCAAATGGTGGTTTTCTTCACTTGCAGAACACAAAGATTTTCTAATTTTCAGAATTACATACACAATACAACATTTACTTTGAATCTCCAATGGAAAAACATTCAACACAAATTGACGAAGATCCTGTTCTTATGACTGACAGACCTTAAATTCACTGTCCTCACTAGATGTCACTCAAAATGACAGCTTGAAATCTAGATCAAGATCGTTTTGGTTAAGCAACATTGATTAAATTAAAAAATTTTACAAGTTCCTGAGATTGAAGATTAAACAATTCACAGAGGAGAGCATAATTGCCACAAAACAATTACAGAAGAATTGGGACAATCGAAGATCACTACTTTCAACAAAATTAAGTAACAGAGACGAATAACTCAAAATGCCCAATTCAACAACCATATTGCACATGAAATCTTCGTCTATAGCCAAATAAAGATTGTACAATTCACAGATGACAGCATAATTGCCGAAAAACAATTACTGAAGGATTGGGCCAAACGTAGTTCACTACTTTCAACAAAATTAAGCAACAGAGAAGCATTGAGACTCCAAATGCCCAACTTAACAACCATATTGCACATGAATTCTTCATCTGTAGCCAAATAAAAATAAATCTGTAGACTCATGAAGAATTAGGGTGGCCCAATGTCCATAGCTAAATTATTACTGCTACTAAAAGTTCAGGCCCATTCTAAACCCACCTGTTCAAAAAGTAATATATAACAGGTTTGCTAATCAAAGCCTCTTTCTCCCTTGATGCTTCCTCCGAGTTGGCAGCTTCCGAACCCCAAATCTCTTGCAAAGCACACAAGCTATTTGCAACAACCTAACAAACATAAAGAGAAAAAAGAAAAGAAACAAAGGACTATTAACATAAGAGACAATGGGACATTTGTTAACGAATTAGAATCATACATAAGAAAACACACGACCGTTTCAACTGATCTTTACCTGCGTATCACTGTCATTGAGCATCAAATGCTTTAATGTGAGCGGAAAATCTGCATCAACGCAAGTAGAAGCAGATATATGATACAATTTAAGAACTCCAATAACAGCCACCATCCTCACGTAACTATTACTATCCTTGAGCCCCGACCCCAATGGACCCACCAAATACTCCACGAGATTAGCAACTCGTAACGAGCACAAGCTCCTCAAAGCAAGCCCTCGAATCATGGGGTCCTCGTCCTTGCAATCCCTTTGAAGGAAATTGATAGTTAACAGAGCAAGATCGGGGTTCACTTTGGCGTAATTCCCAACGTAAAGGTAACACATTTTCTTGAGCACAATATCCGATGTCGCCGAGCACATCACCATCTCTCCGAACACCGATGAGACGTCAATCCCAATCGTCATGAAGGAGATCACCTTCTTGAAGAGTTCTCGCTTCGAATCGTCCACTCCCGGAGCGCGGCTGCCGGCGAGCTGTCGAAGCTGCGATTTCAGATCCCCTACTTCGCCTTTTCTGCAAAATTGTCGCCATAGCTTAAATTGAGAATTCTGATAGACACTAAATAGTAGTAGGACTTACCCAGACGGTTGCGACGGCGACGGAGATCGCTGGGACAGCGTTGGAGGAACCATGGCCGATCGGCAACAACCGTTTAACGAGAAACGATGTCGGAACTAGATCTAACTCGACCAAACTAGAGTGTAAGCTCCAAATACAACTGGAGATTTGTCAGAATATTTCAACAAGCGATCAGTTTAGCATTTGCCATTAGATTTAGACTCCAATCCTTAGCATTAAGAAACGACGGCTTTTGATTTTCACATCACTCCTTTTCCGTCTTTTTTATTATTTATTTATTTTTACAATCTGGGGGAGAATTTAAGACGTTGCTTAGTTTTGTTGTTACGTGATTTCTACTATTTTTTATTTTAAATAAAAAAGTTGTTAATTTAATATAATTATATTAATAATTAATATATATTAAATAAAATTTAAAAATAACTTATTTTTAATTAATTAATTAATTTTAATCTTTATATTTGTTAATAAATTATCAATAAAATATTTTATATTATTAAAATAAATATTTCAAAATTAAATTTTATTCATAAATTAATATTTATTTTAATTATTATGTTGAAATTTATATATTTTAAGATATTTTAAATTTAATTATATATTTAATAAATTAATAAATTAATTTTATATAATTAATTAAAATTTTATATTAATTATTAAATAAAAATAAATTATTCATAATTCTTATTAATAATTATATAATTATATAATATATGTCTAGTTAATAATAAATCAAATAATGAAAAAATAAAAATTACTTTTTATGTTTTCATAAATTTTAAAACTGAAATAAACTAAAATTAAAAACTCAAAAAATAGTTTTTTATTAAATTTGAAAATAAAATTAGAAAATAAAAAAATAAATGAAAACAAAGAGACTAACGTAATTATAAATAAAAAATATTACATTTATTAGAGTTGGTTTTATTAACTGAAGATTAGATACAATCGATTAAATAAAGTTAATAAATTTTACGTGTTAATCTTTTGTGTTCAACTAAAAGAAATTTATATATCGTATCAAATTGTAAACAAATTATGTATAATATAAGAGCGTAGTGATAATGTATCAAAGAAGAAAGGTATGCAAGAGCTGTGGAGCACAGTACACTAACTGCGAATTCTTCTTTGATTGCAAGTATTCGAGACTTTTTTCAGCGGGACTAAGAGATTCGTCTGCAGGATATATTTCGATAGGCTAATCAGTGTGCTGACCGGTTGGCGGCTTTGTCACGTTTGTTGCGACCAGGCCTCCGCGTCCTTCAGAAGCCCCCGACGTGCCTTCAGGAGCTTCTTCACCGCGATATGAGTGGTGTGGTATACCCCCGACATCAGCGCTAGTTTTTGTTTTGTTCCCGTGTACTAAAAAAAAATAGAACTCTCGTGAATAATCAAAAAGTTGCTAAAATTGAAAGACAAGATTACAAGAAATTTAGTCTTTTATAATATAAGTCCTTTATTACATGAATCCATTGATACCGTAACTTAAGCACTTCTCTTTTTTCCTACTTCTATGCTCGTGACAAATTTTTGTAGCATTATCATGTCACAAAATTAAATAAGTATTGGACCATTTCAAAATTCATATTTCAAATAGTCAGGTAATTGTAAATACTTTTAAGGTTTAAATTAATAAAAAAGCTTTAAGAAAAATAGGATAAAGCTTAATAATTTGGTTACAATCAATAAAAAAGGATAAGACTCAAAATTGGTTACTCTTAAGGGATAAAATATGATATGGTGGTGTAATAATCGAAGAAACAGATAGAACAATTTTTGAATTTAAGGGCCTTTATCACCTTTGTACTTCTAATTTAACAAAATATAATCTCAATATGCATCATAAAAGAAAGCTTTAGAATCACCCAACTATGCATAATAATGCAAATGAAAGAATAAAAGACTTTAAAATTTTATGTATTTTTGCTCTTAGGCTTAAAAGTTCACACAAAAAAGTTATTCATGGGCAAATAATATGCAATTTTCATTCAAATTAATCTATCTTATTGACTACTAAAAAGGTGACTTATAAAAGTAAGTTTATTTTAATTATTATCCTTTTGCATAATAATTTAAATCAATAATCAATAATAAAATAAACTATTTACGAATAGATTTCAACTAATTTAGAATATTAGTTAATAAGATTTAATAACAATGATTGTAGTAAGCTTAAAAAAATATTATCCCTTTTCCTAATCTTAAAATTATACATTATACCCAATGTATATAATATAAGCATCTTAACATAAGAATTAAGAAAGTGGAGGAATTTTGGTACTTCCTTGAGTAATAAGAATTTCATATTATGATTTCGATGAATTTGGGACAGTCCATTCGATACTAGATACAATCTTCTTTGCATAATATAAATGAAAAGGGACAAAAAGATAAGATAAAATAAAATAACAATAAAGGAGAAAGATGCGAAATAAAAAATTAAAATGATGTTAAAGCCCTATGCTAACATAAAATAAAAACAAAATGAAACAAAAAAGACAAAACCCGTCCAAATTCTTGAGTTGCCTCCCAAGTAGTGCTTGTTTAACGTCATTAGCTTGATGTACGTTTCATGCTTACCATCAACTAGGGTCTGTGGTTAGTGGCTTCCTTCCACCTATTTCTCCACATAATGGTTAGGTAGCATGTAAATAAGTCATATGTTGTAAGATAATAATAAGGACATAATCTATCAAATTAATAAATCTAATCGTCTACATTCGTGCCCTTTTTAATTACAAACTGTCAATAAAATATATAATTATAAAACTCTTTAAATCTTTAGTTAACTCAAATAATTTTTCTTGCAGGAAGTAGGAATCATCCGTGCTTAATATGACTACCGATGATTCATCAATATTTTCCTTAATTGGCTTCTCCTCATATTCTTCCTTGATCACCTTTTCCCACTCTTCTGCTTCCTTTTCCTAGATAAAGACTTCTTCATCTCCTTCTTCATCAATTATCTTATGCCACTTCTCTACTTCCTCTTTTTTGATAGAGGCTTCCTGTAATTCTTCTTCCTCTACTTCCCCTATTTGCCCTTCCCCTTTAAAATAGCAATTACTCCCTTGTCTTTTTGGAATGCAATTTCATTAATAAAGTTGACCTTTGTCTCTTCTTCACTCTGAAGCGTTAATAGGCTCAAATAATATGCTATATTATGCTTAATATATTCAAGTGAAGAAAATCCCTCTTCAAATTCACGTTAGCTTATGCATTTAGCAAGACATTCCACTATTTTATTTGTAAGTAGCTTTTCTTAATGCTATTCTTATAAGTATTCAGTTGAAGCATAATCATTCAATCCATAAGCATAAGGGTTACTCCACCCTAAATTGTAAGTATTCTTACAGAGTGCACTCTGAGACTAGTTTTGCATGCTTGGTTGCTCCCACATATATTTGGTACCTAAAATTTATGATTGTAGTAGTTACTCCCACAAATGTCGTAACATGACATATTGATTGAGCTTCCAAAAAACATGTCACCTTATTGCTTGTTCTCTTGAAAGCATGCATAAAAGGAAAATAGTGATGATTTCTCTCTCAAAAAAGAAGAATTAGATTTTGGAGACTAACAAAAGCAAACTTTCTACTTCTTATGCCTTATATAGGAGGATGGATGGGCAAAATTGATTAAGGTTAATAATCTAAGATTAAGAGATGTTTCAATTAGAAATGTCTCTATATAGTGAGCGACATTTTGATTCTACATGGAATCATTCTTTAAAAGTTTCCTTGAGAATTTCTAGCTTGTTTAACGTAAACTTATGTACGTAAAGTTGTGTGGATATTTCTGTAGGCATTTAAAAAATTATTTACATTCATTCTCTGAATTCTATGGTAAGCTTACTTTAACAATTATAAAAAATATTTGAAAGTACCTTTGGTTATCCTAAAATGTTATTCTATATGGAACAATATTTTAATAGGCCTATGTTGAAACTTTCATTTTTTTTAGTTCAAGTATTAAAAAATTGTGGGGCAATATTACACCCATAACAAGCTAATTGGAAGGGCTTTAATTTATCTAGCGTGGCCTACCTTCTTTCTTCAATCCTATAAGCTTCAAGTTTACTTGTGAGGCTTTATAATCTAGAAAGTATAAGATCAGCCAAAGTAGTATGAAGGTAGAGTCCTAACCGAAGACCCTTTAAGCTTATTAGTTAATTATACAAAAAAATCATACATGATGAAGAATTTGCCAAAAGATTTCACTAGGAAAAGCGAATCAAGTATGATTCATACTTTACAATTCGTGTTGCTATTAAAATTATGCAATTGTCGAGATCCAATTGAAATCAGTGAAACTTTTGCTTTGCGCTCCACCCGTGATTTGATCACGGTTGGATTCCAACACATAATTCTATAAAGACCAACACATAATTCTATAAAGATATAAAGTCCAATTACACTTCATCAATGATTTCATATATAAAGAAGATACTCATTATTTACACTTTGTAACGGTAAGAACTCTTTTGTTCAAATTCTTATCTGGATGTGTGAGGATTGAGAAAGAGAAATAAGGTAGAACATAATCTGTATTGTAATAAAAAATAGGATAATATTTTAGAATTTTTTTCGTTTCCAAAATAACTTATTTAGAATACTAATTTAAAAATATGTTAATTTATTTAAAAACTTTAAAATATTAATTCCATTCTTAAATATTTTCATGATAATAAAGTGATAATAGAATCAATTTGTTAGGAAGTGAGCAACTTGGGATAGAAATTGTAGAGAATATATAGTGATTGTAAGAAAATGTAACTAAATGGTCAGTTTGGACTGTGCTATAAATGACTAATTCATTTGATTAGTAAATCCCTACCATTTCACCTGACGTTCACTAGTGCTTGCAGTCAATTATTCAAAGCCTACTAGAACTTAGTACTTGGTAAATTATAAAAAATCGTATACGTGACACCGTTATGTACTAAAATTTTGGACCAAAAGTGTAACACCTCTTATACAGAACCTACAACCATCCACACATAAGACAACCAATTTCCAACACATATATTCACTACATGCATTTCGGATTAATGCTATATATATACACATTATAAAACTCCCCAATGCTTAACATTGTCATTTAACAATAGTAAAACATTTTTACATTTACATGGTAATCCAAAAGAAAACGTACAATTTCTTTAAATCATTACATGTACATTCATATTTAACTAAAAACGCAATCCAAAATTTGCTTTTTATTCTATTTGTTGGCCTTGGTCCTTGCAGATGTTCCCTGTACCTCACTCCTATGACTTGGACCTACATGGATTAACACCCGTGCTAAGCTTGAAAGCTTAGTGTGGAAATATTTAGTTTGGATGACCACTCCTAGCAGCCATCCGCCAAGCATGTACATTTAGGAACATCGCATAAATATAAATAAGGATGGCATAATTAATCAAATAAATAATACAAACATGCTTCAATTTTTTTTCATATACCATAAATTCACCTTCAAAAGTCGAACATTGATATTCAACACTCAATGATACAAATTATCAAAACAAATGAAAATGCTCATTTATATGTTGATTATTTATGTTGTCATACCGTATTTCTTATTTATGTCTCTTTACTTTATTTTCTTTGTTAGGCCTGCACATTTTCTGTAGGTGTGGATAACGGGTGTTATGGATATTTAAAGATATCAAACTGTAGATACTTGAAGATATCGAACTGTGGATACCCAAATATATCAAACTGTGGATACCCGAAAGTATCAAACTGTGGACATAGGTTGTGTCAAACTGTAGCAGCTATACTGTAATCCTATAGACATTCCTATCTATCAACAACCAAGACAATAGAGCAGTCGCTATAACATTTCCTTTAACCATTTGCAAACTTCACAATTCATATATTAACAAATCATATGATATACATTTCAAGTCATAAAATCTATATATGTGTTCATACATGCAAGTCATATCTAATCACCATTAGAAGGGTGTCAAAATCACAGTTGTATAATCATACTATACACATATGAGCAATACATACGCAAACATATCATTTATGTACATATAAATTTTCTTTAGAATGCATTATGCTCAATCTTAAATTCCAATATTCAATCACCCAATTCACATATGGTAAGTCTTATTTCATTTAGTTCTAGGTGTTTGAAAGGTCTCATACACATTTAAAAAGATTCGGAAAAAAATCGGAAATAAAAACAATGCCACAATCGTGACAGACACTCTCTCTATTCATACCACTACTTGTTCCTTAATATGCATATAGAAAAAGTCAGAAATGGGTTTGAGGTCTTCTAGAAATGTTTTCCTATATGTCTATAATTCTATAGAACCAAAAATCAAAATATTCAGACTTCTAAATCATGAGATATAGGCAAAATATAACAAGCTTCTCCAAAAAAGGGGCAACATTCAGTCACCTTTTCTATCCCAATTTCCAAGGTCATAGAGCTAGAATTAAGTCAGAGTTTTAGAGATATTTAGCTCTATGTCTTATGTTTCATATGCAACTAAAATTACACAATTTAGAGGTCTGTAGGCTGAGTTATGACTCAAATAATGTGATTGACTCAAACAAACCCTAGACAGAATTCTACTACACGATAATCTCTTGTCATATACAACCAAGTTCATGCAAAGTAACACCAAAATAACATCCCAACAACAATTCCACATCCAAATGAATCTTTATATCCATTCAATCATACACAAATGTAGAAGTCAACTAAGTGCTGTCTCAAACCTTAAAATTGTCAAAGTAGTTCTTCTAGTGCTTTTCCTTTCCTTCCTCTTTAGCTTTGCTTGAATCACCAAGTGAAAAATGATGGGATGAAGAAAGTGAAATGGGAAGGAGAAAAATCTGAAGTTAAGTTATCAAAGAGTCATCCATCCCCCTTCTCCATATGCCTTTTTATGAATTTTCTAGTCTTAGACACATATTTCAATCTCATTGGGCCATATGTCACAATCCTATTGGACCATATGTTACAATCCCATTGGACCACGTGTTACAATTCTATTGGACCATATGTTACAATTCTATTAGACCATGTGTTGCAATTTTATTGGACCATGTGTTACAATTTTATTAGACCATGTGTTTCAATTTTATTGGATCATGTGTTACAATTTTATTAGACAAACATGCTTTGATCTTATTGGTCCATGAGTTGACTTTAGGAAAATTGCATATTTTCCCTTCTTCTTCCTTTAACTCCCACATTAGCCTATAATTTTATCAATTTATTTCATTCCCCTATGTCTTAAGTTTGTAATGACATAAATTTCATGCAATTTGGTTAATTATTTTGAGAGTTATACCCCAAAAACTATAACTTGTTCGAAAACAAGGATGATTGCTAGAACTTAACTTCAAAATAAAATTCAAAACTCTTAGAGGCAAAATCAAATTTCGATTTCTTCATGAAAGTTTTAAACCTTAACTTCAAAACAGAATTCAAAACTTTTAGAGGCAAAATTAGATTTTGATTTTTTCATGAAAGTTTTAAACCTGCCTTTATTTTAATCTCCAATTGGAATTATCCAATTTGGAGGTCTACAAGCCAAGATATGGCCAAATTACAAAAGTCTGTTCAGTGGAATCTATTCATTTAGCGAGGTACACATTCCAAATCAACTAACTTTGGTCTTATCATGTAAAAATAACACAAAAATACATCCAATTTAACCAAAAACGTCCTTTTTACTTATAGAATACTTCTTTTATCAATTCTGTTCACATCACATTCATAAATCTAAAAAAACATATCAAAAATTTCCATACATATTTCACGTCTAAATATGTATGTCCATGTCGAAGCGAACAAATTATCCATTTACCCTTGTCTTTTACATTAAGTACTATTATTTCTCTTACTAAGATGCACTTAAATTATTATGTTCACTTCTTAATACACTCTAAACATGTTATAATACTTTCAAGGTATATATTGGGGCGTTATAAAAAGATTAAAAAAGAGGAATTAAATTAAGCAATGTGACGGTTGTCCATTTATTTCGAAATTCGAAATTGGATGGTCCAGATGAAAATCAAGTGGAGACGCATGTGCAAACTATATGTAGATGCGTGAGAGAAAGCCTAGAGTTTCCTATCATTAACATGTGGGTGTGAGCGTTTATACATATCCCACATTCTTTATCTGGACCACCCTCTCTAATAAAAGATGCTTGTGGACGGTTGGTTGATCCGCCATCTAATATTGTGCCCTCTACTTTATAACTTTAGTTCCAACAAGTTTTTTTTTGAATCAATTTGCAAAGCTGTCATATATAACAAAAGATGCTTGTGCACTGTTTGGATGATCTACTACCTAATATTGTTCCCTCTAATTTATTAGTTCATAACTTCAGTTTGAATAACGTTTTTTTATTGTAACCAAATTGTAGCTAAAATATGTTTCAACTTTGCAAATTTATCATAAGTTGCTTATAAAAAATTAAAATATTGGGAACGTAGATAAAAATAACTCATTAAAGGCTTTAGGATTTAAATTGAAGTGATAATACAGTATTGAAAAAGTTTTTCTCAAGCTTTTACAAGTGACAGATTACAAATAAATATTTACCTTGGTGAACATCGTCTATATATATATATATATATATATATATGAAATAAGAACATACATGATCATTTATGTCTTACATTTTTATATAAAATATGTCACATTGTGATATTTGTAACTTTTTTTATGTAAATCATTTTTATATAGAGTATGTTGTACGTTTGGGATTTGTTGTAATTTCTAAAGTGTGATTGCCTAGCTAATCTTACTAATGGACAATAATTTAACTTGCAGCTTAATATTATTTTGAAAGGTATAAGTTAGCTCCTACAATTATCTATAAAATCACCTAACACCTTAATATTTATAAAATATTACCCTAAATCCTTATAAAGTTAGGGGGCGTTTGGTTTGAGGGTTTGAGAATGAAGGAATGGAATAATTGTAAAAAATAGTGTTTGCTTTAGGATTTTCAATTCTAAGGGAATGGATTTATTTCATTAAATTTGGAAACCTACTAAACCCTCCAAAGGGGGTGGGTATCAAGTTTTTATTCCAATATAGTAGTTACTATTTATACCCTTCCCCTACATAAGCAATTTTTATTCTTAATTATATTATTAAACTGATCATAATTATCTTCATTATTATTATTATTATTATTATTATTATTATTATTATAAAATTTAAACTTATTATTATTATACAAAATTAATTATCTTATTA
>JANVCL010000008.1:19040232-19065622 GCA_026546855.1 Erythroxylum incrassatum | reverse complement strand
TCTTACCTATTTAAGCTTCCAATTCTTCAAATCTTCAAAACTACCACAAATCCCTAACTCCCTCCAACACACACGACATCATCATCATCTTGAGGGGGTGAGGTTTAGGTTGGATTTTTTTATGAACAAAAGAAGAGCAAGCAAGGGAGAAGAAGGTAGAAAAGATGAGCAAAAGCAAGAAGAAGCAAGGAAGAGGAGAAGCTACGAAAATTGGTGGAGAAACCAAATAAAACACCAATAGCCCTTTTGAAAGAGAAGTTTCGTGAAAGTCAAGACCAAAAGGGGGGGTGGGGTGCTTTTAATTAAAACTAATGGCTTAAGACATGGTTGAACAAGTGACAAGTGTCCCATTTCTAAAGCATTAGCTTGGTTCCTTCATTTAACTAGTTCCATCCAAATTCAATTTCTACTCCAATTTGTCCCCAAAATTCCAATGGCTCTCATTAAAAAAATCCGAAAATCATTTATCTAAATTTCTATTGCCATTGGACAGTAATTTCTACTACAGTTAAACAATTATTCTGCCCCTTGGCATTTTTTCCTAGTCCAGAAATTACCCCAAAATTTAAAAAAAATCTCTAAAATTCACTAACAAATTTAAAACCTCAATGCCCCTCTCCAACTCAATTTTCAAGCACACAAATCATGTTTTTCACAAGAATCACATTTATTAACAAATATACCGGGAAATGTCATGAATGCATGTACAGTCATTTGCATGTGCAAAATATACTATTCACATGTATGCGGATTTAAGATTATGCATGAACATGTAAGGGTGTTTCTATCCTAAGCACTCGAAAACCATTCCAAATGATTATTCTACCCTTCCCATCGATGATGGGATGCTACAACCGAAACCACCCGACACTTCACCACCATCATCTTCATCCGCGAACCATCATTTACCATTTCACCTCTCATCTACGATCTTCCTTCTCCACCGCCGGCCTCCATCTCTACCATAGGTGACATCGGAACTTCAGCAGTGATGAGGGTTTCCGGAGTCATGCACGGCTAGATCTTTCACCCTCTTGGAAATGTAGCAGCAGCTTGAGTTCATGGGCTTCAAAGGGGAGTAATCCGACATTGTCAAGTTTAATTATATTATTGTAAATCTTTGAGTTAGGGTTTACGGTAGTGTAGTTAAATTAGCTTGGTAAGAGTTTAATCAAGTGTTGAACAATGTTTTGTGTTATGGATATGGTTATATGTAGAATTCTGAAGCTTAATATATGAAGTCTCATATATGTCTTTTGGTGATTGTGTTAATCTTCTTTATCTGCCTAGTTGTGTTTGATATCAAGATTGTGCTTGATCCAAATGACCGCTTGCATTAACTTGTCCATTTCACACACTAAGATGCTTTTAACAATGTTTTAAGAAATGGAGCTCATTAATTAAGACCCTGGACTTAAAGAGTCCTTTAAGGTTGATTATTTGGAAACTTAGTGGATTTAACCCTTAGAAAATTTGTTTTGAACCATAATGGCTTAAGCTTGTTTTCAAGAGGACTTTATCTCATTCACTTGTCATTTGAATCGTCGATTTCATTTTTCCCAAAAATCCAAAATTATACTTTTTTTACATATTCTTCTCCAATTTTAGTTTAATTCCCTCAATTTTGATCAATGATCCAAACCCCCCTCCTTTATCGACTTAAACTACATTTTTGACAATTAGGCTAGCTTAAACCTTTTTCGTTCGGTTCCAATTAAGTGAGATGACCCGAGGTTGAACCCTATATTGCAATCCCTGAAATTAATTATTTTTTATTCAGTTTCCAAGGGATTGATCTTTAGATCGAGACGAAGAGCCGATCAGGGAGCAAGGGTCTTTTCCAAGATTTATCTCAGGTCGGGCTATCATCAGCTCAAAATTAAGGAGTCTGATGTATGCAAGACCACCTTTAGAATACGGTATGGACATTATGAATTCTTAGTCATGCCTTTTGGATTAACCAATGCTCCATCTGCTTTTATGGATCTTATGAATCGGGTTTTCAAGGAGTATCTGGATCTGTTTGTCATAGTGTTTATCGATGACATTCTGGTGTATTCCAAGAGTGAAAGGGAACAAGAGGAGCACCTCAGGATTGTATTGTAGACATTGAGGGAGAAGGATCTTTATGCCAAATTTAGTAAATGTGAGTTTTGGCTTCATGAAGTGATATTCCTTGGGCGTGTGATTTCGAAAGATGGCGTACAGGTTGATCCAAGGAAGGTTGAAGCAGTGGTAAATTGGCCTGCACCCAAGACAGTGACAGGGGTGAGGAGTTTTATGGGTTTGGCAGGATTTTATAGGAGATTCGTCGAGCTATTTTCTATGATAGCTGCTCCGATGACTAAGTTATTAAGATAGAATCAGAAATTTGTCTAGAGTGGGGAATGTCAGAAAAGCTTTGAAGAACTCAAGCACAAATTAACCAGTGCTCCAGTTTTGATTTTGCCTACTAGGGATAAGGGTATACCATATACAGTGATGCTTCGAAGAACGTTTTGGGTTATGTGTTGATGCAAGAAGATGAGGTAATAGTTTATGCCTCTCGACAGCTAAAGCCTTATGAACTGAATTACCCGACCCACGATCTGGAGCTAGCAGCAATAGTTTTTGCCCTGAAGATTTGGAGGATTTATTTGTATGGGGTTCAAACAAAAATTTTCACCGATCATAAAAGCCTTAAGTATTTGTTGAGCCAAAAGGAATTGAATTTGAGACAAAGAAGGTGGATTGAGTTGCTCAAGGATTATGATTTGATGATTGAGTACCATCCTGGAAAGGCGAATGTAGTGGCGAATGCCTTAAGTAGAAAATCATCAATAACCTATGTTCAGACTGTTTATTTGCCTTTGTTGGAAGAGATGGCCAAGCTTAAGATAAGCTTGAAACAGGAGAAAACGAATTGCATTCTTGCTAATTTCAGAGTAAGACCAACACTTAGAGAGAAGGTTATGGAGTTACAGGCACAAGATGCGGAATTGAGTAAGCTCTGAGAAGAAATTCAGAATGGCAAAAATTTTGAAGTGGTAGTGAGGATGATGGACTTATGGTTGTCAGAAGTAAACTTTGTATCCTGAATTTCAAGGAGGTGAAAGATGAGATATTGGATAAGGCACACAATGTGCCTTATGCCATGCACCCAAGTAGCACCAGGATGTACAGAGATCTGAAAGAACATTTCTGGTAGAAAGGCATGAAGAGGGATGTAGTAGAATATGTGAGCAAGTGTCTAATGTGTCAAAAAGTCAAGACTAAACACTAGGCACCTTCAGGTGAGTTAAGGCCATTGTCCATTCCTGAGTGGATGTGGCAGAAGGTAACTGTGGACTTTTTGATTGGCTGCCTAAGACTAGTAGGAAGTATGATGCCATATAGGTCATTATTGATCGATTGACGAAGTTAACCCATTTCCTAGCAATTAAGCAGACTGACTCTTTGATGAGATAGTGAGATTACATGGGCTTCTAGATTTTATGATCTGTGACAGGGATCCTCGATTCACTTCGACATTCAGGGGAAGCTTGCAAGAGGCTCTCAGAACCAAGTTAAATTTTAGCACGACTTTTCATCCCCAGACGGATCGTCAATCTGAGAGGACCATTCGAACTCTTGAGGGAATGCTCAGGGCTTGTGTGATGGACTTTAAAGGAGCTTGGGATGAACATTTTCCATTGGTTAAATTTGCTTATAGTAATTCGTACCACTCAAGCATTCAGATGGCTCCTTGTGAAGCACTATATGGAAGGAGATGTAGAACTCCGATATGCTGGGATAAAGAAGGAGAGAGGAAACTGATAGGGATAAAGTTGCTTCAAATGACAGTTGAAAAGGTTAATTTGGTTAATAAATGGCTTAAGGTAGCTCAAGATAGAATGAAGAGTTATACTAATGCACACTGAAAGGAGATGGAGTATAAATTCGGTGAGACAGTATTTCTTAAGACATCTCATTGGAAAGGGGTCATGAGGTTTGGCAAAAAGGGCAAGTTGAGTCCGAGATATGTGGGTCCATATGAGATTGTCGAGAGAATCGAACCGCTAGCCTATAGGTTGGCGCTGCCACCAGAATTCTCACAGATACATGAAATTTTTCATGTGTCCATGTTGATGAGGTATAGGTCAGATCCATCCCACATCATTCAAACCACTGAGGTTCAATTTAAGAGATGATCTAAGTTATAAGGAGATTCTAGTGGGGATTTTTGACACCAAGGAAAAGGTCCTCAGGAACAAGATAGTTTAACTAGTCAAAGTTTTATGGAGAAACCATTATGTGGAAGAGGCCACATGGGAGATCATTGAGGCCGTGAGGGAAAAGTATCCTCACTTTTTCAATGACTAAAGTAAGAATTTTGAGGACAAAATTTTCAAAAGAGGGGGAGAAATGTTGGCCCCTGAATTTTTTCTTCATTATAAGCATGATTAGATAAATTTTGGGGTCTTGCTAGATTAGTCATATTGGAATTAATTAGTTTGTTAATTTGGGTAAGATAACATGACATGGGCTAAGGGTTTTAAACTATTAGAGTAGTGGGAGAGTGTAAGGCTAATTTTGGCAAGTCACTTGAGTTTAAAAAAAACCATAAAGCTCTTTAGTAAGGGCAAAAGGGACTTTATGCAATCATTAATGGTGTAAAAGAGAAGGAAAGGGGGTGTCTTACTTTTGGAAGAGGGAGAAAAATGAAATTGAAGAAAGAAGGGAGAGAGTTTCATGAGTTTAGGGAAAGAAAGAAAAGCAAGCTAGGTTTTGATTTTTCTTAACCTTCAAGAGGGAATTTGAGGGTGATCAAGAAGGGAAAAAGAAAGAGGAAGATTAGAGCTTCCATTGGAGCCAAGAAAATCATTGTTTAGTGAAGATTTAAGGTAAGTGGGTTTTAATCTTTTGGAGTTTTGAAAAGTTTTTGGTTCAAAGGGATTAGGAAAGATATGGGTAAGGGTATTCTAGGATCAATTTCATGCATGTGGTTCTTTGGGTTTTCCTATTTGAATCCTTTTGAATTTGTTGAAGAAAATCAAGAAGGACAAGAGGAGCAAGAGGAGAGGCATATTTGAACAAGCCATAATCAAGGACTTCAAGGTAAGTTACATTTTTATGATTTAGTATTAAGCCATTCATGTCTCTTTCAAGAAGTGGAAATAAATGAGTTTCAACTACTTCTAAATGTGCATTTATTGTTTTTTGAGTGCTTTGAAAATGTGTTTCATATTGTTCATTATGAAAATGATTTTTCTTAAAAGGTATCAAGTTTAAGAAATCAAGTTTCAAAAATGTGCCATTTTGGGCAACAAGTTTATAAGTAATGAAATACATGTTATGTTGGTTTGTGGTAGCCCCCTAAGTTAAGTTAGGTGCACTTTGATTCTCCTGTCTGCCTGCTACTGGCATGAAGCTCCCTTATAGACTCCCATAAGTTCACGATTGCGCAAGACCATTATGTGGAAATGCGTAGTATGTTCAGTTTTGGATCCACCCAAACCAATTTGATGTGCCATTATGTTAGTGATATGTTGAAAATAGTGATGTACTCATGTTATGCATTCATGTGAGTTTTACAATGAAAATGATTTTTGCAATGATTTTGCTTGTTACCGATTGTAAAATTGTTACCCACGAGCTTTTAAGCTCACCCCCTTTCTCTCCATAAGCAGGTGATAAGCGAGAGATTGAGTAGTCAAGGGCCAAGGCATCACTCCACTATTGAAATGTTGTTGTAATTTAAGCTAATCTTATAAACCAAGGCTTTATTTGCATTTTGAGCAATTTGTGGTTCAAGTATCTTTTGTATTTTGAGATTTTTGAAACATTGATGTATTGGGGGCTTGAAATGCTCACTAAAGCTTTGTAAAAACTACGATCTTTTGATGCTACTGGTTTATGATTTTGTTTTCTCACATGATTTTCAAGGTTTCATAAGTGGAAAATTCATATGCTGGCTTTAGGAAAAATTCTAGGTTGATCTGGGTTGTTTTAGGCAAAGTTATCTTCTAAAAAGTTGTAGGTCTTTCTTTTATCTTTCCAACGATATATAGCATGAAATTTTTGGACACCTAAGTCAAAAGTTATGATCCATATGAGGGGAGATGCTCTAGAGAGTGCAGAAAGTGATCAAGAATCGTCTTAGTTTGCTTCATCTCAATTACTGTTCATCGTCTTAGTTTGACCATCTTAGTTTGCTTCGTCTCAATTTCGCTTTGTCTTAGTTTTGATTCGTCTTAGTTTCGCTTCATCTTAGTTTTGATTCGTCTTAGTTTGCTTTGTCTCAGTTACTATTCATCGTCTTAGTTTGACCGTCTTAGTTTGCTCTTCGTCTTAGTTTCGCTTCGTCTTAGTTTTGATTCGTCTTAGTTTCGCTTCGTCTCAGTTTTGATTCGTCTTAGTTTGCTTCGTCTTAGTTTCGCTTCATCTTAGTTTTGATTCGTCTTAGTTTGTTTCGTCTTAGTTTCGATTCATCTTAGTTTTGATTCATCTTAGTTTGCTTCGTCTTAGTTTCGCTTCGTCTTAGTTTTGATTCGTCTTAGTTTGCTTCATCTTAGTTTTGCTTCGTCTTAGTTTACTTCGTCCCAATTACTATTCATCGTCTTAGTTTGACCATCTTAGTTTGCTTCATCTTAGTTTCGCTTCGTCTTAGTTTTGATTCGTCTTAGTTTGCTTCGTCTCAGTTACTGTTCATCATCTTAGTTTGACCGTCTTGCTTTGTCTTAGTTTGACCATCTTAGTTTGCTTCGTCTTAGTTTTGATTCGTCTTAGTTTGCTTCGTCTCATTTACTGTTCATCGTCTTAGTTTAACCGTCTTGCTTCGTCTTAGTTTGACCATCTCAATTTGTATCGTTATTTTTTGTTCCATTTTTAATCATTTTAGAAGCCGAATTTGGCTTCAAGTTCTTCATGAAAGTTGTAGATCTAGAAATCTTCTTTCAAACTGTCTAAAAATAAAATCAATCCAACATCTGTAGCAAAAGTTATGGCAATTGCGCCAAGATATGTACAAATTGATTGATGGTATCAACATGTTTGATTCTTTCGAGTATAACTTCCTCATCCGACCCCCAAATGAAGTGATTCTTGAAGCAATGGATCCCTAACTTCTTTTACTATCTCTCCATGAAAATCTATATCTTTTGGAGTTATTTTGAGAAAGTTTTCATTAGAGCAAGTGAGAGGTCGGTTGGGAGAGCATGACTGGGGTATGATCATGCTTTAGCTTTTTAAGTATATCTTGAGCTGTAAAACTCCGATTGAGATGATGCTTGTTTCAAATGAAACTAAAGTCTTAGAGCTTCAATTTCTAAGAAGAAGTTAAATTGTTTTTCTGGTGTTTTGACTGGTGTGGGTACATCAACCTTGGGGAATGTTGGTTATGACCCTACAAGGTAATAAGCACAAGGTTTAGGACTCCAGATGTTGGGCTCCAGAAACGGGCTCCAACAACCTTGACCTGATGATCTTGACCTTCCTGAAGGAATCCAATCTTTCAAACCTCCTGCTATCACAATCATTGAATTAGATGTTTTACTTTCAGAAACATTTGTTGCTACAAACTTCCTTCCACCAAGAACACCCCAACATGATCCTACTATTGGTTTGGAAGAAGTTAGTCATATACAGTAGTGGAGTCATGAAGCCTTAGTCAAGGAAATTGAAGAAATTCATGAAAAGGTTGATGATCTGCGTGACTCAATGGGTGATTTACATGAGGAAGTAGCTCATTTACAAGTTTCTATGGAAGAAGACCTCAAGTTAATCCGCATTGATATGGAACGAATGTTCTCTAAAATAATGAAGCATCTTCGGTAAAGATTTTTTATTAATAACAAATAGTGGGAGAAAAGCAGAAGCAGAAGAAAGATAGGAAAAGAGCAGGAGCTAGTACATGGGGAGACCAGAAGAAGAAAAAGATAGTACTAACTACAAGTTTTTTTTTGCTTACTTGTATATATCTCTTATTCGCTATTGAAATAATATTCGTTTATCTTTCTAAAATTATGATTATTTGTTATCATCAAAAAGGGGAAGATTGTAAAGTCAAAATGACTTCACGTCTAATAATTTTGGTGATAATAAAATAATAATAATATTAGGAAATAAGTGAACTATTTTGATTAGTGTGTTAAGTGTGCAGCAAAAATACAGAAGAAGTCGAAACACGAAAGAAGTGCCAAAAGACAGAAGAAGCGGCAAAAGACAGAAGATATAAAAACACAAAAGAAGCGGCAAAAGACAGAAGCAGCAGAGAAACACAGAAGAAGCAAAACATAGAAGAAGTGGCAAAAGATAGAAGATATAAAAAAGACAGAAGAGGCGGCAAAAGACAGAATATAGAAAAACACAGAAGAAGCAAAACACAGAAGAAGCGCTAAACAAATAAAAAACGTGGAGAACACAGAAGAAGTGCAAAACATAGAAGAAACGCGGAAAACACAGAAGAAGAAAAGACAGAAGAAGAGTAAAAACACAGATTATACGAAGATGAACACACAATATTACGTCATACGGTTAGTCAGTTAGAATTAGTTACAGAGCTCAACTGAATAACGGTTTCTACAAGAAATAAGAAGCAGTTAGAGACGAAGGCTATAAATACAAGTCGTAGTCGAAGACTGATCTAGTTTTTGAACTTCAACATTTAGTTTTCAAGTTAAAAAATACTGTATTCGTTGTGCGATACACAAGAGCTAACTATACTGTAACAAAAAAAAGCTCGCAATCCCTTCCTAGTGAGATAAAGGAAAAGCTAAGAGCCTGAAGAGACTAAGAGAGTGAAAATAATACTTGTCTAGAATACTTGTACATATGGAGAATAATAGTGAAATCTCAGAAGAATTCTGAGGACTGGACATAGCCCGAGGCTTGGGATGAACCAATATAAAAATCGTCGTGTCTACTTCTTACTCTTTACTTTAAGTTCTATTGTTCTTATGCAAGTATATAGAAATTATCTACGATTTAACCAAGTAGTTATTCTCGTATAACATTTTTCATATTCATTTAAGAGTTTGAAAAGGTTCATTTTCAAAGAAACATCAAAGGGGTTTGTATTCACAAAAAGTATATACAATTCAAATCCTCCCCTTCTTTTGCATTTTGTATATCATACATAAAGTCGATACTAACAAGTGATTTACTTCATATCTTTCTATAACTTTTATTGAAATAAATGTCAAACATGAATCTAACATGCCTATATCCTAGGGTGCTTATCTTTTTGTAACTCTTATGGAGATGGATATGGATGTGCCAAACTCTGTTACATCCGTATCCTAAATTTTGTATATTTCTTTACGTTTCTTCAATATGTGTGATTATATTCCCATTGTGTCTCTTATGATTGTGGTTAATTGTCACACCCTTATTGATAGTCAATCAAAATTTTGATTTATTATACGTGCCTTCACTTTGTTTTTAGTATCAAACTAATTTTATGAAGTCTAAATAAGCACCACCACCTACATTTCTTAAACACCTTAATCAAATCTCTTCCCTTGCGATTCTATGTATTTTCATTTATACTTATTCTAGAAAATATAGCATCCACACTCACTAGCATATTTTTGTTGTAATATATATTTTATGCACATATAAATGCAAATTGAGAGCCCATCAAACACAATTATTTTTGCTACATCATAGAAAAAGGAAAAATCATAATTAAGGGATGCCCTAGTAAATATTGTTAGCTATTAGTTACTTTATACTATATCAATTTTAGTTGTCTTCCATTCACTTGAGACACATATGCTCTATTTTAACAAAGTAATTAACTATAAAATAGAATAAGTTAAGTAAATTTATAACAAAATTAAACTTTGAGATCATTATAATTTTTATTATTCATTTAAAAAGGTGTAAAATTATTTGAAGTTCCATTCCGTAACAAATTTGAATTTATTTTTCTTGCTAAGCTTAATATTAAGAAAAGATATTTTTATTAATAAATCATTAATATTTTATAATCATGGTTGTTAATCAATAATTATAGCATAGATATCATAGTCTGGAACAAGTCAAACTTATAAGGATTTTACTTATTACTTCCAATTTTGTAGACAAATTGCACTTTTAGTAGAAAGTGGAAAATATGTAGTACTCTATAATATGTCTTCCTTAAACTAAAGTGCATTTAATTGTAAATTTTAAAATTCTTGGATAAAAATTAAAAAAAAAGGTTCTTTGACCAATAATTTTGTGATTATCTTAGATTTAAGATTACAACTTTAGAGCGTATTAGATTAATATTTTCAACAAAAGAAAAGGGAGATATGGACTAGTGAAATCAGTTATTTGACTCATAGTTAGTTAAATTTAGTACAATATGTTATATTCTACATAAAATGAAAAACAAATTGCGTTATTCTTCTACAAAAGAAAAATATTGTATTCAAATCAAAGTAAAAAAAATAGTAGCAATGGGTTTTGACCTTGCCTAAAACTATATAAGATTGTCTCACAATTAAAATCTACTTAATTAGGCTTCTTTGATGTGGTTTAGGTTCAAGACTTAAAAGGGCCTTGAATAGTTTATTAAAATAACGCTTTTTCTTTATGCTAAGTATTATAATAAACATTATCCAAAAAGATTTTGCAATACATACAAAAATCAAAACCTAAAAGTTTATAATCATCATATGAATAAGCTGCTGAACTTGGAATTACCAGTTTCGAACTTTAGCAATAGGTTCGCATGCCTAAATTTTCCATTCTTCAAACACTTTTTCTTAGCTGATCTTTCCCTCATCTGAGAACTACCTATTTCATAACAGGCTTTTATTAATAAAAATACTCTATCTATTTCAACATTTTCAATTTATGTTAGTCTAACTAGTGTAGCGATGCATCCATGGTTTATATTTTTGGTTCATTCAGGTGACTAAGTGCGCTATAAAATCACAACCAAACTGATTTTTATTACGTATTTCTGTAGCAAAAGATTAGTAAGTTGAACTTTTTCTAAAGTGATCTTCAACTTTTAGGTTGACATTTCGGCTTGCATTGTCCGGACAAAACTGGCTGCCAACCAAATAGCTTTAGGGTTCAATTAGTAGGATAAGTTGTGGCATATAGAAAATTGCAAGCTCATAAGGTATGTTTGAAGTAATTGATTTATTATGGATAAGCTAAGGACGACGATTTCCTGCATATATGATGGATGATTTGCCTGAAGAGGTCAGTAGAAGACCGAGATATTGCTGGCTGTATAATCCTTTTACTAAAGGATGAAAAGATGGCATTAATCATCTTCACTAATGGCCACTCTCTAAACTGAAGCACTTTCTACGTACTAGTGTCATGGCCCTCGTGGACATTAAATTGCATATTGGGATTGGTATGGAGCTTCCGAAGATAACTATCAGGCAAGGTTTTTAAACAGCTGGTAGCTAGTTAATAATAACAGCAGATTGGTGTGTGAACATGTTAAGATCGATGAGGGGGATTTAATTGCAACTTACAAACCAACGGACGTAACTGAGGCTGAGAGAGTGTAAATAACAAGAAGAATCATTGACACATCTGGTTTCATTTAATGTCATTCCGTCGATTTTAAATGCCCATATGTAGCTTCTTATCATGAGAAATCGGTGGTCCTGACCTCTCCTGGGATGGAATTATATCAAATTTGCAGAAAGGACGCCACTTGAAAGAAAAAAGAAGCCAAAAAAATAAAGAAACAGAGAAAGGGAGGAATTGTACCATTTATATGATCCGTAAGAATTTTGCCATTAGAAATGGCAATTTCTCTTGAGCACTTCTCAAACCTAGATAGCTACAAGGAAGATGATGTGAAGCATACAATTTTACGCAGCTAGCAGACCAGAATTAGATTACATGTTAATAATCTCATGATCTCATATCCAAAACCCTATTGGGAAAATGAAAAAAAAAACCACAAAATCATATCTAATCGTCACCAGGCAAGCAAATACCAAACAACCTACCACCACCTTCTTTTTCCTCTCTAGAAAAGTCATTACCTAATTAGAGAAAATTTGGCAAATGTACAAGATGATGTACAAGTAGTTTGTCGATCTCTGAGGTCCCCCACGCCATAAGCAACCTTTTCTTTTTGCTCTGAACTTTTCTTTAATTCCCAAACCCTTTGGCCGGTTTCAGATCCTGATAAAAGAGATAAGGGTACATTCATCTTTATATGTAACCCTTTTTGGTCCAACCCCAACTCTTATTTTTCTCCTTTCACGATCGAGGATGAGAACAAGCTAAGTACCCACCCTAGATAATGCGTCTTTCGTCACCATCATTCATAGAAAACCGTTTCAGTGCTTTTCATCAACTCTATTGTTTTTCCAGTTAAATTCCTCATAATCACTGAGATGGTCGAGACAGAAGTGGTCTAGCACAGGGCATGCTATGTTTGGCTTCTGCTGTCCAACATCGTTCGATGTCTTCAGCTATTCTCTTGGCATCCATGGAAGCACCTAGTATTCCACGTTTAGTGAACCCCACTGCGTATAGCCCACACTCTCCTTTCCATCCATGTGGAAATGGCTTTCTTGGCAATCCATCTTTCTCCGAGAACATGTCTTCCTCCTGACAAAGTTCAATTCATGCCAATGTTCTCTTTTTTGTTAGCCTTTTTTAAACTTTGGCTGCTATAGTAATTAACAGACACTTAAGAATCAAGAAACTTGACAAAAAGAAGGGAAATATACATATAATAACTAGAATAAAGGTAGATAAAAGCACCTTTAGCCAAGAGGGTACGTTGCTTTTATAACCTGTGGCCAAAATAATTGCTTCGAAGTTCTCGGTTTTCCCATTAACAAACTCCACAGCACGACGTTTTAACCTCTTGATACCAGGACATACCTACACTAATAGCCGTCAAATTTAGGATCCGACTTTTTTAAAAAAAAAGGTGTAAAAGAGATGCTTGAATCTAGGCATTCATAATAGGAATCGAATATATGTTATCATAATTAATTGTGGTTTATTTGTTATTATTGTATTTCCTGCTTTCTTGTTTTGAATTATATCAAGATTTTACTTTTATAATATTTTTATGATATCTTTTTTTATTAGGACAATAACTTGCAGGAAGAACGAGTGAATTAGTATACCAACTCGCTTTCGTTCTTCCCTTTTTTGCTTAGTTCAATCCATTTTTTTTTAAGAAAGTATTGCAACAAAAATATATTTTATAATTCACTCGCGATTTTGATACTGAAGTCTAATAAATATTTTCTTTTATTATGAAATTTCGGTTAAGTTATTATAAATTATCAATTTCTGATTAAAAAATTTAAAGAAAATAAGTAAATTCAACAAATTATGACTTGTATGAACTTAGGCAAGGACATGATCAATAGTTGATGTGAAATTGATAATACGAGAATTGTTAAAGTAACTTTGGTAATGGAACGGAAAAGAGGAAGAAAAGAGAGAAATAAGCGAGTGTGAATGAAGGAATAAAAGGATCCATCATCAACGAAATAGCTGCCAAAGGGCAATTTGAAGGGTAAAAGGTTGAATGCGATATGGAATATGTAAAAAAAGGTGACCTGATAATAATTAGGAAAGTACCTGAATGTCTCCACTTTTGATCTTGGCAAGTGTTCCAACATCTAAAACTGGGGTTTTCCCGGACAGGTTCTTGAGTTGAAGGGGACCCAATTGCGGCCGGTCCAATCCGAATCTAGCCGTATCACCCAGTATAAACCAAGACACTCCCAGCAGCAGCCGATCGACAAGCCATATGGGCAGGCACTTTAGCAACCACATGGACCACCCGAAAGTTGAATTCCATAGCATCTCTTGTGGTAGAACATGCACCTAAATTCAAAATTAAATTCGTAAGTGCCCCAAAACACAGGACTATTGAAAGAGGTGACGGGCTTTCCGCTTAATCCTCACTATTCCCTCCTCCTCATGCCTAGAGCTAGAGGTCGTGCGCGCGTATTGACTCTTTTACAGAGAAGATTAATCAGAGGAACATGAAAATGGGTTCTGATGTATTATAATTATTATCAACATATTTGTAAGATCCTACCATTCTGAGCAATGCTACGCATGCTTGGGAATCCCAAGAAAGTTAAAGATGAAAAGGATTTTTTACTTCTCTACTCGCAATATAATATTTAGATTGTTTCTCAATATGAAAAAGTATTTGAAACTCTAAACATATGTAATTACATGTATGTAATATAAATATAATTTTCTCCTCTAGGGCCAACTTTTCTGTAAGAGGAACAGTTCTCAGCTGTCATGGAAATTTTAGCAGTTGCGGAGGGAGAAGACTACTATTGCACTGCTTGGACTTGGAACTTTGAAGAAAAAAACTTTGAGGAAGGGAAAAAAAGATAAGTTTTGATCTATAAACTGATAGAAAGAAAATCCCGAAATTCGACCCTTGAATTGACAAAAAGTTGCAAAAACTTTCCCAGGTTTTGTTTTTTTCTTTTCCCCCTTCTGTAGAGAGACAGAAGAGAGAGTGAAGGAGGATTGAAGCGTAGTGGTAGTAGTACAACAACTTACTGTTTCTCTGACCACAAGCGACGGATTAGCGTCATGATTGCACAGATCCAAGCAAACCTCCATGCCTGAATTCCCACATCCAACGACCAAAACCCTTTTTCCTCTAAACTCCTCTCCACTCTTGTACAAACTTGTATGCCTTATATCTCCTCCAAATTCTCCCATACCTTCAATGTCCGGCAGAACAGCCTCCGCATTTTCTCCGGTGGCTACCACCAACCACCTGCTTACGTACTCTATCTCCTTTCCCTTTAGCCCCACACTCCTGACACGCCAAAACCCAAGAGCGTGATCATACTCTGCGTACGTTACTGTCTCATTGAACCTTGGCCGAATATCAAAAGTTTCAGCATATGCCTCTAAGTACTCAATGAATTGCTGTTTAGTAGGGTAAGTTGGTAATTCGGCGGAGAATCCCCTAAGAGGAAGCTCGCAGAACTGCTTAGGTAAATGAAGACGAAGACGGTCGTAAGTCTTAAGTTGCCACAAAGAGGCAATACAGTTAGATCTCTCAAGAACTGTGCTTGGGACACACTTTTGCTTTAGACAAGCAGCTACAGCGAGCCCTGAAGGGCCGGCTCCAACGATCACAGGACCAGGAACGCACACACAACGTGAGGATTTACTCATTCTTTCAGTAAAAATAGGATCATGAGCTTGTTTTCCTTCTATCTCCCTCAAGCAGTCCATCAACATGAACTAGGAACGAGAACTGATGATGATGATCTCCGTATGTGATCTGGTTAAAAAGGAAGAATAGTGAGTTGAAGCAAGCGAAGTTGTAGAATATAAACCCTATTGGATTAAGGAGAAAGAGCGAAATTCATGAGACCCATTAAGGAAAAAAACGTGTTGTTTGTGTATAACACACCAAGTTGGGGGACTAAGCTTGAAAGATTAGGCGGAGATTTTGTAATAGATTTCACTCTTATCTAAACAGAGCGGTTAGATTTGAGGAGTGGGGGATAAGGTCTTGTCCATTTACGGGAATGAGTATTATTTTTAATCTCTCTGCGTGTGTTTGTTCAATGGAGGGTAAACCGGAAGATGAGCAAGAAGTACGGGCTAAATCAGCATTCAACCACGAAACAGAGAGAGAGAAAGAGAGTGAGAGTGAGAGTGAGAGGGATGGTGATATCTCTATATATTCCTTTTGTTCATAGCCAAACTTATATGGGAGAGAGTGTAATGGGACACGTACAAGTAGATTACGTACCATATGTTATAAGATTACTAATATTCGTATTAACTAACCAACAGCCTGTGGCCATGCTTGAAGCCATACAGAGAACGTCACCCTAACTACTTGTCATAAGAGAGATTCAACATCCAAAGATCCTTCTTCTGAGATTTTAAATGGCGTCGCTAGTTATTACTCAAAAGAGACAAGAAAGACGACTGATTCATTTACATACATAATCATTCTATCAATTATAAATAAATATATTATTTGTCAAAGAGAACATTATCTCATCTCATACAACAATTATCTTGGAGGTATTTTTGGCCCAGTAATTAGTTTCAATCACGCTGCAACGTGTTTTTTCTTTCGCCATAAAAAATTATTAATGACTCTCTATTCCCTATATTTTAACATAAAAGTGATAGTTCAGGTTGGCAATGGGATGGAAGGAGTTGGACTAGTCTAGTTTAGGTTGGGCCGTGTAATGAATTGTAGCCAGCAGAACATGCAATGATGAAAAGTAAAAAATGCATAAGTGAAAGATTTCCATTCATGTGGTTTTGATTTGGACAATTATGATGTTTCCCTCATTTCAATTGGGCATACTCAGTAGTATCCAAAACAGATAACAAAAGTCAATCCCACATATTCAACGCCATCAACTTTAAGTTGACTTCAAAGTTCAAATTGAAATTGAAGCCTGGCCAAGATTTGATGGTCAAGGTAATCACGGGTGAACCCTTAATTTCCTTGTACACTGGAAATAACATGTTGACCTAAGAAGCATTTTAGTTGATAATCTAGTTTTAACGTACACATGAAAAAAAAAAACAAAACAAAACAAAACAAGAGAGAAAATGTAATGGGTTAAACGAAGAATCAATGGTTAGGCAATAAGAAAAGCCCCGCCCCAATGGGGACAGAAAGAATTGAATGAGAGGTGTTATTTAACCCACCTTTCTGCAAGCTAATGATTTCCTCATTCATTGGTGAGGCAGCTTCCCTTGTGAAATCATAGCTTGTCATATGCACGTCCATTAATAGCAACATGGAATGGGTTTCAATTGAAGTAATAAGCTATCATGGGCCCTTGATTTCGACTCACCTATCTAATATGTATAATTCAAAAACCTAATTAACTTTAAACAACCGAAGATGAAATTCTCGGGAGGGGTCGGTCACGTTGATGTGATGCAAGCAAAACAATCCAAATACAAACAGTAAATAAAATGAGTTAAAGCACCGCCATAGTGAATGTTAATTACTTAATCCAATTTGTTTAATGTTAATCAAAGGTGGAAAGGACTAATAACAAGACTTTTCCAAGTTAATCCACTTTATCCTTTGTGGCTGTTCTTAAATCGTCGGCAAAAATTCTTTGCAACTAATCTCATTGGGGCCGGTCGCATATTTAGTCATTATTACCATACACACATCTAATCTGCTTTTTCGCTTTCTTCTTTTAATTTTCAGGAATTAGATATATCCTAATTAAAATCCCAAAGACTAGCTACCTCTAAATATTAGAACTAATTATTAATTTATTGGTTTTGACAACTTAATCACTGGGGCACTGGACTGGAGTATATTTGACCACAATCTCGGGCTTTTATGTCAATATATACATTGTATGCATTGCAATGTATAAACTAACAATCCTAGCTATATAGGTTTATATTATCTAAAAAGGGAGCTTTAAGCTATTCGGAGTTGTTTTCTTTGCATATCACGCTGAATACGCATGGTATTATGGCCAAATCATATTTGATTGTACGTATTCTGCATGATATTTGATTTAATTCATACCCTTTCTTTTCCTTAAAGCTTATCCTATCCCTTAGTTTATACAGCCTATACTGCAACATTGTTAATCGAGTTTTGCAGCAAGGGTAACCATCTCTTTCCCAGATGGAAACAATATATCGTCCTTTTCCTCTAGATCTTAGCTCACTAAGTAAGAACTTGAATTCAAGACCTATTGATATTGGGTTTCTAAGACTACTCTACTGCCTCAATCTCATTTTCTAATTCTACGTAATTATCAAAGAGACGGATAATTAGATGATACGATGGAGGTGCATTTATGGTATTCAAATTAATATACTATAGGTTTAATTTCTTGACACATGCAAGTATATATATATATATGTATCAGTTAGACTTAAATTGAAATCATGATGATCCTTGTACATGTTTTCTTTTTTACTTTTCCTTTGATGTACCGAAATTGACCTGAAATCTATTTAGCAATAACAGATGCTTTTCACTTGACAAGAGGATCGGAAGTTCTATTTAGCAATAACATATACTTTTCACTTGACAAGAGGAAGCTGACTCTCCATCCAAATTTGCTCATGCTGGCTCCCTTTAGGGAGAGCACAATAATGGATTTGGAGATCCACATTACTTTGGCTTCTTTTTAGTTCCTTAACAAGTTGCGGTACGGAGAGAGCCAGTAGCTTTTGTTATTACGACAAGATCATGATTCATGGGGACGGTGGGACTGTTAACCGGCGTGTTTTGCTTTCTCCCAATCACCACCTTTATGTCACGCATAGCACTCCCCGTTGCCACTACAAAAATCTGATCTCTTATTTCATTAGCAAGTACAAATAGTAATACCAACTGGTGCTTCTACTACACTCGAATTGGATTATGGGTCCAAATAAAGTGACACGATGAAGAATTATCACGGAATGGGATTGACTAGGAAGCTGAAACAGAAAGTAGTCTGTGTGTTTTTTAACTAGATTTGTCAGTGGTATCAATTCAATATTGAAGGATATGATTGCTTACCTTATAGTTGACCACTCCAATCAATTTAACAATTGAGCATTACTCAAATTAATCATGGCTTTATTGGTTGATATTAGTTCACTCACACCGGTTGAACAACTAGATCCCAGAAATTTTTAATTGTCCTAGTCGGTCCACCAGTGGAAAAATTTCCAAAAGTTAGGGCTTTATTTTAGGAGATAACTCTATATGATCTTCTTTTGGTGCAACATTCGCACTCATCTAGTTGCTTAGAAATAAGAAGTCAAGGTCTTGGCACATAGAACATGATATTCATAGTAATTCCAAGTCCAAATTCTCAAAATATTTAGCTCACCAACAACAAATTAAACTGGAGCGGATAAGTAGAATTACCAATTTATAAGTGCCTGCTTGAACATTTGGACTGAAATTAATATGATTTCAAAGAACTGAAAACAAGTCTATCTATGCTAATTAACTAATATAGCAACTCTAATTAATAAGGTTAGGTAATCTAGCAATTTCTTAGAAATAACAATTAAAAATTAAAATAGAAATAGATATTGAAATTGAAATCTTGAGAAAATCTAAATAGTTATTTTATTTTATATATGACTAAATTTCTTTTTTGACCATATTTTTCTAACAACCTCAAAGTCATGATGAAAACTACTTCATTAAGAAAGGTCAAAACTCATCCAATTTATATTTATTTCTGCTAGTTTGAAAGATAAATAGTTTCTATTTGCTGTTATATTTTTTTAAGTTTACTGAGATTTTTATTGATTGAAATTTATATTCATCTTAAAGAAATAGATATCTTTATTTCTATCTCAAAAAAAAATTTGCACAAATGGTTGTAATAACTCTTTCATATATTCCACAAGGGGTTATTTAATGAAGAACCAACTTACCAATTCAAAAGGGTAACTTAGGGGGTGTAACAAGAATTAAACATTAAATAAATATTGGATTTAATCAGCGGTAGGTTTTCGACGAATTGGCAAGTCAATAAACTTATCGACACAGGTTCTTTAAATTTTGTTTGGATTTTTTTGTTATAAAAAAGGAATTTTTTTATCTTTTAATTTTGCTATTTTCACAATTTGTCTTTTATTAAAATTTAATTATATTATTAGACTTTTTTTGGCTTAATTATACATTTTATCATTTAATAATTATAAGTTAAATTTATTAAAATATTTTATGAGGAATATGGTAAGATATTTATTATAAATAACTATACTTTCATCTCCTAGGAGGTATCTAACATTCAAGTAAATTCTATCCTTTATACTATTTTCTTATTTTATGCTTTTTATATTTTGTTAATAAAATATTTTTTGTTTCTACTTACTCTTAGTTTTTCTACAACATCGATGATTATTATTTTTTATTTTACTTAAGAGAATAAGTGATATGAATAAAATAAATTTTGTAGTTAATTAGTAAACCTTATTTTAGATATTGTAGACAGATTGGACTACTTTTTACTTTGAATTTTATGGAAATTGTTTTGTATTATGGAATTATTAAACTTGAAAATTATAATGATGCATTGTTTTAAAATCTTTCCTTGCTTTTTCCCTTATTAAAAATGGTCCTTTGTTCTTTCCTTTTTTAAAAGGAGAGCTTAAACTTCTCTTTAGCTTTTTCTTTATTTAGACCGCATGGTGTTGCTCTCGCTTGCTCTCCCTTGTTCTTCTTACTTGCTTACATTGGTTCTTCTTTCTTGTTTAAATTCATTCCTTCTCAGTCTATTTCATGGTTTTCAAGGTTGTTTCCTTTGGCCTTCTAACCTTTTTTGTTCTTCAGTATATTTTTCCTTTTTCACTATTACACTTCTTTCGGTGTGACCTAGTTTCTCGTATTTCTTCTCCACCTCTTCTTCCTTTTCAAACTCTCTTAATCTTCTGACTGAACGATTCCTTCTTCCATTTCTCTCTCCTTTGCTTTTCTTACTTGTTTTCTCTTTCCTCCCTACCTACTATCTTGTTTCATTATGTCACTTCTTCTTTGATTTTTCTTTTTAAGGTAATATATCAACCTTAAGCAATCTAACAATTGAGAACTTCCCCCCTTTGATTACATAAGATAATGTGCCAAAGTAGCCCTCAGGCTCTTACTCTACCTCAAGCAGTTCATGCATAACAAAAGAAGCATACTCTCCTTTTAGATCAGTAATAAGAGAACTTGGAGCCAAGTTTTGGGTGAAGCTTCAACCTGTCAAAATCTACATTATTGCTCTATATCCTTTTTGAAGGGTAAAAGCTACTTATAGCTCTTGACCTTGATATCCTAAAAGAACATGTAGCTAAATGAAGGGTCACTTTAATAGGCTTTTTCCTGAAGAAAGGTCCCTCCTACCTCTCAAAGCTTAGGCACTCTTCCATCGATAGCACTATGGCTTACAAAAGGTGTTTCTTATTGATAAAAACTTGTTTCTCTTTAGGTTATCCTCTCCTAACCAAGCTTAAAAGAATTTTGAATCAAGCTCTTGAAACTTTAATTTCAATCCAATCTTTTTGCAGACATAGAAGCCTGATATTTCACTTTAACCTTAACTAATAATAGATCATATTTTTCTATGATTGTATATGTTTATAAATAGAGACAAAGAACTTCTTGATTGTATTTCATTACTTAGACTTAGTGAGGATGATAAATTTGTAAAGGATGTTATTCTAGTAACTTATAACGAGAAGCTTGGCATAAGTAAGAGGAGACAAGTGTGTACGCTAGCAAGGAGGTTCTAACACATATGAATTTATGAAACTTATGACTTTGGCCTCTAACTATGAAACTGATAGTCTAAGAAATGATCAAACAATGACAGATGATAGTAAGAGAATTAAGAATGGCCTCTCATACTCAATAAGCTGAGATCAATAATCAATATATTAACTTTTAAGAACAAGAAATTCTTAAGAAAAATGAGATATCTACTAATAGTCTTAAGGTTTAGGATTCTTACGGAAAGATTTGAATGTTGTCCTTATTAATAACTAGGCAAATGAGGATAATTTTAGTGCAGATCTGGTTACTACTCTAAGCAAGATAGAGGCTTATGGGAGTTCCCAAAAAGCCACTCATAGGAACCTCATGAGGAAGAAGAAATCCACAACTTCCTGCTTCAAATGACAATACTTGGAATATAGGAGGGCTTAGCGGCCTAAATAAATTTAAAAAATATTTTTTGACTCCATCAAAGAAACTAATCCCTTCCTTATAGGGCCTTTAGAGAATAAGATCAAGAAAAATAAATGTAGTAAGATAAGCTTTTTAATGGGAAAATGGAACCTCATCACCAATCACTCATGCCTTTACAAATACATAGTCTTAGTAGCTTATGATCCTAGCAAACTAAAAGTAGATTAACAAAGTATTAAAAATCAAATAGTGCACCTTCTTTATTACCTTTTGTATATGCTTACATTCTTATTTTTCAAAGAATTCCACTTGGAAAATTTTGAGGGAATTTGGAGCTATTATGAATAAGCAATATATGATATTAGGAGATTATAATAACTTGTTGTATCCCAAAAAAACTTGAGGGGAACATAAGCCTTAGGAATTTCTTAGAGGATTTTAGAAATCCAAGTAATTGATTTAAGGATGGGAGAAAACTATTACACATTGATAATAATTAGAAAGGTGTCTAAAAAAGAAATTGGATCAAACCTTGGATGCTGCTTAATGGTTGATTTAATTTCCATAAAGCAAGGTATGTTACAAGAATCAAAAAATTTTAAACTATACTCTTATTCTTAAGAAATTAGATCGAGCCTTGGTTAATGCTTAATGGTATATGATTGATTTTTTTCTATGCTTATAAGAACTTATCAATTTTATAAAATAAGTGCATAGTGTAGTTGTAACTGTAGCTAGCACAAATAAGTATGGGTCGATCTTATGAGGATTATAAGTATTAGTAATTATCTTTTTCTTATTATCTAACCTTCTAATCAGATTAGGCGTTTCATTAAAAATTAAACTAAAGACTATTATCAACCAAAGACAATTAACCGTCTATCTATCTTATGTTAATATCTTTCTTAAGACTATTAACAACTAATCTATTATTTAATTAAAATAAATCTTTCGAGTTAAAACTCCTAGATTGCATTATTGATTGTTGAATTTCACTATAATGTTTGACCCTAATCCAAAGGATTTATATCAACCTATCTTTAGGTTTGCATGTAACTCCTTCCAATTATAGTAGATTTATTCACATAAAAGGAGTTGTCATTCTTAATCATGTGAAATCAAATCATGAACTAATATTCCAGGTATATTATAACAAGAATATAATGTATAATTGAATCTCAGTAAATCAATAAATAAAATTGCATTAAATAAAATATCTAATCATATTGTTATCACAACTTAGGGTTCAACACACCTAGGTACTAAATAAGTTTAGTTCCTATCCATAGGGCAAAAAACCAAAGGTAAATATTAAAAAAAAAACAAAAAAACAATATAAATTATAATTCTAAATCTCGTTTTTGTTCTCTAATGAATCTTCTTGAAATTTGGACTGAACGAAGCTCTCTATCAGATCTTATGATGTATTCTTCATGATTTTATCATCCTCTTCTCAAAATTGTTGCTCTTATATGTTTCTTATGACTGAAAACTCTCTAAAACTCGCCTCCTCTCTATTTTGCCTCCGTTAACATCCTTCTATAGTAAAAACTAAGATTTTTAGGATATATAAGTTGTGTAGGTGACCATGTATCTCCAAAATCACCAGAAACAATATTCTTCAAATCTCCACATATTTACAAAGACTTGCACAATCACTGTACATGGTCGTGTAGGTCTAAGTTGCTTCAAATCTTCGTTCCATGCCATGATTTCATCTGAATTTTTCTCCTTTTGGTCCAAGAAGGCCATTATCATTTACATAAGTACCAAAAATACTAGAAAACTATTAAATAAAAAGCAAAACACAATAAATATAGGTATCTAAATATAGTCAATATTAAACATCCCCACACTTAAGTTTTTTCTTGTTCTCAAGCAAATCATAATCTAAATTATCAATCTTACAAACATCCATCTCTTATTAACCTCAAGCTATCTATATGCACTCTAAGTCATCATATCATATTAATCAAATTAATATACGATTATATTCAATTTATCCTATAACTATCCTTTGTAAGTCAATATCAATAATAATTACATCAACAATTGTTTTGAAATCAAAAGCACAAATCCTTACATCCTCACCAAGGTTTTACTCAATGCACTCAAGTGTTTAGGATAAAAAGTATAAGAACTCTCAAATCAATGTATAGAAAAAATTTTAACCATAAGCTTGCAATATTATCATATCTCCACCACTTATAAATAAACTAGAAACAAAAATCAAAAGGTCTCAATATAAGATTTTAATGGGGCTTAAGATATGATTGAGATAATGAGTGGTCTACAATCCCTATATGAATATCTAGAAGCGATAAATGGAATACCAAGGTAGATAAATGGGGGATAAACTATCTTCATTTGGGCAATTTGTCCCAATTTTGCTTCAAGGTTAGCTACATCTTTGGAAAGCATAAGGTAGCTTTTGTCAAGGTTAACTTCTACTCTGAGTAAGCACAAAATTGATTAGTAGACCTAATCAGTACAACTACAAAGAAAGGATTAACTTTGTAAAATAAAAATGATCATCTACAAAGGTGAGGTTAAAAAGCTTCAACCTACTGTAACTACTGCGATATTTCAGAACTGGTTTTTCCGCAATGTTATAAGCTATCAACTGAAGGAGAGCTTCCATACAAATAGAGAAGAGATAAGGAGAGAGGGGGTTCTCCTTTTCTCAAGCCACTTTTCCCTTTAAACCATAAGGTAGTTTAACCATTCACTAACATGTTATAAATTGTAATAGAGTTGCATTGATAGATCCACTTCACAAATTTATTAGGAAATCCTAAGGCCTACATTGTTTGAATTAGGAAGTCCCACTTGACTAAATCAAAGGCCTTCTTAAAGTCAATTCTAATAGTACACATTATTCTATAACCTTTCCTTATATAGTCTTTGAATAGACCTTGGGCAATCAAGATGTTGTTACCCGCATTTTTACCATTAATGAAGGAATCTTGGGATTAGAGATGAGATTCGGTAAAAATGGATTCAATCTAGCTGCTTAAGGTTCTACAACTTTGGAGCTAGAGTGATGTATGCTTGATTAATTATTGGTAATAAGACACCTTTGGTGAAGAATTCTTGAATAGCATTTGAAGATTGTACTCTGATCCAATTCCAAGATCGCCTAAAGAAGAAACCATTTAGGCCATCAAGCCACAAGGCCTTGTTTGGCTGAGGGATTTGAGTTCTAACATAGTATCTTCTAGCACAAACACTCTAGTCAAATTACTAGATTAATCATTGAATAATATAGGTTTTAGAAAGATTTGTAACGAACGGATGGTAAAGCTCTTAGGAGATAAGGTTCCCAGCAAGTTAGTGAAATAGTCCCCGGCTAACTGCAACATCCTACTACCATAAGGCAAATACCTGGATACCCGAAAGACATTCAAGTACATACCTTATGATAATGGTATGTTGGAGTAAAAATATATCCAACTTATGTTGAGACCCGATTTTGAAACCGGACCCCAATCGGAAAAACGAAAAACAGAAACGAAAAGCGAAACAAAAGAACGGATTCTAAACCCAAAAGTGGGCCAAAATAAATGCGAAACACAAATCGGAATCAAAAAGCATGCGGAAACCAAAGAAAACAAAAAGTGGTCAAAAACATGTACAGAACATGAGCAAACTTATACTTTCAACAGCGTGATCACAAAGCGTGGGCGGAAAATTTTCTAACTTCGGATAAAAAAGCTTAAGGTCAAAAACATTGAAATTCCGACATCCGAAAATGTGTACCTTAGAAAAATAGCGCGGTGGAAACCATACGACACACTCGGTCTAAACTAATCCAAA
>JANVCL010000008.1:19026145-19040132 GCA_026546855.1 Erythroxylum incrassatum | reverse complement strand
TATACAAAACACATTCACAAATATCACATTTTTGCACAAATGTACAAGTGTTCTTTTATGCATATCAAAGTATAGAAAGTATGCACATTACATGTTCAATGACAATTCTGGGGTACTCTATTGCGATCCTTATCAACAAATCATTTAGATATCAAATCACTCATTAATACCATGTATATTTACAATTGGATTGCAACAAAAAAATGTCAAACAATTTCATAACTTCATTGACCACTTCAGATTTTTCCTCTAACACACACACGGCTTAACTTTCCATACTAAATATGATAAGGTAAATGACAAAATTAGGCAAAACTTCCTTCTGGAAAGTTGTTCTCCAATGTCTTAACTTTCTAATACACCAAAATCATTCAATTCGGTTTAGTATACGAAAATATATTCTCAAAATAGTTTAGATTGTTCTTAAGTTTCAGCAGAATTCTTACCTCAACTTCCAACCAAAAATTGAAAATAATAGAGACAGAATTAAAACTCCATTCCTTCATAAAACTTATAGCCTTATGTCTCTAGTTTACATCAAATAAAAATCACTCCATTTCAATAACTACAGAGAAAGTTATGGTCAAAATACTAAAGTGTGTTTGAGTTGTAAAGGGAGAGACTTCGCCAAGGCGAGAACAAAAAAGATGGCCACGGCGAGAACAAAAAGATGGCCGCAGTGAACATTCCAAAAACCAGATTTTCTCGAGAATTTTTGCAAAGATCGCCGCAGCGAACTCAAGAGTTTGCCATGGAGAAATAAAAATATTTTGCCGTGGCGAACCAAAGTTGGTCGCGAAGAACTTTTACAGAAGACTCGTCTTCCCAACTTTTCCAGGTTTTCACTTTCTCACTCTACCATTTTACACTTCTGTACCCAAAACAATCTCTAAAACTTCATTTCATTTAACTCCTAATTCAATTCAAATCATTCACATAAGATCAAAATTCAAGATTCACACTTAAACATCTAAATTCATTTCTGCTAATACTCAACAAATACATGCGGACAACAACCCTTTTTCTGTTTTCTCTAAACCATGACCGAGTGTATATGCATTCATAAATTTTCCAGCACTCTTTCGTAACTCATTTCAAACGAGAACAGAACTTATTTCATACTTTTCTAGACAAATTTCTATTTCGCAGATCCATCGTCTAATTCATTCATCACCGAAACTTTGCTTCTCTAACCTCACATGCATGCATTCTTTTCCTACACCATAAAATATCATCAAGTTACTTACTTGTTTCAGCTTTTATTTCCAGCAATACAAGTAACTCATAGACAACCATCAAGAGCAACTCCATGATCGGTGATGAACAAACCAAGTAGAAAATTCTTCAGTTGCTCAAAAACTACCGTAACTCTTCCTAGTGTTTTCTTTTCAAAACAGAAAATACGTGGGTTCTTGCATGTCATACATTTGTCACCACTAGCAATCCATGTGTCACCATACATACAAGCCATTTATCCCAATTATAGTATGCCACGTATCACAACATAATTAGCTAATAAATCAATATTTTCTAAATTTCACCAAAAATACCAAAATATCCTAAATAATACCAAAATTGCCAAAACACATTTTAATCATATTTGACAACTCAATTGTCCCCGAAAATGTCAAAGAATGCATGTACAGTTATATGAATGTGCAAAAATGTGTATGTCACAATTAATTTATGCATGATGTGCATTTTCCTAATTTCTCATAAATTTCTCAAAATTCACAATTATAGCCCTAACATAGGTAACGGGGTGTTACACTAACTTTATAAGATTTTCTTGTCCCCGTCATAAGTCACCCTTCTAATTTTCTATGCAACTTACCCTATTTTAGATAGGTTTGTTATTTAATCCATTGGGAGTTTTCATTACAATCTTCTCTAGTTGCAAATTTTGGTGTAGTTATTTTTTCACCATTTATAATGGTGGGGTTTCACAATTATAAACCCCTTTCTAGTAAGTTCCACAAATTTATATATGGAGATAGGTTTTAAAATATTGATAACCATTTATTAAATTAAGTGTTTACAAATATATAAGAGGGGAGCCTCTAAATTCTGGCATTTTCTTAGAAATTTTGTAAAAGGAACGTATGACATTTGATGTCTATCATGGCTTAATGAATGTATATATATATACACACACACACACACACACACACACATTAACATAAATACAGAGGTAAGAAGAGGTAATGCAAAAGTGTGTAAACTATAAAAATGAGTCAAAGTGGATTGTCCTATACTAGCACTTCCACGCAATAATTCTACTAAAGGCAATCCTATTACAGGAATGGCTTCCGGCATGCTTGTTGCAATTTTTACTACCCAATAACCAATTTGGTCCCAAAGTAAAGAATAACCTCTCTTATAGTATCTTCACTGCGGTAGAGTTTAACCACCGACTGCGGGATGAATTGGTATGGTTCCTCTACACCTAGGATACCAGAATATCAAACTATGAATGAAGAAAGACATGAGAAAAAGGCATATTTTATTGGCTAGTGATGTTCGGCCCCAACTCTTGACTAAAGCCTTTGCCCTTCCATGCCTTGTATATATACTTGATTTTGTATGTAAAAAAAAATTCATTCCTAATTACCTTAGTTAAACGATTGAGAATTTGGTTTACAATATAAAAACAATCGAAGCCTTGTTTTATTGTTATATTATAACGTTTTCCATTATAATACTTTATACCTATCAGCAATTCAAAATTTCTAGATCGACGTGATAGCACTACCAAGTAACCTTTTATAAGCTATTTAGTTTATTAAAAAAAATTAACCTTTTGTAGTTCATGAGTACATATTAAACATACGTTGGGAGTTCCTTTTATCAAAGGTTAGAATAAAAATTATGCCTTGTTCCTATCTTAACTCAAATAGAGTAATTTAGAAGCAACCTCTCAAAAGAAAACTGTTTAACTTTTATTGTGGGAAGTGTTATATTAATTATGTTGGCGTAGTTTACCTGAATAAAGAAGCTTTACGAT
Source organism: Erythroxylum incrassatum (assembly GCA_026546855.1). Lineage (NCBI taxonomy): Eukaryota > Viridiplantae > Streptophyta > Magnoliopsida > Malpighiales > Erythroxylaceae > Erythroxylum > Erythroxylum incrassatum. Next base: position 19,037,128 of record JANVCL010000008.1, on the reverse strand, counting down.
AATAACGAAAGATTGTTCATTGCAGTTGAGTCGAAGTCCAATATAAAGGGAGTCTCAACAAGAGTAACTAAAGGGCAACCCAAAAAAAACCTCAAAATAGTACAAGAAGCAACATCTAGAATTAGTGAAGCAAATAAAGTCATTATGATGATTAAGCGGAAAGTTTAAAGGGGAAATTTATTGTAGTGGGAACTGTCTGTAAGGGAGGATAGAAAGCCTATTCTCCAATATAGGAGGAAGAGGCCTAGGGTTGCTCCCATAGCTTCAGCTGGAAAGAAAAAAAGGATTCAGAAAGTTGTTACCATATATGACGACATGTCATAGTTCCACTTCAACTGGAAATCAAGTTATAGATCCTAACTTAGCCCATTACTACCCTATTCACTTATAAACATAAAGAAAGTGAAAGTGAATTGATGGAGATTCCTTTAGGCCCTCTACGTAAGCAATTATTAGATTGTTTTTTGGTAGCTTATGTTACCGCAACTATATTTAAATGCAAGGATTTCTTTAAAAAATGAGCATAAATCTTTGCTGCGTTATTATATAATCGCTTTGTAGAATGTCAGTTAACCAATATTTAGCCCATATTGCAAGATCAGTATGATCAGCATTAAACAGTGTTTAATGAAGTTTGGTAAGTCTAAAACCCGTCAGCGATTTGGGCTTCTTTAGCTTGTCAGCAGATAAATGCTTGTGTTTCAGTCTTTCAATATTATTGCATAAGTAATTAATGACTTAAAATAAGGTGCTTGCTTTAATTAAGATGAAAACTGATTAATCAGCAGAGGGACTTACCGCTTAGGTTTATTACTTAGAAGGATTAGAAGGCAACAGATGATGAAACTACGAGTTGTAGGGCCAGAAAAGACTATATGCAAGAAAAACTTTAATTAATTTGTGATGTTGATAGAAACAGCAAGCCTCGCCTAGCTTGTTTTTGATTAGGCAACAATATAAAAGGATCATGGAAGATTGTATTTACCCTATAAATGTTCTTTTTGTCCAACTCAACTCAATTATGATTTCTAATCCAATAATCAGCTACTTTCCAAATTAATTTAATTATAGACTCATGAAAGCAGCTTTGGCCCTTCAAGATGGACCTGTCAGAACATGACAATAGATACTATATATTGTCTTTCATGTTTATGTATTAAAATCTGGTTTCTACCACCTTTTCCCTCTTCTTGCAAATTAAACTATTTCAGGAAATATACGGCATCAAATTTTCACAAATTAGTGGCGCATAAACTGCTTAAATTTTCATTAAGTTGATAATATTTTATGTCAAAAGCATCTTACAAGAGATCGTTGCTATAAGATTTTCTACTTAAATATAGATGAGTATATATATAATGATGAATAATCACCCCTAATTATCATTTTGATTAGACATAAATGAAGTCTAAAGCATTACTTTAGGATGATACTTAAGAATTGATGAGCATTATTAAATGTCAGTGAGTATATGAAAGATGTAATTAAGTAATAATTAAATTGGGCTAATCATAACCAAGCAAGTTGGGGTCGAATGTGAAGAAGTAAAGAGGAAGAAAACAGATTGACATGGAAGTACTTTAAGAAAAACCCACAGGCACTAAACCACTGACAGTATTAAAATGTAGTTACTAATAAAAAGGGGTAGGGTCTAGCTCTAGCATGATAAAGGCCAACAATAGCTGAATACCTTCATTGTGAAGCTTAAAATATTTCTTTTTCAAAAACAGCAAAGGGAAGGAGAGTATTAGTGTTAGCTTTTACCATTAATTTTGCTTTTTGTTTCCTTTCTGAAAGTACAATCATAATCTACTCAAAGTAGATGAAATTAATACTTTAATCTAACCGAAAGCTATTGTGTTATATAATTTCTTGTGGTTGACTTGTGGGTATGATAAAGTAATGCGGAAAGCATATAGATGTCCTCTTCTTCTACTTAAATTATTTCCTTTCATTTGTTAATTAAATTCAAGAGGAACACAGCAATCTTTTTCAATAGTTTCACAACCCACAACGTGTTAGTTGATTGAAATGCTCAAGCAATTTCTTTGAATCCGCGGCTGTCAAAATGCGTATGGAATCATGTCTAATTCAATTCAACGTGTAGATGTCATTTGTATTATCTATGGTATGGTGTTAGGAGAAACAGATGACTAGGCGCTGTGCCCGATCAAGTAAATTAATTAAGTATAGGCAAACATAGTTTTGATGACGCCAGTCTCCTTGTGGTGTTGCTTACACGGAAAAGCTTGATGGGTTCTTCCCATACCCCATATGATTGCAAAGCCTCGTATGAAAAGGGTTAAATAAGAACTTTTTGACTGCACAATGTAATCCTTCTGGTATCATTGTGCCCACTTTGATGTATTTAATTGATTAAGACATCTTGATATGAGAACTGATAATATTAACAAAACAAAAGACTATAAAATCAAATCAAGCAAATGCTTGTTTCTTTAGATACAAAGAAAAGGGGAAGAAGCAAAATTCGCAGCTTAAAGATCAGAATCATTTCTTCCACTCCCTCCATATATAAACATACCAGTAGAATCAATGTGGGTCACCATCCACCACCACTTTATACTTTGATTGTGTTTCCAAGAGCCCCAGGTAGGGTTAAATTATGTTTTCATGGCTTACGTCTAAAGCTTGACAAGACCTTCGTGGAACTAAAGCTTTTCCATGGTTTAAAGTGCATTTGTACCCATTCTAGATTCTAGGGTATAAGAATATTGTTCTTTAATCCCCGCACATGTGCAGAAAAAAAAGTTTGATTCTTAAATTTATATTTTATAATACTTTTCTCCACATATCTTATTATAATACTTATTTTAACTTCTATCCTGAAAACTATTGGAGTTAATGCAAAAGGCTTTTAGAAAAAGAATCGAAATAAATTTGTATTTATATAAACACATAAACCAGTTAATGAAAAAAAAACACAGATGTGAAGATTCAACCATGATATGATATGATGAAAGCAACATTTATTTAGATAATCATTTATTACCAACTCAACAAGTTAGTTAAAAGATCAAAATATGGTGTTTTGGGTTTGAATTTTGGAGATGAGAAGAAATAGAAATCGAATATTTACCTTCAGTCATTGGGAACGAACATCATCAGTATCAAACGTAATACTAATTCAGATGATTACTAATTACTAGCAGACAGTGGTTTGAAGTTTGCCTTCAATTATTAATAAGAAGATATGGCTCCTCCTGGAAACAAAGCCTTTATATGAACTTTACGTGAAACCTTTTCTCGAGGATCGATGGTTCTTTACTTTGGGAGCAATATGCAAACTACAATTAAACATTGCCTTCTTGCAATACTAAAATCCTACGTCTTGACATGTTCTTAAAATGTGCACTATGGAAGGTTCATCCTGTACCTGCAGTGGAATAATCAACTGTACCGAATGAATGGCTTTTTGCACAACCTGCGCAATGAATTCTCGTGGGCGTGACCTTGTTGACAGGCTTAGGCCAATTGGATTCTCTTTATATACTAAAATATCACCACTTTTTTGGACAAAAATTAGGCCATCCTCCTATAACACACCCAACTTAAATAACTCCTTTTAAAATGATTGCTATCTTGTCTATGCAAGGAATTGGATTCACATTCCTCCACAAAATTGCTGCTGGAGTTCGCATAAGTTGTTTTAGCTCTTTTTTTTGTTGGTTATATAATCTATTTACTTGGAGTGATTAACTGATTCTGAGATCATATGTGATGAAAATGGGTCTTAAATCAAATAATGAATGGTTTGAATACAAGAATGGGGCTAACTAATGGAGGAAACATAATGAGTTTTGCGCCCATTTTGTGATTTTGGATGACATGTATGTTGGCTCAATCATTTCCCCTTTCATGCTAGGATTGACATTGTGAACCGCCCTACCAATACCAAACACATTATAGCAACATTTGATTAGTTGAAAAAAGAGATAAAGTTAAAATTAAAATTAAAAAAAGAAAAGAAAAAGAAATATATGTTCTTTAATGAGTGTATGACACTATTCCCATCAAAAGTTTACAAGTAAGAAAACAATTAAGAGGCAAGGGGGTGACGTATTAAAGAAGAGCTTGAAAGGGAGACCATACGGGTGGTGGAAAGGATGTTCTGAGATGCATTGCCAACCTCAAATGGCTTACATCTCAGAGAAAATTTTAAAAAGATAGTACGTTGAGGCTACCATAGGACAGGATTTTTGGTCCATATATAACAAAACAACAACAGCAAGCTTTCTCTCCCTAGTCCCAAGGTTTTAATGAAATGTCGGTCGACGGTGGCTTAAGCAGCCAGACCCTGTTTTCCAACCCATCTTCTTTTATTCCTTAACCATTTCTTAGATGGTTAAGGAATAAAAGATCAAAAAAAAAACCATTTCTTAGATAAATTGGAAAAAGTATTAAACAATCCACTAGATTTGTAACATACTCGTGCTTGATTGAGTGCGTTTGCAATAATGTGCACTCAAACGATAATCCTATCCTCCTGAATCGTAATATAATGTCGTCTTACTTAGATTACACAGTCATGAATTAAAGACTAGGCCGGTAAGTAAAATCTTTTATTAAGCTGCATGGTAATTGCTTCTTAGGTCCATTGGATCCCTTCAAATGTACAAGAAAACCATAATGTGAATGAAACCTAGCCCAAAACTAAAACTGGGCCTCAAATATATTAGGAAGTTATGTTACGTAGAAATGAAAGAGAGAGGAATAGCTTTAGTTTTTTTTTCCAGAAGCCCACAGTCGATACAATGTGATGATCATTTCGAGTTCTGTCCTTGCTGGGCTGGGCCATTCAGGATATCAAATCACTACTTACGCAAAGTCTCATACCAATTAAGAGAAGGAAATAATGCTGCAAATCTATATAAAAAAATACAATTATTTTCATTACGAACAAGAGATAAGCAAGGTTAATTAGATCCAGGCCACTTTTCCTGCCGTATGTATAGGTGCCTTAGAACTAATAGGTCAGGGAACCGTCTATTGTACTTACTTCAGTCTGTCAAGACACGCAATTATGCACTAAATGGGACTTCAGGTACTCTTTCACTACCATGGTTCACATTTAAACTGAAATTTCTTAAGCATAAGGGATAAACTGCACAGAGAAACATAAAGGCATAAGGGGTACCATACCGCAACTGATCATCATAAAGGCGCCGTATCAACTCTGCTCAATTCTAAGTTAAAGAGTTAGTATGGTTGCTGCAAAACAACTGTCCTCGTCCTCCTGTGGTTGTACCAGAATACTTGTCCTTGTGGACCATATAAATGTGAGTCCAATAGTTTGGTTTGGCACTGAAGCATCCAAATTTTTTTATTTGCCTAATATTTTAATAATTATTATTATTATTGTACACCACTAAGTATTATTAGCACAAAAAGAAGAAGAAAGTTATACATATATCATCTGCTCTTATCTTATACATTGGGCTAGAAAAAACGTGTTCCAAAATGAAAGGGACATTCTGAAGTATCATCGCTCTTACCTTTGAATTTGATGAGAATATTGAGAGAAATGAGTTAATGCTAGCTGCAATAAAAAATGCAAGCTTGAATAGTCAAAATAAGGATAATGACAAGACTGAAACTCTTAAGAGGCAGGAAAGATCAAAATCCAGGCTCTAACTGTAGAAAACGCAAGATCATAAAGAAAACAGATTTCATCAACCATCACAAAACTTCATAAATGGTGGTAGTTGTTTGTTAAGTTCTAGCCAAAAGTCTAAACAATTAAAGCGAGCCCGCCCCACTTCTTATATTTTCTTCGTAATTCAGTGGACGTCCAAAAATGACAAGCACTCCGCGCCAGACAGATAATGAAGAGCAACTCTGGTTCCATATATCGGCGCGAGGTGGCAAACCAAGGTTGCTCCAAAAGCAAACTTGTAACCTAGAAACCCCCTAACTCTTGTTTCTAGCTCACATCATCACTTGCTTGTTTTGTAGTACACCTGTCCCACTTGAAAGAAATTGCATTGAAGTCAGGAAGCTGGGGACAGTTGAAGTAATTAAACCGGTCGATAATGTGGTTGATAAGCTGACATTCAATCTAAGCACCCTTAGGACATGCTTCAGACCCTATAAATGTTGATTGCAGGCTGCTAGCTCCGTCTCAAATCAAGCATTCTGGTCTTAGTGTATCTAGCTCTCTTGTTCCATTAGTTGTGAGTACTTATGGAGTTCAGAATTCAACGGATCCTCACTTTTCTAGTTGTAAGTTTCATATGTGGACAAGATTATTTACTTTCCGTATTCTTTTCTGCTTTCAGAAAGCTTTTTAGGTTTGAAGGACCGCTACTGCTACGAATGGACATAATTTGACTTGTTTTATGAGTCTTAATAGAGATTGGTGATTTGTTTCTTGCAGCTTGCACTTCTGGCTAGCGATGCTGCCTCATCCCCTGAGCTTTATTGGAAATCTGTTCTGCCCAACACTCCAATGCCAAATGCAGTCAAAGATCTTCTAAAACCAGGTAACTTGGTACAAAAGTCCCAAACTACAGAGTAAAGATCAAAAGACTTTGGAATTTGTTACTTCCCTTAGTTTAAAGCAATATATAATGAAAATAGTATATATTTTTTCAGCTGAGTAGATTCGAAGCCTTTATAACTTAATGGTCTCAAATGCGCATAATTTCTTAACATTTATCTTGTGTATTCTCTCCGTAATATCTAATTTCCGGAAGGTTAGATTCCGACATATATCTATGTAAGAGTGGTGTTATTAACGAAATCACAATGATATAAACAGCAGTACTCATAAGCTCTTCTGATTTAATGTTGTCAATTTACAGACAGTTTCATGGAAGACAAGAGCACGTATGTTGATGTAGGGAAGGGTGGTGTAAATGTCGATGCTGGAAAAGGGAATCCTGGAGGGACTTCCGTGAATGTAGGGAAAGGCGGCGTAAATGTTCATGCCGGGAAAGGGCAGCCACGTGGTGGAACCCATGTTGGTGTGGGTAAAGGTGGCGTCTCCGTCAGCACCGGGCACAAGGGCAAGCCCGTTTATGTCGGAGTGAGTCCGGGACCGAATCCCTTCATTTACAAATATGCTGCTACAGAAACCCAGGTTCAAGATCACCGGAAAGGCGCTATCTTTTTCTTGGAAAAAGACATCCACACTGGCAATGTCATGAACTTGCAGTTCCCCAAAAGCACGAACGCTGCAACTTTCTTGCCTCGCGATGAAGCTAACTCTATACCATTCTCTTCCGGCAAGTTGTCAGAGGTGTTTGATGATTTTTCAGTGAAACCCGGATCACTGGAGGCTGAGCTGATGAAGAACACAGTGAAGGAATGTGAAGATGCTGGGATTGAAGGAGAGGAGAAGTTCTGTGCAACGTCCTTGGAGTCGATGATCGACTTCAGCACATCCAAGCTAGGGAAGAACGTTCAGGCAATCTCCACGGAAGTGGGGAAAGAGAATCAGAAGGAGAAGTTCACGATTACCGGAGTGAAGAAGATTGGAGATGGCAAGAAAGCTGTAGCATGTCACAAGCAGAACTACCCATATGCTGTCTTCTACTGTCATGCAACGGAAAGAACAAGGCTTTACATGGTTCAGTTAGTTGGTGTTGATGGAACTAAGACCAAAGCAGTAGCAGTGTGCCATACGAATACAGGTTCGTGGAACCCCAAGCATTTGGCTTTCCAGTTGTTGAAAGTGAAGCCGGGAACTGTCCCTATATGCCATTTCCTACCAGAGGATCACGTTGTTTGGGTTCGAAACTAGAAATAGCATGAGACACATATGCATATATTTTATGCCATATCAGCTGTGGTATTCTGTTCGTTTAGTTCTGCTTATATTGCCCTTGGGTTCTACTATCTTTCTGTTACCATATAATATGTATACCTAAAATGGCTGATCCGTATTCAGTGATATTCCATACTTTTTCCTTTTGCTTGCTGCCTGTTGACATTCATCAGTTGGGTGGTGATGAATCTATTGAAGTAAATGCATGCAAATATATAAATATAAGAGTATGGCAACTTGTGCTTACCAAAACTAATTGATAATAATTTGAATTATTGTACTGAGAGAAGCACTTGTGTATCAGAATTTATACTCGAAAGGTACTTTTTGACCTTTTAAAGTGGTTAAAAAGTTTGGTCTAACACTTTTTTTTTTTATGGACTGATCTAATATAAGGAGAGATTAGTCTGGGTGTGGGTGTGAATAATTTAAAGAGACTTTTCTACTATGAAATCCTCCTAAAATACATCATAAATAAATAAATAAAAAGAGGATGATTGAGTACTCAACTAATTATCTTATCACTTAAATGATCATAGCTTAATTGGTGCTACTCCTTCCACGTCATATGGATGAGTCAAATAAGTATCTCTTCACTTAAATTATCCTACCTTAATTAATACTACTCCTTCCACGTCATATGGATCGACTCGAATAATTATCTCTTGCACGTCGTATGGACCGAGTTTCATGATAACAACATAGAAAATAACTTTATCCGCAATGTCAAAAAATATTGGTTTTAACTCGTTGACTTTATGAAAAATAATTTCATTCAACCTGGAACTCATTTTAGCTCTTTTTTTCATCTTAACAACATAGAAAATAACTTCATCCGCAATGCCAAAAACTATTGTTTGGAAGAGCTTAACTGTCTCCCTCAGTTTGGTCTTTGGTGCCTAGAGTGTCCATGAACCAATATATTCATTCAATACGTACCACACATAGATGCTCCTACTTGCAAATCAACAATCAATATGTAAGAGGTTCCAAGTTACTAATATTCTACATTTGTGGAAGTGAGATAAGTTATCAACCTAATACCAATTTCTATTAAGAAAATAGGAGAAAAAGGAAATATAATTTTGGTTTTACTAAGGAAAAAATATGAGACTTATGAACATGAAGATAGTCTCTAACAACTATTTATATTGAACGTTTGTAAGTGTTGGAGTTCACTTTGAACGTGCTAAAACGCTAAAGAATAATTTAGATTTCAGTATAAATATTGGAAGCTAAATTAATCTTTTGGACATTTAATTAAATATGAGATGTATGAATTTTAAGGATATCGGTCTTACGTGACAAGTCGTGTTAACAATATTAACAAAGATGCTAACATCAGGTTAAAATTGAAAAAAGTTAAAAGATTAAACATTTAGTTGTTACTTTTTAAAATTCATTCTATAATTACAAAATTAAGATAAGTTTGAGATTTATTTTGTAATTAACTTCTATAAAAATTCAATCGTTAAATATAATCATGTCTCAGTCTATCTTACATCTTTCATTATATCACACATTACAAAAACAACTTTATTACAGTTAATAAAAAGCAAAAGTTTTTACTTAAAACATTTTCAATTTCACGTTATGCTTAGAAATGAGTATACTGTCAAAAATCAAGACATATCTTAAAAGATATTTTAAAAGGATAGAAACAAAAAAAAATTATATGAAGTATTTTTTTACTATGAATTTAACTACTCATGAGATATGAAAGATAACGAAATGTACTTGTAAGTTTGTTATCATGTTACAAATATTCTTTCCAAAATTTAATTTTTTGTATTTACAATATTAGTTTCTAATGGTATCAATGAATAATATAAGAAGGCAAAAAATTATTTTCTAACTTAGTTGTATATATTAAATGATTTGATTATATGTTAAATCTTATGTTTAAATGATTAACCATATATTAAATACTTTTTATATACAAACTACAATTAATAAATTGTGTGCCTCCCATAAATCAATTAACAAATTAACAGTGTAATGAATTAATCTGGATCTCAATTTTTATTATTATTTTAATAATAAATAATATGAAAAATCAAATGAAAAAACTTCATTTTTTCGTGAATTCTTAATGTCTAATTGTTTTTAGACATATATAAATTCAACAATACAATCTATTTCATATTTTTTCTGCTAATTTTAGTTGAAATTCCCACAAATTTATATTAATTTTCCTTTACAAAATAAGACAATTCCAATAAACAAATTTACTAAAAAAAATTACCAATAATAACAACTCAACAAGTCAATGCAGAGCAATTTATTACAAGAAAACAGCACAATTTGTTACGTTTTAATTTCAAAAAACGTCCCAGAATACAATTTGCGATGTTTTAAAAAACGTCACAACTAACATTGCTAAATGCAATGCAGACAAAAGATTTCTGCGACATTTCTCATAAAACATCACAGAAAACACAAACATTCTACGACGTTTTAATTAACGTTACTCAAAGATTGATCTTTCTGCGACGTTTTAAAAAACGTTATGAAAAATCACATTCTGCGACATTTTTTACAACTTCACAAAAAATTATTCTACAATGTTTTTCAGACGTCGCAGATTGCTTTCTGTGACATTTATATAATATCGTTGTAATTAGTTGTATTATTTTTAATTATTATTTTTTCCCTTTTTTCAAAAATCATTTTAATTTAATAATTTTTATTTTAATAATTATTTTAAAAAATATAAATTTTAATAATTATTTTAAAAAATACAAATATTCTAGTACAAGGGAAGTTTGAGAGGAGGGCAACAAACAGCTGCAAACGCCCGCCGAATTGACCCTTGCAGTGAAAATGTTTGTGGATAACATGTTAATAGTACAATATTCCAACGCAAGATCAAAATTACGGTCCTTACAAGTACTTAGACGTTTCAAACTCGCAATTCTCGAAATGAAACAAAAAAGGTTAGACTTGATAATATATATCCCATGTTCTGTGATTTACTAGAGATACATCCACACAACAGAGACCACGACCAAAAAGATAGCAGACACAAAATTTTGGCCAGTAAAGAAAGAATCAAAATCACTCTTCCATTTGCTGATTCAATCAAAATCACTCTTCCATTTGCTGATTCTCCTGTGTCATTGCTTGGTGAACCTTGACTTGGATCTTTGGGACAGTGAGAGAGGGATCCTTCAAGAGAGCAGCTGGGGCCTTGATCA
>JANVCL010000008.1:19001242-19012409 GCA_026546855.1 Erythroxylum incrassatum | reverse complement strand
CAAAGGGAATTGGAGGCTTTATCCGATAAAGAGGCCCCCCACATACTTTCCAGCAGTTTATTGGGTACTGGATTCTTTATTTAGCTGATTTCAACCGAAGTAAATATTCAAGAATCCTTTAAACTACGTCCGGATATTGTTAAGATCCTTAGGGTGCATCAAAATATTTTTGAAAAACTGAAAGCTCTACCGCCAGTACGAGACCGTGACCATAGAATTCCACTACTACCAAATTCTAAACCCGTAAACGTAACGTCCCTATCGGTACCCATACTACCAGAAGACGGAGATCGAAAATCAGGTGCGTGAGTTATTGGCGTCAAGGTTAATTCGACCAAGTTCTAGCCCGTTCTCCTCCCCAGTCCTTTTGGTACGTAAAGCTAACGGAGAGTGGAGGTTTTGTGTGGACTATCGTGCTCTCAACCAGATTACGATAAAATATAAATTTCCAATACCTGTGATAGACGAATTAATGGATGAATTGTTTGGAGCGCGCTACTTTTCAAAATTTGATCTGAGAGCCGGATATCACCAAATCAGGGTATATGAATCGGACATTCCTAAGACGACATTTTGTACACACGAAGGACATTATGAGTTTGTGGTGATGTCGTTTGGTCTCACAAATGCACCTTCAACCTTCCAAAGTTTGATGAATGAGGTATTTCGCCCTTTCCTTCGCAAATTTGTTTTGGTTTTGTTCGACGACATACTCGTTTATTCCAAATCGTGGGAAGAGCATATGCAACATCTCCATTCCGTACTTACCATACTCAGCCAGCTTCAACTTTTTGCCAAAGAAGAAAAATGCGTTTTTGTTTTGGAAAGGATTGAGTATCTCGACCACATCTTGACAAGTGACGGGATTGAGCCATGCTCGAGCAAAATACAAGCTGTATTAGATTGGCCGATTCCTACTACAGTCAGAGCAGTCTGTGGCTTCTTGGGGTTGGTCGGTTATTACCGGAAGTTCATTAAGCATTATGGAATGATTGTTGCACCCCTAAACTGCCTAATGAGTAAAGAAGGATTTACTTGGACCCAGGAGGCAGCTGAAGCATTTGAACGCCTCAAACAAACTCTTTCTAATGCGTCTGTTCTAAGATTACTAGATTTTTCCCAGCCATTCGTCATAGAGAACGATGCCAGTGGTAGTGGTATTGGAGCAGTGCTAATGCAACAGAACCAACCAGTAGCCTTTTTCAGTGAAGGACTCAAGGGAACAGCCCTCAAATACTCTACCAATGAGAAGGAGATGCTGGCTGTCATTAAATCGATAAGAAAATGGCAACCCTATTTACTTGGCAACTCCTTCATTGTTCATACCGATCACCATAACTTAAAATACCTCCTGGAGCAAAGAATAACCACTCCCACTCAAGCTCGGTGGCTGCCAAAGTTGATGGGATATGAATACCGGATCAAATATAAAAAAGGAGCAGAGAACACTGCAGCGGATTCTTTATCACATAAGGCTGAGTTGTGCTTTGTTGCTATTTCTACACTCCAGGCAGTTTGGTGGCAACAACTCCAACATGAATGCAGCAGCGAGCCTTTTTATTTTCCATTCACATCTGACCCAAAAGCGATCAAGAGAGATGGTGTTTGGTTTCTTGGGGAGAAAGTCCTCCTCAGTCCTTCTTCGCCTCTTATTCCTGTGATTTTGGCAGAATTGCATGCTTCAGCAGTTGGGAGTCATTTTGGGTTCCACAAAACATTAGAACGGGTTCAAACTGAATTTTATTAGAAAGGGATGCAACACTCAGCCTTGGAATTTATTCACCATTGTGATATATTCCAAAGGAACAAAACTAATCACCTTGCACCTGCCGGACTCCTTCAACCATTACCGATACCAAATCGAATTTGGAGCAATATGTCCATGGATTTTATTGATGGTTTGCCAACATCAAGAGGATGCTAGGTAATAATGGTTGTTGTAGATAGATTGTCAAAATATGCACACTTTATTTCCATGTCCAAGTCGTGTACCTCACTATTTGTGGCAAAGGCTTTTATTGCAAATATAGTTTGATTACATAGCGTTCCATCAAGCATAGTGAGTGACAGGGATCACATATTTATGAGCAATTTTTGGAGTAAGCTCTTTGAGATGCAAGGAACAAAGCTTAACATGTGCTTAAGTTATCATCCGCAGTCCGATGGACAAATGAAAGTGGTAAATAGGACCTTGGAACAATTCCTACGATGCTTCACTAATGATCAACCAAAACGATGGAAAGAATAGCTTCCTTAGGCTGAATATAGCTACAACACTTCAACCCATTCATCCACAAAAGTTTCTCCTTTTTAAGTAGTGTATGGAATTCCACCTCCTTCATTGCTTCGGTATGTACCGCGAATAGCTAGGGTGGAAACCGTTGATTCTTTCCTTCGGGAAAGGGATGATATGTTAAAAGAGCTGAAAATCACTCTCAAGCAAGCACGTGATCGTATGAAGTCTCTTGCAAATCAGCATCGACGTGACGTTGAATTTGAGGTGGGTGATTATGTATATCTCAAGTCACAACCGTACCAACAGTCTTCAGTTGCATTCCGAGCATCTATGAAATTATCTCCAAGGTCTTATGGGCCTTTTCAATTCATAGCTCGAATCGGGTCCGTTGCCTACCGTTTGGAGTTACCACTGCGAACAAGAATCCACAATGTATTCCATCTGAGTCGGCTCCGTAAGTTCTTGGGTGACAAACCCGTAGCCTTTCCTGATCTTCCACCATCAATGGAAAAGAGCATTGTTCTTTCTCAGCCAGAGAAAGTTCTTGCATGTTGGGTCATACAGAAGGGAAAATATAGGCTAAAGGAGGAGGTCCTTGTAAAATGGATTGACGCGTCTCTTAAAAATGCTACCTGGGAAGATGCTAGAAGACTGCTGACAACTTATCCAAATTTCACCCTTGAGGACAAGGGTCCTTAAAGAGGGGAGGAAACTGATACGTGCATCGATTGCATGGTCATGCATGGGTCCTCTGTTTGCCTCTATTTTGTGATTAGAGAACAGAGGAGAGTGGGGTGGTTGGGAATGCAACATCCAGACGTGGTCTCTTGGTTGTTGTGATTAAATAATACTTAGTCTTATTGCTAGAGTTCGTTTAGGAGTCCATTACCAAGAAAGTCTTGTTGCTAAAGTTATTTTAGGAGTCCATTACTTAGTAAGATATTTAATTATGTTTAATTCCTTTCCTTGTATGAAGGTGGGTGTGGCCCATTATTTGCTTCTGTTTGTTATTTCTATTCAAGTTTGTTAGGAAAGTACTATATATTGGCACAAGTTAATCAATATAGGACAACGAAAATATTATGCAAAATCTTACTTCTCCCTGAAAATCTTTCTTCCCTTCTGCACTTTCTGGTCTTCTGCATTCTCTGGCAGAATTCTTGTTTACAACAAAATTATCCTTATCACAAAGCATTTGTTTGAACTTGTAAATACTCACAACAACGTGTTTTTTCCCAGAAAAATCAATTACCAATTTATCATGATTACACACTCTTGTAATTACATAATAGAGAGTTTAGATGACTGATTCCTTTGAATCTTTAAAAAAATATTTAAAATGCAATTTGATGATGATGATGATAAAGATGATGATGATGATTATTATTATTATTAAAAAGAGATGAAATGGTAGTATATACTGCACTTTTATTTTTGGAAATAGATCAATATATTATATTGAGTTATGTTCAAAAACAAAAGAGTATGAAAATTTGTTCAACCGTTATATTATATTGAGTTATGTTCAAAAACAATAGGTTATGAAAATTTGTTCCAAGTTTGTTTTGTAACAAAAATTTATGTTAGAAAACTCAAGTTAAAGCTTGAGACTTACTTTGTTCAAAGAAAAAGGTAAGGATATTTTAGCGCTAATCCATTTTTAGCATATATTTAATTAATTATAAAGATTTTGATTATGAAGTTATAGGATTGTCATAACATGTACTACCGCTAAGAATAAATTAATTACATAATTTATTTTATCTAATATTTTAAAAATCGGATTGTACATCAAATTGATAAAAGGAACAGTTTAAAGTTGAAAGGTTTAACTAGTATTAAACTGTTATAAAATTGATATATAATAAATAAGAAATAAAAATTATAAGAATAAAGAAAATATATAATATAAAAAATTCATTTAAGTAAAAAGTACACCAAAGTCTATTAATATATAATAAATTTAATAATTTAAACTAAAATTTAATCTAACTTAAAGCTAAATAATAATAATAATAATCAAAATTGTATTCTAGAGGAGTTTGTGTGTCGTTATCGTTAAAAGTTTCAAATTCTACAATAGTGTCTAGAGATTTGTAAACCTCGCTCATTTAAAGTATCTACATCAACATCTTCTACTATATTCAAATAAATTACAATTCAGCATTGTATAAAATTAGTCTCTCTTATAAATTTATAATACATTATATTTTTAATGTTAAATATGATAAAAATAAGATATCTACTAACCATCAATAGATGTTCTTAATTCATTCGTTGTGACATGCATTTTCTTCATAAATCACCTTTTTAAGTTCATTATAATCAAGATCAAGCATTGATTCTCATTCTTCAATCTAAAAATGAGTACATTCAATACAATCAATATCAATCGGATCATATGTTTTCTTCTTAATAAGCACTCTAAATACATAATACAAAAATATAAAGTTAATAATAAAATAAAATAAACGAAAAATAAAAGCAAATATAAAACCCTCCTATTTTGTTAACAACTGATATAAAAGCTACTTGACTGAGTAATCTAATAGTGAGTTTTCTCAACATTGGAGTACTTTCACTAAATAATCTCCACCAGTCATTTGTATTTTAAATTAATAGTAATGACAAATAAAAAATAAAAGTAAAGGATGTACTAGAAGTATGAAAACTTACTAGCTGCATTTTCTTCATCATAAGTTCTCACTTTGCACATGATCTAGAAAAATACCTTAAAACTTTGCGATATAATTTAATTTCATTTGTTGCCTTCGATTTCTCTTAAACAGAAAAAATATCTTTAGATTTATCACATCAAAGAGACCGCTCATAATATCTTTTGTACATGTATCTCTATTATATAAGCAATAAGGATTTATAAAATAAGCTTCTATGTGAATTTTGTAAGATGCTTATTCCATGTCAGTCAAGAATATCTGTATAAGGCTTGCCAATTTCTCCTTCCCTTAAAAAAAACTCATAATTGCTTTGCAAACTATATACATACCATCATATATATACCCCAAAGATGGCTTCTCATCTGAGTCAATAATTTTCAACAATATTATAAGCGGAGCCATAATCTTCACAATAGTCAACCAAGCATCTCAAAATTTATTATCTAAAGGCATTAAAATGCCTTAGAAAATGCAAAAGAAAAGTTAATGTGACTAGTAAGGAAGTAAACCTGTGAGAAGTTTAATGTTCAAATTCTATAGCTTGGAGTGATATTGTGTTTTATACACCTATATGAGGGTGTATAAATAGGAAATTTATATTGAGGTAGTAATTTCATTGTATATCCTTTTTATGTATAAAGGCTCAAGAGCAATTAATGAAGGAGCCTATACCCAGGATTGTTGAAGCTAAGAGAATGTATAACTTCTTTTGAGGTGAGTTGGGGAAACCGTATTTCTCAAATAGGATTAGAACATCCTAAGATAAGTATG
Organism: Erythroxylum incrassatum; assembly: GCA_026546855.1. Taxonomy (NCBI): domain Eukaryota; kingdom Viridiplantae; phylum Streptophyta; class Magnoliopsida; order Malpighiales; family Erythroxylaceae; genus Erythroxylum; species Erythroxylum incrassatum. The sequence continues at coordinate 19,006,724 of JANVCL010000008.1, read as the reverse complement.
ATGATTGGTATGTGAATTTTGAACCTAGGCAACGTATGGTAGAATTGAATTTCAAATGGATGCTAATATGTTTAGGTATTTGATAATTGTCACTGTTTTGAATAGCTATGCTCTCGGAGTACAAAAGATAACTTTTATTGTATGAAATAATGTTTCAACATTGTTTTTGAAACTGATCTTTTATTACGTATTTTGAAAAATGATATTGTTTTCAACAAACCTGCAAATAAAATGCAATGAATAACGAGTTATTTTTTCTGAAACTACATTTTTGAATAAATTTGCATTTGGATTTTAAAAGATGACTTTTATTGCATAAAATACTGTTTTGGACTTTACAAATGCATAACCGAATCTTGTATTCTGAATGTATTTGTTCTCTTTTGGCTTAAAGCCATGATAAGGTTTCATTTTATCGGTTGGACCGATAAATAAAGGCATAGTGCCTTACTTGATTTTTGTACTTAATTATTGTATATGACTTGTTTTGTGATTGGTGAGGAAACGATTGGCCAATCGTATGTTGGGCACAACTGATTATGACTAAGCGACCCCGTACCCTTGACGCTAGTACATGAAAGTCGAGTCGTCGTATCAACACCTTTCTACGGGACTTGCGGGTGATTCCACACCTAGGGTCTAGATACCGACAAGGTCATCACCTAGGGTTATGACGTTCCTATCGACTGTAGTTCGGACTCACCACGGATGAACGTCGAGCCAACACTGAGTATGAGTAGGTGTGCATATTAGTTTGACCAACCAATAATGTCACATATGATTGTTTTAGCTTATCTTGATATTGAGTTTCCTATCGAGATTTGATGGATACATATAATGTTTTTATGCTTTTGCGTACTGAAATTGGGGCCTGTGTTTATCGGATGAGTGAACTAATAGGCTAGGCCTATATGATTCCTAACCAGTATACGTAGAGTCGTAGGCTAGGCCTATGTGTTTTCTGGGTGCAGTATGTTTATTTTATAAGATTATTCATATCGTCTTAGTGTGTATCAAATTCTATTTGTGATCTATGTTTTTCCTACTCGCTGAGTACCTAGTGTATTCACCCCCTCTGCTTTCCAACCATGTAAGTTAATTTAGTGAGTTTGAAGCTCTGAGTGGATCTTACGGTCTTTTGGTAGTTTCAAGATATTACCACACGTGGGTAGTTTCAGCTTTGTATTTTAGTTGCATAGTGGCTCACGAATTGTTTTATCGTTTTACTGTTTTGTTCCCTTGGTCATGTTGATATGTTTTATAATTTTCTAATTTAACTTTTGACTGTTTTGGTTGTTATAAAAGATTTTATGTATGAAATTTTGACGCTGTTGTCGAGATTGCTTTAAGTTGAGATCGCCTAGAGTTGAGATTGCCTTGAGTGGACTAGAGAGTCTTAAAGATGTGGTTGGATGTGAATATAGAAGTGTGTTTGAAATCGTTTGTAGTTTTTGGGATTTTTAAAATACAGTCGTTGTGTTTCCCAAATTTTTCAAAAAAAAAAGAAAAGAAGAATAGATATTCAGTTAGCCTTGCATATTCGGATTAAGGATATCGTAAGTGTCCTTAGCCTATTTTTGCGGCGGTTGTCATGGGCCCGATGTGGTACCGGGTCGTGACAATTAAATTGGTATCAGAGTTGGTACCTAAACCGTTGTGCCAGCTAGGTTGGACCCTAAAAATGGCTGGGGCCTAAGGGGGTGGAGAGTGTGAGATGCCATATTGGCTGGAGAGGGGAATGAAGTACGCCTTATAAGGGTACGGATACCTATCCCTTACAGACGCATTTTTCATGGCCTAATGCACCAGATCCCATCGGAACTCTGAGGTTAAATGTGCTTCGGTGAGAGTAGTTCTAGGATGGGTAACCTCTTGGGAAGGCCTCGGGAAAAGCAAAATCATGAGGGCTTGACTGGGCCAAGGCACAAAGCGAACAATATCTGTAAAGCGGGTGATCTAGGATGTTACATAAGGTATTAAAAATCCGAAGGAGGGTAGCTCATTCAAGAGAATTGATGAAGTCGAATCTTCAAAGGAGCGAGAGGATGAACAATAGAAGACAACAAAGATTGAGTTTGAAGCATATAACAAAGTCTCTATTCTAGAAGCTAAACAAGAAGAGAACAAAGAACAAAGGATACAAGACATAGAGGTTGAAGAAGATACAAAAGTCTTTGTTTATGAAATGAAAGAAAACGAGGAGAAGGGGGTGACTGAGGAAGAACAAGAACAACTCACCCTCTTACAGGACAAACTGCTACATTCAATAGAAATTCATGGAGTTTTGTTATTCCCTATTTTATTGACAATTTGTTAGTAAAGAGGACATTACTAAACTCAATTGGTTTTATTAATTTTATCAATATTTTCCTTTTGATTATCTTCCAACATGTGGCTTATTTACAAGCTACAAAGTTGAAATTGGGTAATAAGAGTGGAAGTAAGCCACTTATAATTGATCCTGACTGAGTTTCAAAGGATGCAAGGTTAAGCTAATGACCATAAATTAGCACGTTTAGTAGTTAAATTTAAATTGTTGTATGTAGTTAGATTTATTTTGAATTTTTAAAAAAAGTTTTTAATGATTTGAAATAGTTTAGGATTACTGATTCTCTTACTCTCTTTTAAGCAATTATAAGATAGGGCAACAATATTAGGTGTCAAGCACATTTGGTCTCCAACACCATCACCATCACCACCTTAGTCACCATGACGGTTTTATGTTCTAACCTTTTTTCTTGTAAATTCTATATTATGTTGTTTTTATATTTTCGTCTTATCTTATGTCTATTCCCACTTTATGTGTTTTTATTTGTTCTTCTTAAATTGAGGACAATATGTTGTCCGAGTGTAGGGAGGTTTGTGTGCATATATGTTTCTATTTTGAGTGTGAATTTGGCATGTCGTATGCTAGTTTGTTTAAGATTGCATTATTTGACTCGTGTGAATGTGTCAATGGCTATAACTTAACGGAATTGTTTTGTCTTTGAACATAGTCTTTTAGGTTGTGAAGACTTATTAGCTTGAGAAATCTGTGCCCTAGGTTTCTTTAGTTAAACTTGCATGTTAAGTAGGATATGATGTTAATTCACTCACCTTAGGAAATTGCCTCATACAGTTATAATTTTAGGACATTTAGACAAGTGGCATAGTTAGTATTTTTTCATAAGAACGATTAGCTAAAGAAATGAGGTAGGCAAGAAAATACAAAAAAAGTGTGTGTTTTGTTTAATAAATAACTATTCTGCTAGCCCTTTTTGAAAAAAATCGGGTTATGAATAGAACTAGTAGCCAATTGACAGTGTGATGTAGCTGGGTAACCGGAGGACATTCACCACAAATGTTTGCTTTCACGTCAAAAGGCAATAATGACATTCCAACCAAGTTGCTTAATAAAAATATGGCTTAGTTTAGTAACCGAGGGACATTTATCACAAATGTTTACCTTCGCGTCAAAAGACTAAGTTCATATTAATTAAAAGTAACAAAAATAGTGTGTTGTAAATAAACCCTACTGATCTTATGCATAGATAGATTTTTCATGAAAAGCTACTTAGGGATATTTACAATTTCAATTGACTAACGAATTATCAATGTATGTGTACAAGTTATGGTGAGTGAATAAGATGTCATGTATTGCTTAGTATCCATATTTAATCTGAAGTGCTTAGCCATAGATTTCATAAGTGGTGTTAGTAGTTAAATTTGTTTCATGAAGTTCAATGTCATTGTACCATTATTGCATATGTGTGTTTTGTTATTTGGTGTGTTGGTGTTTTTTTTATTTTTGCTTAAGGACAAGCAAAATTTCAAGTGGGGGATGTTAATAAGTGTAGATTGCATGATGTTTTAGTACACAGTTTAGTATGTTTTTAATGGTCAATTAATTAATTCATGCATGTTTAGGGTTAGAATTGTGTTAGTTGGTTAGATATTTGTGTTTTGGGTGTTTTGTGGGGTAGAGAACACCATTGAGCTTTAATTTATGTGTTTAAGGTGTCGTGAAGTGTTTGTTAGTGTTTCAGATCAAATAATAAAGAACGGAGAGAATTCGGAAGAAATTTAGAGCAAGAATCTAGTGCCACAATCGTGGGCCAACATGCCATAATTGTGACAGAAGAAAAAATAAGTTCCAAGATCATGGCCTGTATGATAGTAGATGCAGACCGACTTCTAAGACGTGACTTTTTAAGGGTTATTTCGTACTTTAAGGCTCAAGAAAAACTAGTTTTGACCCTAATTGGAAAATACTGTAAAGAGAAAAACAAAAGAACCCTAATTTTTTGAGCCTCAATTTGCTAAATTGAAAAGATCCAAGGAAGGAAAGAAGAGGAGAGAGGAAGAGGGAAGAAGAAGGGTTGTTGTTACTACCGCTGTTTCTAGTCCATCTCGAGCCCTTCCCAGTGACATTCTCATTTCATCTTTATTATTCTTTCATTTGAATGTATGAGATGGATTTGATAGTGATGGATTTGGGTTTGATGATGTTCTAAACTCCTTTAGGGATTTGTTCTTGAATATATGTTAATGTGATTTCTTTTGATGTTAATACATGGGGTTTTGTGATTATTTGTTGTATTTGCATGCTTTGGTAACAAATCGAGAAAGTGAGCCGATAGCAAAACGATTAGATTGGATAATGAGAGTTAAACAATTTAATAGATCACACAAATAATCAAATTAGTAATTTATACAAAGAGAGATCTCATGTGAGGACCTGATAGTCTATTAGAGGACTTAATATCTAATTGAATGTGTAAGTCTTTTGTTAATTGAGAGATTACAAAATCCATAATTCAATTAGGGTTTATGATTTAAGGTTTAACAATTATAACTTGAGAGAGAGTAATCCATCCTTCGAAATTCTAGGACCGATATCGTATTAACTCAAAAATAATCATGTTAGCATTTGATGATAAGATAAATCCCCTTCTCATAATCAGTTAATCTTCCTTGTGTGATTTTTTATTGTTCATTGGTAGTGCTTAATTTTTATTTCTTTGTGTTAATTTTACGATTTCATTTTCGATTAATCCATATCCAATTATTTACTTTTCTGTTTAGTTTTTCTTTTCAATCTTAATTTTCCTTTAGGCCTTAGATTGTTGGATCGTGTACGGTCCGAGTATTCACAATACACTGCGGAAAAGACCATACAACAACATGATGTATAATCGAAAATACCAAGGATGTACGAAAATACCTTATTGTCATGGATAGGTTGCTCCTTTTTTGGATTCCAAGACACTGCAAACGCGAATGCCCTCTACCGGTATCCACAAGAGTATGCTCGATCTGGGCTACGGTTGTAATGTGCTAGCACGTCCTGAAACTATTTCCAAACGCCGCACGATTATCCTCTCAGATGGTGGCTAGGGTTTTGTGTAACCTATTGTCTTTCTTTACTAATGAGACCTAAGCTTCTCTATTTATAGAGAAACCCTAATCCCATTGAAGCCCAATAAGTTTCGGCCCATTATAT
>JANVCL010000008.1:18985000-18995911 GCA_026546855.1 Erythroxylum incrassatum | reverse complement strand
CATAACATTATCATCCATACCTACAGATCAATAAGTAAAATTATATTGTAAATAAACAAGACACTTATATGTCTAAACATAAAGAAACAAATAATATAGCAAGTAATAAAATTATAGACCAACAAGATAGCATAATATAATAAAATAAGCAAACCAAATTCATAATGTCTTAAAAAACACAATGTCAACATAAGTGCACAAATAATAAAAATAGTAAACTAAACTTAGTAATGGATAGATAGAAACCATGTTTAATGTTTTTTATATTTGTTATACCCATACATAAACTTTATGTATTCAATCCTCTTTGTATCATCTGGTAAACTTAAAAAAAGGACCTTCTTTATAGATCTTCAATCAACATGCAAACAAAGTAAAATTAAGGAGTACCAGTCTCTAAACCAGGCAAAATACATATTTTTCCCAAAACATTCGTAACATCATGGTGTGACGCACCAACATTAGTACTTTGTGATGCACCAATATTTATCGTATCCAAAATTTTCGTAATGGATCTATTCATCTCCATTGTTGCACTCCGCCTCTCTTGAATCAATTGCATCATATCGTCAAGCCTCTCATACATTGTTGCAAATCTTCCTACCCTTTTAGCGAAATCAGTTCTTGCACTCTTATTACTTTGTGAACTATCAACCTCCAAAACCCTTTTGCATCTTCTTCTCACTCCCTTGATCATGTGTAGCTTGAGGGGTCGGGACAGATTCTCTCAACACTTCTTCCCAATTGTTTAGACCACTAGTCTCGTCTATATTCTCATGATCATGATAGGGTGACAGTTGATGATGAACAATATAACTATCAAATAGAGAAGGAACATATATAATTTAAGAAAATTATACTTTTTTTGGTAACAAAGCAACTATTAAATAATTAAATAATATTAGAAAAAGATAAACATGAAAATAAAAAAGAAAGAAAAAAGAGAGTTAGGGATAAAACATGAAAATAAAAATGAGAGAGTTAGGGATAAAATAAAATAGTTGCAAGTTAGGCTTTAATATCTTATAATTAAAATTTAAATTTATTCATTAATATATGATTAAGAAGCTATGCTTTAATACCTTATTAATTCACACATATGTCGAAATGTTAAGTATTTTAACAATTTTAAACACGAAAATTATTATGAGTCTTGATGAATTTATTCTAAAATCAATTGAAAAATCATAATGTCTTTAACTAATATCATTAGTCATTACTACATAATTAGAAATATATGTTTTCATATAACATCAATTTACACAATTTTGATATTAAATTTATAACAACTCTCGCCATCTTTAATCACAAATTCGATTAAGAATGGGTAATAATAATGTTTTTAATTGATCATATTTTAATAGAAGTTATTTTTAAAACCTAAAATTATTAATTAGGACAAAATATTTATTTAATTAAATAACTATTAGTACTTTTTATTCAGTAGTAAATAATATTTATTCAGTAGTACATAATATTAAAAAATAATAAAAATAAACAAACATAAATTTTTATATCATTCCAAAAACATAAATTTATAGAGAAGGGTTATGATTACAAACTAGTAAAAACTATTACACAACATCTGTTCTATCGTTACTCTAGTAAGCTTAAAGAATAATAAACGTATGCAATAGAAAGAACAACATCCTCCCATATCCTTTACTGGTTAGTGTACACCTAGAAGAGGAAGTATATACTTTTGCTACTACTCAAAGAAAGTATTTAAACATCCTCTTCATGCTTCCACTAGAATCCTAAGAAATCAACCAAAAAATAGTAAATCCCATGATTTTCTATTATACTTGAAATAGTAGACAATTTGGGGGAGTCACACCTTTAATAGACAAGGAACTCAAATTCACTACAATGGGGCCACAAGGCTATACTCTTTTCAAGATAAAGATCTTCATACTATTTGCTTCCCATGTTTTACAAATAATAAATAGATAGAAAATGAAAGTAGTTTACTTTGAGCCGAAACAAATATCTAAATGACAACACTATCGATAAAACAACACAAATCTAACAAAAATAATGGAGACATTGCGTTGTTCTGATGTGGACCATATAACTTCAGAACGTACAACAATTTTCAAAATATAAAAGTAACGAATCTTTATATGAAAACAAACCCTTAAATTCAATTTTCAAAACATAAGGCCTTTCAAATAAGAGAATAAGGATACAAAATCTGATAAGACACAAGCTACAAAGCCATTAAGAAATTCAATTAAGGGGATCAAACTTTATATATCATTGAAAAGGAAGAATTACCTGATTTGCAAATCCCCAAAATAACACTGAGTTAACCACACTGCCGAAGAACCTGATGATTGGAAAAAAACCAAGTAGTAAAGACTAACAACTAACAATTGTGTTGAACTGTTCCATTTTATAGGGGAACAAATTCGTTGTGACAACAACGCTTCAATTCCCCAAGATAAATGCAACTGCATGTAGCTTATGTAAAATGATAATCGAAAATGGCAATAAAAATATGATCATTTAAGGTACAAAATATATTTTTTTAGGTAAATCAGCAACTTTATAAAAAATAAAAGTTATGTACAACACAAGAGATACTAGAGGTAATCTCTTAACACTCAAAATACATAATGGAGTGGAAACCTACTGCCCTACCATCAAACTCCTCTCCTAAGTCTTACATTACACTTTAAACCAGTAGCCTTCCAACATTTGTGCGCAATCAGATATAAGCATAACTAAAGTACAAGATATTACAAGAACCATAACTGCTCTCTTCATAAGGGCTATATCATCCCCTTAAATTGAATGCAAATCGATGATGCAATTTAATCATTTCAAGAAATGATCATGGACCAAAAAATGAACAGTATACAGGTAACAACTTGACATTGAAAAAGAAAGGGACATTCAATAAGCTCTGGAACAAACCTGTAACCAACAGAAGAGCAACATGGCAACTGCAAAGCAATGAAGGGATCAACTTCTCAATTGAATCAAACACATAAGGAGCTACCGCGGTTAAAACAACATATTCTATTTAAATTCAAAGACAATTAGAAAAGGGAACTAGGGAATCAAATTAGGGACTTTTCAAAATTCAGACACCAAGAAGAAGAAGAAAAGAAAAGAAACTTTGATGACCAGTATAACACAGTAAAGAACAGCATCGAAACTGCTCCTAGATTTCCTGTGACCAAACAAAGGAGCCTCATGGAGTATATCAAGGAACCTGCCATATAAAGGAGGAAACTTTGAGAGTTGAAGAAAGAAAAGTTGGAATTTTGGAGGGAGTAACAGAACATATATAGCATTTTCTTCAGGAGATGCGAAGGATGAAATGCCATGCCTTTTTGCAGACATTTTTCTCCTTTATTAAGATCTATATGATTCGTCTGCGGGACTTCAAAAATTGTTTTGTTGAAGAGTGTAGCGTCTTTAAAGAACATCTCTGCTCTCATCTTTAAAGAACATCTCAAGTTTCCTCAACTCATCAAAGGCCCTCATATCTACGAATCAAAAATCAACTTCCCAGGAACAAAATACTGAGTTTGCAATAACGGAGAATCAAACCAAAAAAAGGGGGGAGAGGGCTTTTTCTCACCTAGAGTGGAGTTGAACCCACCAATTGCCAGTTCACACATAGATCTCGACGCCTCAGGTCTTGACGCCTTGTAAAGTGAACCAGGAGTCTTGGCAAGATAAGGAGAAAAAGAATTAGGACCAAACTTGTAAAATGCAAGGGAAATGGAAACAAGAAAAGAGAAAATGCGATTGATCCGTTGTCGCAAGCTACAAAGATCTAGCAATTTAAACAATCTAGAGAAAACGAGAGTGAGAGTGATTCTTTTAGAGAACACGAGAGAAACGTAAATGAGGTTAGCAAAAAATTTAAGGAAAAAATTGGCATTATAAGAAAAATAAATTGCTAATTCCCTTAAAACATTGCATCATAGCAGCTTCTTATTTTTAATTAGTTGAGTTGGATCAACTAACCCAACCAACCATCAACCAAACACAATAAATATATGGTAAATGAAGTCAAACAGTTAATTTTTAATAAATCAGCTAAAAATTAGCTGATCAACTATCAACCAGACAAGGTTAATGCCTTTTTTCAATTAAGCACGTTCTATTTTTCAAGTTATAAACTGTTACTCTCATTGTTTGCACCATCTGCTCATTTGAGAACTTCTCTTCCATTGTGACAAAGTACTCATTATAGCGACAACGAGGAGTGGAACAATTGGTCTAGATTCCTCACTTAAGACTCTCCCTACAGGGGGTCTTGAGTTCAAGTCACGCCAAAGGAGGGAAAATAGGCATGTTCTTATTGATGATCCTCTAGCCCCCTAGGCGCAGCTCCTTGATCGGATCAATTGCGAACGCCTCGCTTCCAACCACAGTGTGGGAGTTGGAGCTACTAGGGAACCTAGGGGCTGATGGGAACCTGATGCTGAGCAAGGGGAGGCCAGTGATCAATCATCAGCTGAACAATCAAGTATGTGAAGACTCCTTGTACGCAGAAGTGTACAGATTACGTAGGAACCTGAGGGATCTTGGGGTTCCGGATGCTGAGCAGGGGGAGGCCAGTGATCAATCAACAGCTGAACAATCAAGTATGTGAAGACTCTTTATGCATAGAAGTGTTACAGATTACGTAGGAATATGAGAGATCTTGGGGTGATGCTGAGCAGGGGGGGGCAGTGATCAACCATCAACTGAACAATCAAGTATGTGAAGACTCCTTGTACGCAGACGTAAGAACCTGAGAGATTTTGGGGTGATGCTGAGTAGGGGGAGGCCAGTGATCAATCAACAGCTGAATAATCAAGTATGTGAAGACTCTTTATGCGCAGAAGTGTTACAAGTTACGTAGGAATATGAGAGATCTTGGGATTCCAGATTTACATCCTCTAAGTTCTTGAGGTAAGATCGTAGGGGCTTAAAATTAGTCTGACTAAGTCGAGATACCTAATGTAATAAAATAAATAAATAAATAAAAATACTCATCATAGCCAATAACAATTCTGCCACAGTGCGTACTATCCAAAGTCCAAACGATTTGTCGCCCTCCAGTGTTATTTCTATTAATCCAATTTAATTTTTCAAAAAAAAGGGGCTTCTGTTCTGAGAAACCCTAAGATACCGTTTATTTGGCAGTCGCCATATCGACCTTTAACCTTTTCCTTAGTTCCGCCAGAAGAAAGAACAGATATTTGATCTTCTTCTTTCTACCTCATTAACCATAACCTTCTTCTTCTTCTCCGCAGCTAAGCCGACGCAGCCGTTATCTTCTGTAATACCGACCACCGCGCGTGACGGTTCATGCTTGTTTTTCTCCCTTTTCGTGCCGCCAACAAGACTCTTGCCGACATTCTCTTGTCCGTACTTGCGTTTCAGTCTCTTTATCTCCTCACCCCTGATGACCACTGCCTAAGGTTGATTCTGTTGCTTGGTTGCTTCTTTGTGTCTTAGCTGATCTCTTTCTTCTATGTTACCCGGTCAATTTTGGCTCATGCACTTGCTGCCTCAATTTTAAACTTATTGAATTAAACTTATCAAATGAGGTTGATTGCTTATTAGTTTTCACATTCCTATTCATGTTTTTTTCAGTTCATTTCATAAAGCTTAGAGTTTTATTAGTATGATTAGGATATCGAAACCTAAACAATTGGGCTCTATTGTCCATGTAGGAAGTTATATTAATTCTGGTTTTCTGCATTGTGCCTTGTGATATTCTTGACACAGGGTGGCATAAACAGTGAAACATGCAGAATATCCACCATATTGTATCTCGTCTGTCCTCACTAAAAACCAGCCCATCTGTCTCAAGGTTTCTAGGACTGAGAAACAATCGAATATTTCGAAAGAGTATAAGAATCTCATCAGCTAACAGAAATGGAGTGTATTGGATTGTAGGCACTCGTAATTTTTCAGAAAAGGCTGGTAGTAGTGGTGATGGTGGAAATGCAGACAGAGATGAGTGGGAGAATGCAGTGGGTAGGTCCTTTACTGGGAGTGGCTCTAATGATTTGGATTGGGACTCTGTTTCATCTTGGTCAACTGGAGTGACCAAGGATCATTTTGATGGAGAATCGGTGGTTCACAAGGTTAGTCATAGTGATAGCAGAAAACATATGTCAGCGACTTTTTCTGGCTTAGATGAGATAGAAGACAAGTTAAAAGAACTTGAGGCTGAGAACAAGAGAGGCAAAGCTTTTGTGGATGGGTGGGGTGATAGGATACGAGAGATTAGTGGACTAATGAAGCAAGTAAGAGAGCCTGGTGCAAGAGGGTCTTACCTGAAGGACTCAGAAAAGTCTGAGATGTACCGGCTGCACAAGGAGAATCCGGAAATGTACACAGTTGAGAGGCTTGCCAAGGACTACAGGATTATGAGGCAGAGGGTTCATGCTATTCTTTGGTTGAAAGAGATGGAGGAGGAAGAGGAGAAAAAGCTTGGACATCCCTTAGATGACTCTGTTGAGCTCTTACTTGATACCTGCCCCGAGTAAGATTTTATGATCTGAAGCTAGTATCAATTTCTAATATTGAGACTGGTTTGGCCTTATGGAAATTCTTGCAGTTGTGGTTGAACTTTATATGTGATGAATGAGCTATTTAGTGGATAATACATGTTCTCTGTATTGTTTACATTATGCACTAGTTTTTTCTATAAATATAAGACTTGCACTGTAGAGGATGCTGTGTGTTTTGTAGTTTAGTTACCATTGGAAACAGTATCAGCTTGAATATATCAGTGTCTCCTTTAGAGTAGAGTTTTACTTCTCATATTTTCTTTCTTTTCTATTGTTGCAGGTTTTTCAATTCCCATGACCGAGAATTCCATGTAGCATCCCTCCGATATAGGCCTGATTTCAAGGTCATGCCTGAGGATTGGGATGGCACCACAAGAGATCCTGATGAAGTGCACTATGAGATTTCTAGGAAAGAGGATGACATGCTTTATGAAGAGTTTGTCCAGAGGCTTAACTTCAACAAATTGAAAGTAAGTTCATGTTCTTCATCCCTTTAATTTGCATAGGAAGAACTAAAACTAAGGTAATGATGACTTTTTGCCACTTCCACATAAATAACTCCTGTCCTAGATGCCCCTAAATTCTTTCTTTGTGGATGCTAATCGATTATTCATGCCATGAAAGAGAAGTATTAGCCTCTTCCTTATTTCCATGCTACCACCTGTTGGATTCAGAAAGTTGGATCAGTGGGGGTTAAATCTCAACGACTGATGTTATTAATTTTACTATTAAGTTAATAATATTAATCTTACTATTAGATTAGTAATAAAGAGTAAATATAATTTATAGCCAGTGACTATTTTGAAAAAAAATTATGTGCACTAGGATTATTATGTCAACATGTCATTGAGTGTTCCATCTAATTGAATAATATCTAGTAATTTTAGTTGGCAAGAATTATGTCTAAATGAAATGGGAGCTCGGTTTGTTGATGAAAATCCATCCATGACATTTCTATAAGTTCTTTTGTCCTGTTCAGATCATAATATTAGAATAGTGGTAGTACAGATTATGATGACTTAACATTCCAGGTGTATCTTATTTGATTTCCTAATGGGGAAACTTTATTTTTCATTTGATTTTTTGTATATTATATAATTGATCTTTTGATGAGAGTCTTGAATGCTATTAGAGATTGTCCGTATCCTAGTTTTCATACCATGCATTCAATGAGGTACATGGATATTTTAATTTGAATTAGTAGGGGCAATTGTTGTGGACTCAATTTGGATTGACGAGTCCAACTGGAGTGAGTGGGGGAAAAAGTGTGTCAAGCTTGGAATTGGATGGATAAATGACATCATATTTCCTCTTGAACAGTTTGCAGGGAAAGTAAAATGCCACAAATATAGCAGGCGACGTCCCAACGAGGGGTGGAACATGACGGTGGAGAAATTGGGGGCGAGGGGTAAGCGAGGAGGTGGTGGTGGGTGGAAATTTGTGAGCATGCCTGATGGTTCCAGTCGACCACTCAACGAAGTGGAGAAAATGTATGTAAAACGAGAGACCCCACGGCGTAGACGTAGAATTCTTCCATGATGATCCCTTTTGTTTCTTAATCCCAAGAACCTGGGTTTTTTTTAATTCCCTTTTTTATTACATTACTTTTTGACCTTTTTTTTTTCATTCTCAAAACGGCAAAACGCTCCATTTTATTCATTCCATGTCCAACATTCTGTTATTCCCAACGACTACGACATCGCGTATGAGGAATGAGCTCAATCTCTGAGACAAGTGTGATTGACGGAGACTTTCATTTGTAGTATTGTTTATTTGAGACTCATTCTCGTCCTGGTAGTTGGCTGCGAAAGGTTCTTAGCTTGTCCTCTGATAGTTCCCAATCAAAGCAAACAAAGTGATGAAATTAATATTCTATTTAAGGTGAGAATAAACCTGTGATTTTAAACTGGAATAAGCTTCCTTTCATTGATGACTAAACCAAACTTAAATACATACGAAAATAACTACTTTTTTCTACTTCTTAGGACACGACTCTAAGAAGGGAAACTGACACTGTCCAACACAGAGAATTAATCAAACTAAATAACAGCTAGTCTTATTTTTAAGCAAGCATTCAATAGCTACGTTTAACTTATTCTAATTTAGTCAAAATACTTGGGATTCTTCTTAGGTATCCTCTGTGACCTTTGTGACTCATCATCCTCGCTCCGACCCCAACAAACCCGGGTATATGTTTATATCCCTGTTTGTTGACTTTTTTTGGCTCTCTAGGTTTTTCTCGTGTTTGTTTTTATGTCGTTCAAGATGTATTTTGAGATGCTTCTGGCGAACTATTTGAAACTGTAGATTTGTTCAAGGATTTATTATGAATTTATATGTAGAGGAAATAAAGACTAATTATTAGTTGCTGATTGCTGTATTTCGAAATTAATGGGTTTGGTCTTTGATCACAAGTGACATTCCCACTTGTTCAAATCAAGATCGTCGACTCATACATAGTTCTCCATAATTATTCCGGAACCTAAGCCAAGGTAAACATCAATACCTAATTTACAATTCAATCCACTCTCTTTAGTTTTTATTGGTTTTATGATAATGTTTTGCACACTAAGAGTTTCGTAACCAAAATTACTCGGTGAAAAATTCCAAGACATATTTAAAATTTAAAAAAACCTCGGTACTTTTGAAGTAATATCATAAAAAGAAACATGTTTCGATAAAAATGACCGAGTCTGATAGTACGGTCGAAAAAGTAACAAAACATATGTTTAGTACGAGGCATTTATATGGAAGCCATTAGCTGCATTGGCATTGAGACAGACAGATGATGTGGAGGAGATGAAAGGATTTCGTGAACATTTTCTTCGGTCAATAAAATCGGTTGGGATATATAAGTCGAAATATCACTATTATGTAATAGGAATTGGAAATTAATTTCAATTTATTGTTATTTGCATTGCCTCCCGTATCTTTTTTCAGTGACAATCATAACTCATATGTTGTATTCGAAAGGAATATGTTAACAGGATTTTTTTTCTAGAAGCTTTATTAATAATTAATGATGTGAAGTAAGGAAACATCATTACACCTATTTTAGAAATGTAATCCGAAACTCAATTTCGTCTTAGAAGAAAAGGTCAAAGCTTTGATCACCTTAATATGATGCTCCAAATTAAAACTTCATAGCAATAAACAGTAAACATAGTGATTTAACGTTAAAAAAAACTCCCTTTCAATATGAGTAGGGGCAAAAAAAAAACAGTTAAAAGCCAATTTCACTGTCATCAAAACTATTATAATAGTCCAATGTCTTAATACTAGTTTTCACACTTAACCACCTGATGATAACAAAGCATATTTCACCCAAATAGATCACCAATACATAATACATAAAATGGAAAAGCAAATAGAGCTAATAATTTCAACTTATTTAGACAAGAAACATAACCAAACTTGCATGTTTCACTGTTTATTCTAGTCTGTGTCAAGAATATCACGAGGGACAATATGAAAAAGCCAATATTAATATAACGTCCTACATGGACAATAGAACCCAGTTGTTTAGGCTTTGGTATCCTAATCATACTAATAAAACTCTTAACTTTATGAAATGAACTGAAAAAAAAATGATTAATAATATGAAAACTAATAAGTAATCAATCTCATTTGATAAATGGTAGCATCTCAATTAATTCAACAAGTTTGAAAAAGAAGCAATAAGTGCATGACCCAAAATAGACTAGATAACAGAGACGAAGAGATAAGTGACACAAAGGAAGTAATTAGGTAGAGATTTTGGGTTAACCTCGGAACCAAATTTAAGCATAAAACTTAGGATTTAATCAACAAGAGAAGACACTTTCTCTTAAGAAAATTTCTTGCAGAAACTTGATTAAAGTAATGCTTTCCAGGAGGGGACCTAAAATATCTGTTAACCCTCCCTTTTATATCCTTAACATGGTATATAAGAGTCTAATTCTAGTGTAAAAAGGATTGATTGAAATCCTTTTCTAAAACTAACTTATTTCTCTTCTTGGTGGACAAGAAAACCTTCCTAACTAGAAAACTTAAAATAAAATAAAACAGAAACAAATCATAATGAATTTACGATAACATAACAAATCCTTATCCTAATGGGTATATGACAACATAACAAATCCTTATGGATTCAATCCTTTATTAGTCCTCTCCACTTGAAAATAACTCAACCTCTAGTTGTCATTAGGATAGAGCTCTTCTTCTTCATGAAAATCATAGATATCAACAATATTAAAAATCTTTGAAATTCCCATATTCTCAAGCAGATTGATAACATAAGCATTGTCGTTAATTTTATGTAGTATCTCATAAGGACCATATTTCTTCATCTTCAATTTGTTGTAGGTTCTAACAGGGAATCTTTTTTTCCTTAAGAAAATCA
>JANVCL010000008.1:18967399-18979395 GCA_026546855.1 Erythroxylum incrassatum | reverse complement strand
GCATAACAACATGACCATTCTCATCAAATCCAATTGCCCATTCCAAATCTCAAACAAAGCCAGACACTTAAACATATTATCATGATCCATTGACCCCAATTTTGTAACCAAAACTGTCTGCAAAGAGAAAACAATATAATGATCATAAACTACATTTGTATGTATGTATATAATAGTAATGATTGTTGGAGAACCGCATAAATCTATAGTAATTTAATGAAATAAGTCATGCATATTAAATTTCCATGAATCTCTAGATGGTTAACTGCAAGAATCATTACTAAGAAGAGTTCCATTTCTATAGAGTTAGCTAATAAAATCGTGAGTTAACCTCTTTATAATGACAATTCAAGTTATATCACATACCATGGAATATTGGATCTTATGAAAGATTTATGCCTCACCTTCGGCACAGCTAATGATGTAATCAATGTAGAAAAATCATTGAAATTTATTATTGATCCGTTACTTGTATGGTAAAAGTGTGATTCTAGTAAAAGCAACTTGTAAGCAACCATTTTTTATAATTGCAACTTGTAGAAAAATATCAAGCAGTACTTTTATCATTAAACTTGCTAAGAACAGAAAATTTGTTTTATAAAAGCTGCCATCATACCATATAAATATACAATGTAGCTTGCTGATTGCAAAATTGTCATTGTGATGAAATAAAACCAATAATAGAAGGGCATGCAAGAGATAGCCAGGATAGTGTGGCTACAAGTGTAGCTCAAAAATGGATAGAAGCATGCTGCCGAAAACTAAAAGCAAAATTTGACCTTTACTTCTCGGTCATAAAAAATATTGCTTGCACTCTAAAAGACACAACTGACCAAGTACAACTTTTTGAGGTACAACACATTGGTAGTGAAGTTAAACTTTTGGAGTTTAGGGAAACCTGAGTCATTGTCAAGCAAAACTAGCGTGCATTAGTCAATTGAATAGATTAGAGTTCTTTGAATTCTTTTAAGGTTCTATGTTTGTTAAGCCCTGGTTTATAGAATCTGACATCTAGTAGCTTAACATTATCTTCTTGTTATATTCATGATTTTCTTCTGATTTTTATGCGGCATTTAAATTACATAAAGAACTTATTAATCATGTTAATTTATTATTTGAGCTGTGCCAACCTCATTAAACATTGTGTTGCATTCATATAGTTTGTTAATGAAATTCTTCCTCTGGTAACAGCTCACAAGAAAATGTTCTTTTTTATTTAACTTCTCACCAAAACAGAAGTAGAAAGAAAAACCAAGGCTAAAATATACGTCTGATAAGCATATAGTGAAGAAACCATTCGTTTGTTTTTCAATGGACAAGAACAAAATATAAGAAAAAAGAAACCATTCATCTATTCACGACTTAAAACAAATATAAGCAAATAAGAACAGAAAATTTGTTTTATAAAAGCTGCCATCATACCATATAAATATACAATGTAGCTTGCTGATTGCAAATTTGTCAATGTGAAATAATAAATTAACACATAAATATACAATGTACTTTGGGAAACTGCAGTAAGAATACAACCGGATTTGAGTTGTTGGAACCAGATTATCATGTGATAAAGAAGTAATGGATTGATTGATTGAAGGGCAGTGGCAATTTTGAGAGGCCTCATGAGATTGTGAGGTAATCAAAGGTAATCGGCCCCGAAATACGACAAGAAGACTGAATGCTTCAAAAGTAAATCATGACAACTCAAGAAGAAGTTAAATTGGAGTAAAATCTAAACATTAATCAGTTCAGATTTCACCATTATATGCAGGGATATCCATTAATGTACCTTAGTTGAGAACTCCCTGTAAATCAGATTAGATTTCACCAAATCTAGTAAGAATGACTTAGCACATTTTAACTAAACTCATCTTTGATTAATTCAATACCTTATAGGGTATCATGACTTTCCATAAACAATAAGAGTATAATATCAAAGGCATTACTACATCTCATTCCAACAAATCTCAAAGAAGAGAAACCACAAAACTTCAACAACAAAATCAATTGAAAACGCTAATGAGATCTGAGCATCTCATTCTACCCCACAAATAATAATGTTTGCTAGATAAGGGTATAAACAGAGAGCTTTTGATGTTCAAGCTAAAGGTTAAGTTTGACCCAAAAGTGTATATAATATTATTGAATGAGCATATATTCACTTATGTAGATATATAATTTCTATACTTTTGTCTTCTTTGTAACTATCAAAACATACAAACTTGCATCACTAACCAATCTCCAGTTGACCTTACCCATTTGTCTCCATACAAAATCTTCTTTAACATCGACAGAAAACTCAACAATATGATCGATGATTTTAATATCATGCAATAAGACAATGATCAATCAAACATTCTAATTAAACTTCTTTTAAAATTACAAATGCTTCCCTTAACATTCAGGTATGTATACACAACAAGCAAAGAATATTCTCAGTTCAAGGTAAGATAAAGAAGGACTAACCACTTTGAGAAGAAGTCGTCTAATTTCAAGTTTCGAAATGCGAGAAGATTGATGTAGAACTAACGCAAGTAGCACACCCTGTAAGTGTAAATTTTAGTTGATTGATTTATTGACACAAGTGGAATATAAATCGAAACTCACAACCCCATGCAGATTAATTAAATTTGCTACAACTATCTACAGATGAGATTAACATAAACAACATCTTATAGTAAACCAAATATATCACAAATCACCGACCAACAACAATGCTTTTGATGTTTCTATAAAAGCAGAGAAGAGGTAATAAGAAAATTTGAAAATGGCCTTTCACCCAATTCGGTTTTGTTGATGCAAAAACCCATGAACAGAACGTAATGCCTCACCCAATCCATACGCATCAACAAAACCGATTCCCTTACCCCCTCGACACCCATCAACAACACACAAACATAACTCCATAACCAGCATCCCTTACCCATAAGAAACACATTACCCATACCTTAAAGAAAAACAAAAATGATGGGATGAAAGAGTCTTACCCAAACTCCCAAGCTCGTCGAACTTTGGGTTGGCTTGAAGGGAGAGTGACGTTTCTGGAGAAGACAATCTGGAGGATTATTGTTATGAAAAAAGAGAAAGTTGTCACAGGGTGATCTCGTGTTCTGGAAAAAATTTACTTTACCTTTCACTGCGGAGACGAAGTAGAGGGAAGAAGGATCGTTGAAACATAGGAAGTGATTTTCAGTTTTTAGGTTTCATTCTTCCCCAATTGATGAGGGTTTTTTGAGGTGGTTCACTGCAAAGCCGAAGCAGACGAACGAAGGCATTTTTGAGGTGGTTCACTGTTAGGTTTCAATTGTCACAAGGTTATTTTTGACATTTTTAGTTCTTGTACCTCAACTTTGGAAGGAACAAAAATTTCTATCCTTGCCCTCTGAAGATGAAACAAAAATGAGTGAGGACAGCAAGCAAACAATACGAGGGACAAAACTTTTGTGTCCCTATCCGCTGTCCTCACCCACGAGGAAAGCAACCAAACGCTACCTTAGCGTCTAGTATTAATAAAACAATGACTAAGAAAAAGGTGGGGATAATACATAAATACAATATGAATCTCATAGTTATAATCTCATCATAATTTCATTTTCTATATACAATTATCCTATATAAATTATCATATACATCTAAATATGTACAATATAAAGAATACATTTAAATTATTTTGTCACTAGACTACAACCAACCGATTAGCTATAGGGCATAGACTAACAATCTCCCACTTGCACTAAGATAACTATTTAAGTATCTTATACCATATCACCATATGACAATTATGCTACTGCTAGGACAATGACTTAATGAGATAATTCTATAAGATTTTCTATAGTGAACACTTACTTAAATCTTATAAATTTCATCTTAATTATCATCAAGATTAAGAAAAAATTGCCTAAATACATCAAAGATCTTTAGTAAGACCTTAACTCCTTTTACATACCCAGTACCTCTAATATTCTACTGTACATTATTGTCTTCATAAATGTAAGAAACAATATCAAGTTCAATAAAGAACTTATTGAACCAATCAATCATTTTCACTAAATGAAAAATGTGACGTGGCTTAATTAGCAACTATTGCTACATTGGAACCTTTCTAATCGTAAAATGAAATTGTTATAAGTAAAATAGAACTTAATTAGTACTTTTAAGGTTAATATTCATATAAGCTTGAACTCAAATACTAACCCATACATACAATAATGGATATCCTTAATACTTCACAAGTATCAAATATCTTAAATACTAAACATCTTTAGTAAATTATTATGTATTTAGACTTAGAATAGGTAAACAACCTTGAATATATCTCTATAAATCTAATTTGCATAATTAAATTGTTAACATTTTATATCCAATAAGTGTTAGAATTATATTTTCAACAATTGAAAAATATAATTGTTTTTCTCTATGAGCAATATGTCTCTACATACTCTCACTGAAGAGAATAAATATAATCTCACTAACCTTCTTATAGATATGATAAATTCACAATTATCTCTAAAATAATCTCTTTGAATCTATCATAAAAGTGAATCTTTTAATCTCTCGTATCCTTTCAACTATACATTAAATGTACTAACAAGGACACTAGTTCTAATTGGATGTATTGTGGTGCGATTTAAACTTTTCGAATTTCATTTTACTCCTACTATTTATCTTGAAAACCATTCTCTTATCAGTGTTCATTGAAACAAATAACTTGTTCAATAGGTTTGTAAGATTATATCCAACCTTTTAGATATCTCATAACCTTTTATTACCCAATTTAGTTATAAAATTAATGGATAATGTATGCTTCAATCAAGCATCACGTCCTTAGATCGTTAACTTTGACTCCTTCAAAGACTTATCGTTTTATATCTAATATGAAATCTTGCTAATTGATTTAATTAGAACTATTAAAGGTAAGTCATTACACTAGGTATAAGTATAGAGAAATTAAATTACATCATATAATATCTCGTTTTTTTTCTCCTCATATAAATCTATACTCTTGTAAAATTTCAATGTAAAGGTATTTACTCGAGAATTTCATTCTCTATAGATAACCCAAAACTTAAAACTTTCCAAATCAATCTCATCAAAGTGCTTTAGCATTCTTAATACTTACTTTCTATCCACATTTTAATAATTTAAACTTTTCAAAATTTTAAATTAGTATTTAGTTTAATATATATAAATGTATTATATAAAGTCATTAGTAATACTAATGAAATATAATAACAATACTTTTATGAATTTTCATTCCATCCAATACATCACATGTATAAATTTAACAATCCAATACCATCATTATCCTTTCACCAAAGGTTGATTTGATTATTTTTTAACTTAATAAGTTTCACAAGTTTTATACGATTCATTATATATATATATATATCCTTTTATGCAACTTTACGATTCTCATCATGTTGATTTAAACAACATGTAATAAAAGGATAGTCTCAATTATCTAACTTTGTATTCTTGCCACTTATGTGAACACTTAAGATTCCTTTAATCCAACACATACAAGTTATTTGTATAAAATTGGATCAACTATCTTTACTTAACAATCTATTTCTTATCATGCATTGAGCATTATAATAATTTTAAATATGAATTAAGTGGCATATACTCCTAAGCATGAACTAGAAATATATATGATCTATGTAATATCATGTATAGGTAAGAAAAGTCATCCAATAAATTTTCTTCTAATAACAACTAGATTAATACATAATTCATAATAAAGCATGAATCGTAATTCATACTTTATTCTAAAACTTGATCATTTTCTTGTCGTATCTTTTTCATCATTTATGAAACCGACTCATTTCAACCACCATTGTGGCACAAGTGTTGGATCTCTAATAGCATCCTCAGAATGTGTTAAAAGAACTTTGCAATTATTATAGAGAGGGTTAGGCAAGAAGTGCTAGTTTCATTAGAGCTTAAGCCTATTTATAACAGATTTTAGACATTTTAGTAATTTAATTGAAATTAAATTCTAATTTTAATTAAAATTTAATTAGAATTGCATAACATCTTATATTGATCCTTATTTATTAAATATCTTATATTTAATTATAATATTTCTCAAATTTTATAATTAAGCCCAACTTAATTAAAATATTTTTCTCTTTAACCGTTCTTTATATATGACTCATTAGGTTCTCAAATATGTTGGCAATAAATATAAATTATAACCCCAAATCAGATTTAGGATTGTATGAATTAAACTCCTTTAATTTATCTTTAATTCTCCAATTAAATAATTTCTATACATAGATCAAGATTGACTTTTAGCAACACATTATGATCACTCAAATATTTAGGAATGTCAAAGTAGTTTTGACTAACCTTTCCATGCATGATTTTTTCGTGTAATTCAATCATTTTATTATACAATATTTTGATTACATGTAGGGCATCAAATTAATGTCTACTCTATTTTGAGTCTAATCGTATTAGTTCTCCACTATTAGCTATTGATTCAATTAATGACATTTGTAAACTATTTATAAAAAGTCATTCCACCTTGGCCAAGAATTTCTCAAATCAATACTAATCGAGAACAACAAAACATTCTCCCTAATTACTTTAGGGTGATGAATTCTATATTGATCACTAAAATATCTTCATATAGTTCATGCTACATCTAATGACTATTGACTGAGCTATCACTGACTCGAACAGGTCATAAATAGTATTAAAATATAACAATCTCTATATAAAATAACTTTAGAGATCTCAAGTCAAATGATCACTTATACCATTGTCACAATGATAATTTTCATATTATTATAAGTAAAATTCCAAATGGATTTCTCATATGGGGCCAGTTTAGTGAATTTATTCTTTATCAAACACGCATATATTTGTTTAAATATCTCTATACTTTAGTCTATGAGATTGACTACTTCCTTCATAAGGAAAACATAACATGTGCTACTCTTTTATGTTTTATCAATGCACAGTCTTAATAGAATAATGTTTATAAACAATTTAGGGATGATGCATAAATACAATATGAATCTCATAATTATAATCTCATCATAATTTCATTTGTAATGTATAATTATCCTATAGACTTTATCATATGCATCTAAATATGAACAAAATAAAAATACCTTTAAAATTTTGTGTCACTAAAATACAATCAACTGATTGGCTATACAACATAAACCAACACTAACATACTGTAAAACATTGTAGCATCAAACTTCTAGTGACATCTATGGAAGCTACCTATTATCTCAAGAATGAAGTCCTTCCTACAGAAACTATTGCATCACTGATTTGTACAGATGGGGCATGCTTTTATTTTGGAGTTGTCCTTGATATACTCATAGAAGGAAAATATATAATTCATGTATTAAGAGATTGCTTAAACTTTGCTAGTGCTTGGTGCTCTTTATTACCTTCAAGCTAAAGATAACTTATTCTTAGTTGCATAATATATCACATTAGTTTATGTCCAACTTTTATTAATCACTAGTTTTCCCTTGTATTGAAGCCCTTTATACTATTTGGAATTGGCATAATAAACTTATAGTTTTATGTTGATTTCACTTGGCCATATAATGGTCATAGTTTGAAATACACTAAATAAATGCCATGGTATAATAACTATGCAGATATTGCAAAGTAATCTGATCTAATTGTACCTCTACTTTAATAGGAACTTGATGCTAGTGCGTCGTAACGCTACGCAAAATAAACTAGACCTACAATTATAATAGTGGTAAGTCTAGGTTGGTCCCTTAGAAAGTATGTGTAAAGCTTTTGAAATGAAAAGAATCATGTTTAGGTTTTGGAGGTGTTTGTCTATTTATCGAATATCAAAATAAAATAAAACTAAACTAATGAAAACAAATTAAAGAAAACATGGAAAAATGATGAAAGCGATGAATTCGTTAGAGAATCGATTCTTTGGTTCATTGATTTATTGTTCTCAAATGTCTCCTAGCAACTATTAATCGTGGGTTAATGATAAGCTCTATTAGCCTAAGTTTTCCTTTAGGTATTGTTTAATTAAGAGACGTTCGCTAAATAAACTTAACTATCGAATAACCCAGGATAAGATGTCTATATTTAATTGGGCAGTCGCATTATGAATTAGGAAAATTGATTAATCAATGCAACAATCACATACACTCAGGTCATTTAATGTAGGTTAAGTTATCCCTAATGATTACGAATCATTAGTTGCTACTAATGAATCTCAAATATAATAATTATGGATTATATTGAAATTAGCTATGGGTTCATACAAAAATAATCGAACGATAACGAGAAATACAATCATTCATACACAAAACCCAAATCCATATGTAAATGATAACCTAAACAATTCCTAAAGAGAGAAAGAAAACAACAAATACAAGGAAGGAATGTTTAACCGGGTTCTTCGGCGTTGGGATGTCTAGCCCTCCATAGGTCTCTCCACATGTGAGAGCTTCATTGTCCCATCTTTTGTCTCCCGAGAACTCCTCTATTGATTCCCAAATGAAAACATATGTCTACCGTCGTAAAACATTGATTTTATACCAAAAAAGGTTTTTTTTATGATTGGTAGTGTCTCACGATTGTGACATGGGCTATCACACCTGTGCATAACCACTCACGATGGTGAGTGTGGTCACAGGTGTGACATAGGCTGTCACACCCATGCATAACCACTCACGGTGATGAGTGTGTGTCACAGGTGTGACACATCTTTACATCAACATGAGGGTGGTCTCACAACCATGCACTTCATTGCATAGCCGTCTTCTTCATTTTGTGCTTTAACTTGTTTCCTCTTCTTCTAATCTTTCTCATTCTTGCTCTATGAAGACAAGTGAATGTGAATATTTGAAAAATGGTTCAAATATATTGCTTTTGATCACTTTAGCTCTTTCTCTTCCAAATTATACCTAAAACCATATAAGAACTAAAATGAGTATCTTAAGCATTTTCGTATCATTAATCACTAAGTGTTATTGAATAAATATATAATCAAGTAAACACATATTAGAAATGTGAAAATTAATATCTCTACCCATAGTTTTACTAAGGGAGAACTAGGAGTTGGGCTCATATGATTGAGGTTGTCCTAAAATTAAATATGTCCATTGGTATTGAAGATACTTCTTTTATAAGGGTAAGGGGATGAATTACTTACATCTATGTAACTTATTTGGTAGTGTCAGTCATTCATCCATTAGTCTTGGCCTTATTTGTATACAGAAAAATCAAAATTGCAGTGCTTACTCTCTTAGGTAGATTTTTTTTGGATGAATGGCTCTCTTAGGTAGATTATATCAACATTGTGTATATGAAAAAAAACCATCTTACAATCCCCTCCCCCTAAACGTAATTCTTTAGTTTTAAAGGTCATATTTGGGACTGTATTATAACCCTAAGAATGCTCCTCTTTAACAAGATTTTGTTTCATTTGTTTTAGACCTTCATTGCCTTGGATAGATGTCTTAGTTTGTACATACCCAAACGCTCTCCATTTCCATATTTTTTCTTTAATTTTAACAAAATATGCCGTCTTCCCAAAAAAAATTCTTGGTTAAAACCTTTACGTTTTTTCTAATAAAATAAGGCAATGTCTTTAATTATATATTTTTTATTAATCCACCTTTAATACCAATCAGAAGGAGTGACTTCATAATCGCCAAATTTAGAACTTAATGAAAAAGAATAGAGATAAATATTGCTTTGTTTCTGTCTCGAATAAACAATGATTTTCCCCCACATTTGATTAATAATTTTCCATTTGTAAAAGCTTCTTTAGTGTTGGGCCCCGGTCCCAAAGCCCAACCAAGGTATTGGACCACGTTCTCGGAGCCCAACTATCCAAACCGAAGGCAAAAAGCGTAAGCGGGTTACTTTGTAGGGTTATTTCAATAAACCCTCACTTGCTTTCTGTCAATATTTTTGAATTCAACTCTAAAAGCTATCAATTTTTGTGTAAAGATAGAAAAACATGTTAGGAATCCAATGCTTTAAGAATCACTTAATTTAGAAGTCGGACGAAGAAGTTATGGCCAAAAGAATCCAATATGTTTATATCCTTAACCAAATTGTACATGTCTTGGCGCGATTGCCATAACTTTTGTTACCAATGTTGGATTGATTTTGTTTTTAAGCCATTCGAAAGAGGACATCGAGTTCTATAACTTTTATGAAGACCTCAAAGCGAGATTCTACCTCTAAAGTGGTCAAAAACACGATTTAATGTGACTATCTTGTGAATGTCCGTTTAACGGACATAGACTGGCTTAAAAGCCATTTTTCACTCGGGAAGGTTAGTTTAATGGACATCCACTAGGCTGAGGGTCCTTTTTCACCCGAGAAGGTCCATTAAATGAACTTAATGTCCGTTAAACGGACATGGGTGTCCCAAAACTCCTTCCCTTGCTTTTCCAATGCTTCCAACATCCATTCTAACACCATATACACTCATAATCTCCCCAAAATCAACCCTTCTAGTGCAATAACATTCCTCAAACATTCAATTACCCCTTTTGAATGCATTAAACTCCCAAATCTCAACTCAAATAACTCATAACATACACAAACTCTCATCATTCACCGTAGCTGTCATGTTCATACCTCCCACACAGCATCATCACTTATAATACTCATATTTCTCAACTCCGATATCCAAATTTTACAAACTTTATACCGTTGGAAAGCTAATAGGATAAACTACAATGTTCATGAAGACCACTTTGTCTAATGTAGCCTAATTTAACCCAATTTTCCTCCTGAATTCAATACACAATTTTCACCCATATGAGAACTTGAAATATGCATTGTACACTACAAGATAAATAAGCACATACACAAGGGAATTTTTTCAATCCTCAATTCATTTCCAAATCAAAATGAAGTTCATACAAAGCTTTCATACATAAGTTTTATTACATATCGACATTTCATCAAAGTTTCAACACAAGTTACAAAATACATTTGATTCTTAATGTTCAATATGCTACTAAAGCTATCCAAAAGTCTAGCCACTAACTTAGTACAAAAGCTAACTCTCTTGGAATTGTCCAAATGCCTTGCACGGATTCATTAATCTTCTAGATTTGCACCTGAGGAGTGGGAAAAATATTGGGTTGAGCTTCACAACTCAGTGGCTAAGATATTTATAGCCATTAGCGATGAGCAACGCAATCAACCAAATATATGAACATTCATATAGGCATACACATCATAATTAAAGTTCAACATTTACAATTCAATTCATATTTCATGATTCAAAACATCATCACATGTGACATATTGGATGTAATTCACTTCAAAACATCACACTCAAATGTCAACATAACTTGGCACATTAAAATGTAAATGAACACATAATTGGCTTGAGGGTTCCGTGGAACAAAACGAAGAAACCGAAATTTAAACCGTGAATGAAATAAGTCCATTTTTCGGATCTTGTGGGCCATAAGCAGGCAACCGGGAGAAGACTTTACGTCGACGTGCACGTGACTACAAAACGGTTCCTCTCTTACCCAAACACAATCAATTTTCATGCTCAATCAATCATTCACAATTTCATATCCTCATACTTTTCTTCTTTCCATTTAATCAAAATGTCATAATACAAGGCATATCATAATCATGCTCACAATTCAATTCTTATCAACATATCATACATTTTGAAGCAATTTCCACAACACAACATTCCAAGCAAGCCATTTAGCACACAATACACAAACAATGCATTTTACTCATTACACAATAACTATAAATAAATTACCTATCTTATAACTCTTGAAATCCAAATTCAATTGTGTCCTTCCTCTTGCTCTTGGATAGGTTATCCTTGATTCCCTAACACAACCAATTCTCATTTAATTCCAATTCAATTAAAAATCTCCCAAAATTTTCAAAATCACAACAAAAGAAATTAACCCTAATCAAGCTCATACTTAACCTACCCATAGTCCATCTAGGTTAGAAAACTCAAAACCTAGCTTAGAAACCCAAAAACCCAATGG
>JANVCL010000008.1:18941188-18967299 GCA_026546855.1 Erythroxylum incrassatum | reverse complement strand
TTGTTATTTCAAATTAATTGTCATTATTATTTATTATTAAGATTTTTGAAAGCATGGTTGATGTAAACAATAAACTAATAAATTATATAGTACAGCTGTATAATATATCAATATGATCTATTGTGCAATTTTTAAAAAGTTTAGGGACTATTTTATAAATTTAAAAATATCCCGAAACGGTACTCGGTACTGACCGGTACTGGTACAGTTCCGTTCCAGAGTCCAATTCAGTACTGAGTCCGATACGATGTTATTGGTATAAACTAATATTTAAAAATATTAAATTAGAAATAATTAAAAGAACGAGAAGTTAGAATTCTGTTATATTTAAATTTTAGATTAAATATTAGACAGCGAGTTTACGTTGTGTAAAGGAGATCCCCAGCGATGGGCCATTAATTATGCCCCCGTCACTGAGGATTGCGGATACTGACATGCTACCTCTTCCGACGGGATCTAATTATGTTATTTTTTCTAGACAACAAATATAAATTTGAACTTGTTTTTTCTTCCTGATAACAACCGGCCATTTTAATTTTGTTTCGAGATTCTTTGGCATGAATGATATAGCTAGGGTTTTTGCTGTGAAAGAAGCCAAACTTATATTTCCTCTTTCCCGCCCAGTCTCCTCTCCTTTCTCTCTATTTCAGCTCCATTGACCGTTTCTCTTGGCTCTCCTGCACCAGCATTTGTGTTGTGTCATCCTGGGCTTGGGTGAGCGCGACGTTTGTTTCCTAGGAAATTTGTTTCAGGGGAAAGTAGGTGCTTTCGGTTTTTAGTTATATATATGTATATATACATATATTTGTGTATATATATATATACATATATGCTTATTTTTATGGATTATGTCATGCGAAGTTCTGAAAAACTCTGTGATTTTTGTATTTGCTTTTCTTTTTACAGTATTTTCTTTGTCAGTGAAACGTCTATGCATGATTGCATGTTGGAGTTCTTGTTGTTGTTTCTGCCTTATTTCGTCTCCTTTTTCCTATGGGTCACTCGGCGTTTATTTTGTCTGGTTGAGGATGGTCACAATAAGTTACTCTCGCAATTAGGTTTTTGTTTATTCAGTTAATTTTTTGAGAAAGATCGTTTTACTATTTCCTTTCTTGTTTGAAGTCCTGGATTATAGTTCTTACGATAGCCAATTAGGTTTTGTTTGTATTACAGTTTTGTTGAATTATCTCGAGCCAAGTGTTTTCTTCACTGCCACCTCGCTTGCAGATTCGGTAGTATACATATTCCAAACTGTTATGAATCTTAGTTTCTGATCTCCTCTGTAGAATGTTGAGCATTGCCATCTATACAAGGATTAGCAGTGTTAGATTTTGACGAGAGTTACCCAAAGAAATATTTTATGTGCTTGTGGCAAACTGTTTGTATTATGCATATATCCCATAAATAAATTCTTCGTGGATGGGGAATGTAATTATGATTAATTACTTGCTAGAATTTACATTTTGGCATTTCCCTCTTGATAAATTTTGTTGGGTTAACATTCTTGGCTTATTTAGTGAATGATTATGTTGTTTTTCTTTTCTGTTTGCATTTCAGGTTTATCCTTTTGGATGTGTTTTGGAATGTAGTAATTAGAAGAGTCTTACTGTTATAGTATGGCAGAAGAAGAGATTGAGTTCAAATGGGGTACAAAGAGAGGAGTTGGTGGAAAAAGGAAAAATGTACAATTTTATGAAACTTTTACTTATGATGGTGATGAATATAGCCTGTTTGACTCTGTCTATCTATATGATGAAAAGTTGGCTGAGCCTTATGTTGGTAAACTTGTGAAAATATGGGAGAATCCTGATCAGACAAAGAGAGTAAAGGTTCTGTGGTTTTTCCGCCCTCATGAGATTTCAAGCTATCTTGGATCTAAGCAGACTCTTGAGAATGAATTGTTTCTTGCATCGGGTGAAGGTGAAGGCCTTGCAAATGTTAATTCTTTGGTAATTTGTTATACCATACTATATTTTAGTAGAATAACTTTCTTCTGTGGGACATCATTGATCTATTGCTTTCATATTAGATTAGTTTGGTGCATTTAGGTGTGATATGTCCACTGCATCTTAATTGCGCTGATGGTTTGTTTTGATTATTATATACTAATTGCATATATGTCTCTTAAACATCTATTTGCTGAATTGTTCTGAGGGCTTGCAACTTTATTTAAAAACCGCAAAAAGCAAATGGTGAGGGCATAATTCTATATGTTGGGTCCTTTATAATGCAATCCACATAATTGTTCCTTCATTCTGATGCTCTTATATCATCCAGTTTGTTACAAGATTTCTTAAGAAGTTTTTGGAATGAACTAAACTAAGTTTTTTTATAGAAAGCTTATTTGGTATAAATACATTGATTTGTCAAAGTTGAGTTGGTTTTTGAAGATACTCACATGAACAATGCATTCACAACATTGTAAAGTGTTTTTTAGCCTTTTTTGTTTTCAAATAATTTCACCACCTTCAATACTACACTGAAATTAATTATTTTGATTGCATACATTTGTTTTGTTGTTATCATCCTTAATTGCTAATTGGACCTTTAAGGATTGCTCTTCCACAAGATTGGTTTTTTTATCAATGTAAAGTTCCTTGGTTATCTGACATTTAAAAGTTTTTTGCATTGTGTGATGTCCATGTATATTCCTTTATAGAGTTTGCTTTTTTGGTTTAATTGTTTTATGTGTGAGAAATTAATATGCATGTGCCCTCTAAATTAGGATTAAGATACACCAATGCATCATCTTATGTACAAATTAACTTTTTTATTACGTTATACGTTTAAGGAGTTGGAGATGAAGTTGGGCCTCTGGTAACGGTGAGAATTGGTGAATCACAACATGTTAATTACATGAAGTGTTATCTTTAACCTTGAGAGCAAGAACTTTTTCATTGTTTATTTTTTGTTCTTTTACACCTTGAAATAATTTTCACTACAATATATTGTAGTTGTAGTGGCCTTTGGATGCCAAAGATTTATGGACTTACATGCTAAGTACTGAATAAGTATTGTCATAATTGTTGTTGAAGAATTTTAAGTTTTATTGTTGATTAGCTTGGTTTCACAATCAATATATGAGCCTTGTGTTTCTTTCTTTTTTCTTTCTTTTTGATAGTGATGCATTAGAGATATTGGCTTTGAGAAACTTGTATAATGTCTCATTTGTAGGCTGCTTTTTAATGAATAAATTAGGAAGCAATTGCTGGAAAGTGCAATGTTGTATGTACATCCAAGGACCCAAGAAATCCACAACCAACAGATGAGGAACTACGAAATGCTGACTTCATATTTTATCGCACTTTTGATGTTGGGAGATGTGAAATTTTAGATAAGATTGATGACAAGATAGCTGGCGTTGAAGGTACATGTCAGTTCACATTCTATAATTCATTGTTTATTATTGCAATTGTTAATCCTTTTCCTTGATTTCATAATTGTTGCAGTTAAATTGTTGCTAAACTCATATGGTAGTAAGAAACCTGGTGAAGCTTCAAAATTTGAGTTGGACAAGAAAGAAGCTGGTGTTAAAAAAATAGTTACAGATGAAAAGGTTGTTCCCCCTAAGAAAAACATATTGGGAAATGGTCTAACTAATATGATAGATGGTGGTCACATTAATGACTTAGCTAAAGAAAGTGTGTCTCCTATATCTATACAAAAATCTACATATGGTGGAAAGATTTCTATATGTGATGTGTCAACCGAAATAACAAAGCATAGCCACATTGATGGAAGATCATTTGATTTGAGAACGTTGCGTAAGCTTGGTGATAAAGTAACTATTGATCCAAGAGCATCATTTGACAAACAAGAATCTACAAATTGGAGTGAGGGTGTAAAATCAAGTGATGCAGCTAAAATTGAAGATCAAAAGGAAGATGTTTCAAGGGATAAGATCAATTTAATGCCTAAAGTGCCGAAGGATAGTCTTCCTAAAGATATTAGGGGAAACTTGCTTAACTCCAAGATTGGTTTGATGACTAAGGATGATGTGTTGAACACTGAAAGTTATCTTCCTAAGAGTTTTGTCAATGAGAAAGTAAAAAATAATGAGGATTCTAGCGAATTAGATGATAGGCCATCAAAGAAAACAAAATTTGATGGTTCTATCAAAATGGTCAGTGATAAGATTAAGGACAATGCTCTAAACATTAATGAGCAGTCTAGTAATGGTGTTGTCAAGTCCACAATTAACACCATCTATGATTTTGGGCCCAAGTCTAAACATAAACTTGCAAGAGATTCATATGGGCTTGATAGAGACCCTGTGAAGGTATTGAAGCCCAATGAGGAACTTAGAAGAATTGCTAGTGGCAAATTGCTAAAACCATCATATGAAGCATCAATTGAGGATGGCAAGGTCTATTCCCAGACAATGGAAGTAACACGAAGACCGGAAGTTGTAAGTTGTGGTGCAAGGCTTTATTTACCATACGTTATTGCTATTTGTTTTGCCTTTTATTTCTCTTAGGTTCTCTAGAGGATAAATTGCACCATATCAAATCAAGTGCATTCCTTTTAGATATTTCCCAAATCCCATCTATTCATCCCTAATATTCAAAGTGATGGAAGAAACTAAAGCAAACAATACAAAAGAGAGAGAAAAGACGAAGGAAGAAATTCCTCCTCATGCACTGACAAGCAATTGACAATGGGCTTCTTGTTATTAAAAGGATAAAGTGTGGAAATTTACCTTCTAATTTAACTTGTAGTATAAGCATGGTAATAGATTTTTCATATTTGTCAAAATTCATTAGAGCATAATGTTGTCCAATTAAAAGGGAGCAAATAAAGCTTAATAATGTTCTTTTTCTTCAAATACGTCTCGAGCCTCTAGTCAGCCTTTTTGTGCGATTTTCTCAAACGAAAGTTGTGTTTGATCTTAGAATGAGTCCAAAGTTTGTTCTAAGATTTAGTTCATAGAGAAATTTAAAGTTGGGTAGAGGCTTGATATTTCGTTTAGTTTGATTAAAAAGACAATTATATTAAGATAAGTCTATACAAAGTTAAATAAAAGATTGTCCATGTTGGTTAATAAAATTATCTAAATGAGTATTGAACAACTTTTCAAATGATACATAATAGAGCTTTGTGTTTAAACCCTTCAGCAATGATGCTTATAAGTCTAAGATTTTGCTAGTTTATTAAACAAGCCTTAAAATAAGACTCGGACGCCTGTTATGCAAATGAACGTGTTTAGTATCAATCTTTGCCTGACTGAGTTATTGAATTGTTGTTGAGCATTTCAGTTTGTTTGTATCCTTGAATACGTGTGGATATGGCCCTTGAACAATTGCCCTATAGCATTTAATGATATGTATTGTAGGATTTCTTTTTTTCCTTTTTGAGGGCAAACTTTGGAGCAATTAGTAAGGTTACTTCTTTGTAATCGAAAGGTTATAGATTCAAGTCACGGAAACAGTCTTTTTGTAAAATGGAAAGGGAAGATCGCGTATAATTGATAACCTTCTTCGGTCCTCCAAAATGTAGAGAGCCTTGTGCACTGGAGTTTGCCCTTTTTATTGTAGGATTCTTTTTCTGCTTTGTTGGAGAAGATAAAGGCTTCACAACATTTGAACCTCATATATTGTAATGTTGATGTTTGAATCTTATGATATCATCTAAGTTTCACAATTTCCAGCCAATTTGTTAAAGGGAGGGATATTGAATTTTTTGTATTTTATGTTTAGCCAAACTTTTTATCTTTAAATTTCACTTTCCAAAGATGTAAAAAGCTTGTTATGTGCATTATTGTCCTATTAATTTTTGTTTCTTTTATGGGATAATGATTGTGAACTTGTGTTTGCTACTAAAATTTTGTGGTGATACTGTGACAGGATAAAAGCATATGGTTTAAGGATCTTGTAAGTACTTCTCAACTTGCTCGCTTTTTAATCTTGACCACATCATTAGATAAATTTCATTAAAATTTAGTTGCATGCCAATTTTTATATTTCTCTTTGTTTGTCTCTTATTTTACAATACATTTATCCATTTATCTTTGTTGTTTTGCTTATTTGTTATTAGCCTTGGGAGGAAAGAGTGAGAGATGCACATGAGCGAGGAACACTTGTTCTGCTTCAAAATTTGGATCGATCTTGCACTTCAGCAGAAGTTGAGGTGATATATGGAACCCTGGATCCTTACTTTTGTCTTATATATATATACACACACACACATATATATATATATATATATATATATGATGTTAAGTCACTTTATAGGAGAGGGGTATTTTCCCACAATTTTCCATGCTATAAATTTTGCTTTCTTTTCTAAATGTGTGTGTGTGTGTGTGTGTGACTATGATGTTAAGTCACATTATAGGAGAGGTGTATTTTCCCATAATATATAGATATATATTATATATATTTTTTAATATATATGTGCAATTGGTTGTTGTTATTGTGTGCCATGTACATTTTAACAACTTTGTCTCCCATTTTGGATTTTATTGATGTCAAAAAATTAGGGTCTTATTTGGCATGCCTTCAATGAAAAATGCACAGCAAAGATGGTTCAACAAACTACATTTTCTAGCCCTCATTATGGTAAAGATAAACACATCACTCGTACTATAATACATTAACTGGTGAGCCAATGATATCCTTGATATGTGGTATATTATCTTTTATCATTGCAGGTCAAGCTTTTGCCATATTTACAAAGAGGGAAGTTGCAAAACTCGTGATAATGAAATTGGATGAGGGTTGCTTGATGCTATCAAATGGGAGGTACCTTGCAACTTTCATTTGATTTCTACTATGTAGATTTGTGTGGACATCTAATGTCCTTATTGCTATGACATCTAAATTTGGCACATCACTGTATATTGGTTGTCTCTTAGCACTTTGCTTCCATCTTTTTTCCATCCATGTCAAACAATGTTTGCATTAGATGCAAAATCACATAGGTGCTCATAAGGTTAGCAGGATGGTAGTTTCATA
Organism: Erythroxylum incrassatum; assembly: GCA_026546855.1. NCBI lineage: Eukaryota > Viridiplantae > Streptophyta > Magnoliopsida > Malpighiales > Erythroxylaceae > Erythroxylum > Erythroxylum incrassatum. Next base: position 18,960,346 of record JANVCL010000008.1, on the reverse strand, counting down.
AAAGAGATCCAGTCAGATGCTTATTGGACTTGATTGAGTGAGAATTTGAAAATTGAAGATTAGACTCTTAGTGTTCATTGTTTTTCATAGAGTTCCTTAAAAATAACTCATAAATTTCACATTACAATAAGACAATGGTTAAAGGAATCCATGAAGACGAGCCACCTCCTTGAAGAAGAGTTTTAACAATGTTGACAATATTGTTTGATGTATGACAAATAGAAGAATTATTAACTAGTTGCTAAAATCACAAAATTAGATGATATGACTGATATTAGGTTGCTGGAATATCAAGGTTCAAGGTTGAATTTTGGCTAAGAATGTTGAAATTTCAGATTTTGTATAGCTGGAATTTTAAGTTTTGATTGTTGGAAATTTAGGCTTAGGATTTTAGGGTTTAATATGCTGGAATTTGGGTTTGAGATGGCTAGAATGTTGGTTAGGTTTGTTGGAATTTAGTAAGGAACACAAAGAACGGAAGGTATGAAATTGGTAATCACTGCTAGGGTCTAGGAATCACTCTTAGAAGAAAGCATCACACCTTCTAACTGAAAACTCAAGTTTGAAAACAAATTCCAGATTGCTTTTTATTATTGAAGGACTAAGTACAAACACATATATATAGAGTTTTAGAACTCTTATTCTAGTAGGAAAGGGTTTCTAATAAAAATTTTATGCGGTTTCTAATAAAAACTCTATGTTCTAAACAACTGGGATAGCATATGTAAAATAAAATAACATATTTAACTTACTTAACTTACTACTAATTCCTATCTAATAAGGAATCCTAACATAATCTAAATTTCAACAAATTAATTTTTGTTGTTAACTTAATTCCTAATCTTCATCCCACCAAATTAAGGCTTGTGGTCAACTAATTTTTTCTCTTTTATTTCTTTTATATACTTTGAGTTCTTTTGCATCATTATTTGTCTTGAAACATGAAATGAAATGACTCATCTTTGAAAACCTATCTACCACCACATAATAGAATTATAAATTCTTATAGATTTATGGACTCCTATTACAAAATTCATACTTATGTCTTGCTATGGTTCATAAGTTGAAGACAGCCATATGTCTAGTCCAGAATTTTATTTCTTTTCTTTAGTTAATTGACATGTTCGACATTGTTGTATGCCTTCAGACACTTATCTCTTATAAAGAGGACTAATAAAAGTGATCTTCAACCATGCTATGGTTTTATCTCAGCCAAAGTGATATGTTGTCAAAAGCAAGTCAATATCAAGCTTAAAATAAAAAGGCGAGAAGGAAAACTTCTACAAATATGGAAAATTTGGACTTCAATTGACCCTCGATCACAAGGTGCTCCAAGAACTAGTCCAAAAAACAACACTTTATAGCAAACTAATTTCATCTTAAGCTTGATATTGACTTGCCTTATTGATTTTTATATAATAATTTTGACTTATTTGCAAGTCTTTTGATTGTGAGTATTGGTCTATTATTGTTGTTGGATAGTTGCTTCTTATGTGATTGGTTCTTTACATCCTTATTTTCTTTAGTAGCAAGTTTTTCAAGGTTGCACTAATGATGCGTGATCTATCTTCATTTGTAGGCCTCTAGTTGGAAGCTTTGGAACTCCTTATTTCCCGCAAAAGAAATCAACATTTTTTGGGCATCTCAATATTAGTAGAACTAGACTCCACATGCACCGGGAGATGGTAAATGTCTTTCTACCCAACTCTATGAATGATGCATGTTTTGTGTTAGGAACTCAAGAAAATCCTATTTGCAAGAAAAAAGGTGGTAAAGTGGCATTTTAAAATATATCATCTTAAAGATGGTAAACTTTCTCTTTAAACCACTTAACGAGCCACTCATTTTTTTGTTAGCAACTCAAAGAAATCCTATATGGTGCTTAACATTAACTTTGTGAAGAAGGGATGTTTTTAAATGAATGCATCAAAATGGATCCTCATAGCAGCTTTTTGGAAAATTAGAATTTGTATTTGTTATTATTAAGCATACAAGTATTATGTATATCTTATGGTAGATTATCTAGGTTTTATTTGAAATTGTTTGTATCACACTGTTAAGGAATATTGGATCTTACTATTAAGTGAATGGGTTAAGTTTAATGAAGAATACATTCTAGTACCCTTATAGATTTTGAAGTTATAGAAGTAGGTTTTTTGTTGAATCATGTAAAACCTTGTTCATTCTTTCCTCTTTCATCCTTTTTTTCTTCTTTACCTCTACCTTCACATGGTATTAATGTTGATTTCACATGGTATCAAAGTCAAGTTTCATTTTAGAATTTAACTTTTGTTTCTTTCATTTTAGGACGAAGTTTTCATCTTCAAAACTAGACTTTATTCCTTCATTTCTAAACATAAGTTCCAACTTGAACTTATGAAACTTTAATCTAACTTTTTTCTTTCTCTTGATTTTAGAGTTATATTTCTTCTCTTGATGATATGGAATATGATATAACATACATAACATGATACCATGACAAACTTCAACTCTTGAGGAGCTCTACACCCTTTATTGGGGAGAAAGTGAATTGGGACTCAAGTGTGTTGATATGTTAGGAGGGATACCTTGTTCAATCCAAAAGGCATCAAGTTGTTGATCATTATACTTTATCAAATTTTAATTTGGGATTTATTTACATCTTATAAAACCCCCATGTCAAATATCCTTGCTCTCCTTTACTACACAGTCATTTGATTAACATTCCAAAAATCGACTTTGAAGTCTTGTCTTCTCCTGCGTACTTGTATTCTACTCACAAGTATATTTAACTTAAGCATATTGTGATACCAGCGACTTATGGACTCATAATCTACTTGCCGTATGCAAGATATTTCACTTTGGCCTTTTTGTTTCACAAGTTCAATTTCGTACAGCCAACCTACCTCCACAATCATATTTTAATCGTCATTAGCAAGTTATTATATTTGAACATATTCTTTCTTCTTTTAATTTGTTTTGATGCCATGATAAATTTGGGCTTTGTTCCACCTCAAAGACACTTGAAGCTAGGAGGAATCATGCAAATTTTACAAGGCTTGTTGTACTCTTTCTCCTAATTGATATAGGATATCTCAACATATTTCACTCTTATTTTGATGATCCATCACATGGTTCTTTTAAGGGAGGCAATATGTAACGTAATTTATGATTCATGTGTTTTATTTTTCTTTTCCTATATTAGAATTTATGCATGTCTTTTATGTTTGATAAAAAGTTCTTTTAATATACTTCTTAAGAATTAAATAAAGTTGCATACCTCTATAAGACTCGATGTGGTTCTACTCTATTTAGTAAAATCTTTTGTGGCGAAGATAGTATTAGAGTTATTAAAAGGATTGGTAACATAAAATTGATGACTTGCAAAATTATTGGATTTCCAATACTTTGATAAAAGTTTAATTGTCATTTACTTTAGTGGATAATTTTTTAACAAGAAACTTCTATTAATTGGATTTTGCACTCACGACTTTAGAAAATTGCATGCTAGAATTGATGCAAAGGAGCTTAAATCCTATAGAAGAAATAATGAAGGAAAAATTAGTTAACCACAAGCCTTAATTTGGTGGGATGAGAATTGTGAATTGAGTTAACAGCAAAGATAATGACTGAAATTTAGATTAAGTTAGAATTCCTTATTAGATAAGAAGTAGTAGTGGGTTAAATATGTTATTTCTATTTTAGATATGTTATCCTAGTTGTTTAGGACTTAAATTTATAGAATTTTTATTAGAATAAGATATACTTTTATTAGGAACACTTTTTTACTAGAATAAGAGTTCGAATAACTTTTTTATAAATGTGTATACTTACCCCTTCAAGAATAACAATTTGAATTTTTTCTACAAACTTGAGTTTGTAACTAGAAGGTGATGCTTTCTTTTAAGAGTGATTTTTAGACCCTATGAGTGATTTTTAGTTTCTTACCCTCCATTGATTGTGTTCCTTACTAAAATTCAGCAGACCTAACCTAAATTCCATTCATTTTAAACTTAAATTCCAGCCATATTAAACCCTGAAAATAAACTTATAGTAATCAAACCCTGAAAACCCTACTGTACTAAAACTAACCAGCATTCATAGCCGAAATCCAAACATGAAACTTGATATTTTAGCAACCTAATATCAACTATATTTCCTAATTTTGTGAATTTTAGCTACTAGTTGGTACTTCTTCTATATGTCCTATGTCAATTTGGTATCAGAGCTTTGGTTAACAATGGCGACATGTAGTGGAAGGGCGTATAGAAGAATATTCAACGACCTAGAGTGAGATGAAATACTTCTTAATATTGCAAAAAAAAATTGGGCATCATTGATCCTCGTTCACAAGGTGCTTCAAAAACTAACTTACATGTAGCATCTCCCTTAAGGAAACATGTGTTCGACAATTTTCAGAGAATTTAGATAGCTTGGACATACATTCCCTAAAAGTCAAAACTTTGACAGATTATGTGAACCAATAACCAATAGTTAATGATAAACAAGGAGAAGGTGGTTGTAAGCAAGATGAAGGGATTGATATTGATCAACAACACAAAACGTACATGAAAATCTTTGCTGAAGAATCATGTATTTATTTTCATTTCTCAAATTTAGTAGACCAATTTGAATCTTCAAGCCTACATGTGGAAGGTGCTCAAATACTTGATGATATGGAGAGTTTGGTAATGGAAGATGATCATGAGATGGAGAGTTTGATAGTAGGAGCTGATCAATGCATTAAAGATGAAGAAAAACATAATGAAGTGGATTCTTTGGCAAACCCTAAAGTTGAAACAATTGAACAACAAATTCAAACACTTAAATAGCATGTTGAAACAACATTGCAACAGGCTGAAAGAATAGGACAAGAAGCTAAAATAACATAACATGGAGTTGAAGAGATTAACAAACAACTACTTAGGGTTCTAGAGCTCGTTGGTTTAAAACTTAATGATATCCTTGTTGATGAAAATTATGTTGCAGTGGGTGATGGAGAAGTACATTTTAATGAAGAGACGAAATTAACTCAACATAGGAATAAATGAGAATCTATGAGTGCACTTGCAAAGTCAAATTTTAGCAATACGGCAAGTTAGTGCATTTGTATTTTCCTAATGCCTATGTGGTAGAGAAGCTATGTGATATTGTAATGAAACCATCAATGAATATAATGATCAAGACTTGTGATTTTTGGAGAAGTTGTATCTTTAACCATTGTCTCTAATCATGACATGAAGTTTATGAATTATTTTTGGAAAACTTTATGAAAAACATTGAATATTAAGCTTCATTTTTCAAGTTCTTTCCATCCCCAAACTAGTGGGCAAACAGAGGTGGTGAATAGAAGCTTGGGAGGCTTGTAAAGATGTTTGGTTGGAGATAATGTGAAAAATTGGGATCTGATTCTTCCTATGGTATAATATGAATACAATAGTTATATAAATAGGTTTACTAGTAAGAGCCCTTTTGAGATAGTCTCAAGAGTTCAACCAAGGCAGCCTATTGATAACCATCCTTTACCATGAACAAAAGGAGTTAGCATTGAAACTGCAGGTTTTACACAACACATGAGGGACGTCTTTGATGAGGTACAAAAAAAATAACAACTAGCAACTTGTCTTATAAAGAACATGTTGATCGACATCATCAATTGGTGGAATTCATTGAAGGGGATATGGTGATGGTTATGATTCATCCGAAGCGTTTTCCAAAAGAAAATTAATGCTAGACTTTATAAAATAATCAAGAAGATAAGTGTTAATGCTTATATTTTGGAATTACCAATTGACATGGGAATTAGTTTTATATTTAATGTTGTAGACTTAATTATTTATCATGGATATGATGATACGCAATCTCCTACTATGGCTGTGAGATTTCTAACCATTCCCTGTCTTACAGAGGAGATAAAGGATGTTCTTTATGAGCAAATTGTATCCATAAAAGATGTAGGATATTGACAATTTCTTGTCAAGTGAAAGGAAGACCAACGTTTGACAGTACTTTGAATTTTAGAATAAGAATTTTGAAGTTAAATTCATATTTATATGATCAATATTTATCACATTCTATATTGAGAACGATTTCAGACAAGCCACAGAGAATTGACGCAAAAGAGTTTAAAGCCTATAGAAGAAATAAAAAAGGAAAAATAAATCAATCAGAAGACTTAATTTGGTGGAATGAGGATTGAGAACTGAGTTGATAAAAAATAATAGCTGAAATTTAGATTATGTTAGGATTTCTTATTAGATACGTAGTGGTGAGTTAAATATCTTATTCTATTATCCATTTTCTACTAGAGTAAAGATTCTAATAACTTTTATATAAATATGTGTATACTTAGCCCATCAGGAATAACAATTTGTATTTTGTCTACAAATTTGAGTTTTGAACTAGAAGATCCGATGCTTTTAAGAGTGATTCTTAGACTCTAGGAGTGATTCCTAGTTTCTTACCCTCCATTGTTTGTGTTCCTTGCTAAATTCCAAAAAACCTAAACTAAATTCCAGCCATGTTAAACCTAAATTCCAGCTATATCACCCTGAAATTCTAAGCTTAAACTAACAACAATCAAACCGTAAAAGCCCAACTATAGCAAAACTAAAATTTCAGCATTCCTAGTCGAAATTCAGACTTGATATTCCAACAGCCTAATATTTGCTATAATTCCTATTTTTGTGAATTTTACCTACTATTTAGTACTTCTCCTATTTGTCCTACATCAAGAATAGTTTTAAATGAACCGATTATCTAAATAGCATATGGAATTTTGATAAAATTACTAATATGGCATGACACATTGATATATCTAACCCTCTCAAGGATAGGTAATAAATATCAATGGTTACATAATGGTGGATTAATGGAAAACAATCATTGTAAATTTTATTCTAAAATGATAACTTCTTGAAAACAAGTTGTCAAGGTAGCTAGTTGTGATGTTTTAAAGGAAATGAATCCTAGCCAATTTAGCATTGCAAACTTGAGGCAATAAAATGTTGTCAAATAATAAAACTTTCAATGATAAGGATTTTAGAAAATTACTGTAAAATGTTAATAACATTTTTGTTTGGCGAAATTTGTGTTTGATCTAATTTTTACGTTAACGATGGATTGTGTGTAGTTTGTCACTTACCAAGTTTCTTGTGTACAGAAAGAGGCTGTGTCAACTTCGCATTGTTCTCAACCCAATACACTCGAGTACGATATGGCCATGGAGTGGTGTTTATTGCAAGAAAGATCAGACATAGAATGGAAAAAGTTATACAAGGTGTTGAGCAATGTCACAATCTTTTCCAAGTTTCAATTTCAAAATTTATCTTCATATTATTTCTGACATTTTCTAAAAGTTGCTCTCTGTGTTATGGTTTTTCTTATCAATCACATGGCATTGATGATGACGATTGTTTCACAGCAACAAGGGGAAGAGCTAAGAAAACTTAAATCAAATCAGAAGTCAAAGTGAGTTGTATTACCACTCTTATCATGTTTTTGGTAAGCGCTTCACCAAATTTACACTATATGTCAAATCCTCAAATTTTTATATCTTGATTTGTTAAAGTACTAGCAGCCACATTCTACTTGAGTTGTTTATTTTAAATGTTTACACTTAATTTCTCCTAAATTGTCCTTTGTAAAGTAAATGTAATGTAATTGTTTGATCCAATTAGAACATGCCATTTTAAATGGGCACTTAGATACATTGGATAAACAGACTGGTAAAATTTACTAATTTATAGCATATACTAAAAGATAGAGGCTGATTGGCCTAAAGAGATAATTATTAAACCCCAAATAAAGTTTATTAAGGTGAATTCAATACTTCTGCCTCAAACTAATCATATTAAAAATACAAGTTTTAAGTTTATCTCTAAGAAGCACGGACACGGGAAAATGGAGTCGTGTCCGCGTGTCGAACACGTGTCCGTGTCAGACGCGCACGTGTTCGTGTTCGACACGAACACCCACAAAAAGTGCATATATATGCTACTTATTTTTTGAGAGCGGCTTATAAAGTACAAAAATATGTATGAACTATTAAGATATTGGAAGTTTTGAAACACATCAATCAATATTTATCATATTATGGATTCTGAATTTTTTTTCTTAATTCTAAATTTTATAATATATATATATATGACGTGTCTGTGTCCACCAAATTTTAGAAGTTGGTGTGTCCCCATGTCCGTGTCTGTGTCGTGTCGCGTGTCGCGTGTCCGTTTCCGTGCTTCTTACTTTATCTTATGTGTCATTCCATCCTGTGTCTAAAATGAACTGGGATGCCTTATAATAGAATCACATGATTATAGATATTTTACTTTAAGGGTAGACTTAGTGGTTTAGGATTTATACTTTACTAGAAGTTTGTTTTTATTTTGAGGATAATTTAATTGTTAAATGTGTATTGGTATCCATATAACTAGTTTTTACTCAACTGCTTATCCATTCCCTATGTGATTTATTGATAAAATGTATCGAACTATGTCGTTAACAAATCTTTGAAACTAAAATCTAGAAAGAATCTTCTCATGCTTTATTATATAGCAGAGTTCATTATTGTTCATTTTACCGTGTCTTGATTAACAATATAAAGAATCAACTCCATGTTGTATGTTGCATTTGGGATTTGCCAATAGTCTTGGTTCACTCGCCATTAACTTCCACCACCTAGGGGGCAATATTTCCTTTAAGACTATGCGAGGACATATGGATTTGAGTGGTGAGAAAAAATTTATCCTGTGCCTCTCCTATGCTATAGAGAGTGAAGTGTGTAAATTGTAGAGAGAGTGATGAAGAGAACAAAAAGAGAGGAAGAAGAGAATTTGAGAATATGAGGGCCTAACCTTACTTAGCTTAGTCATCTTCTATTTATAGTATATAAAAGACTTAAATACCCTATTAAAATAGTATTATATTCTAAAACTCCCATCAAGCTGGAGCATACATGTTAATCATGCTCAACTTGTTACAAATACTTTCAACCTTATTCCCAAAGAAAAGGCTTAGTAAATATATCTGCGAGTTGATCCCCATATCTTATATAATTAGTAGAGATCAATCCTTGTTGCAATTTCTCCCTAACAAAATGACAATCCAGCTTAATATGCTTGGTCCTGTTATGCATTACTAGATTAGAAGCAATATAGAGAGCAACTTGATTATCACACCAAAGGTCCATAGGACTTGAGTTAGGAAAACCAATTTCAAGTAATTGATGCGCCCACATCAACTTACATGTTGTTTGTGCCATAACATGACACTTTGCTTCTGCACTAGACCGTGCAACTACTGATTGTTTCTTACTTTTCCACACTATGAGATTGCCACCCACAAAAACACAATAGCCAGATGTGGATCTTCGATCAACTGGAGAACTAGCCAAATCTGTATGACATAGTCCTTCAACTTTTAGATGACCATGGTCACAATAAAGTACTCCACGCTTGGAGCTCCCTTCAAGTATCGAAGTATGTGCATAACTGCCTCCCAATGAATGCTCTGTGGTGAGGACATAAATTGGCTAACGAAATAACTGAGTTTTCCCACCAGTCTTCTATACCATTCTGGATCATCTAATAGGTCACTACTTCAGCTATAAGCTTAAGATTAGGCACCATAGGAGCATCACATGGTTGAGATCCAAGCATACCTATATATGTTAGAAGATCAAGAATGTATTTTCTTTGGCAAAGAAAGATACCCTATCTACATCAACTTCAATACGCAAAAAACAATTCAAATCTCCTAAATCCTTGGTTTGAAATTTGCTTTGAGGAAAGAATTTCAACCGCTCGATGCCTTTACTATCATTCCCAATAATAACAATATCATCCATATGTACAAGTAAGATGTAACCAACAACGAATTGACAAAAGAACACAGAGTGATCATATACACTTCGACGTAAGACCAAACTCCATAACCACCTCACTAAACCTACCAAACTAAGCTCGAGGAGACTATTTCAGTCCATACAAGGATTTACAAAGGCAACATACCTTCCCGGACTCCCCCTGAGCAACAAAACGAAGGGGTTGCTCCATATATACCTCTTCCTGTAAATCACCATGTAAAAATGCAATTTTGACATCTAATTGGTACAATGGCTACTGTTTAGATGCCACAAGAGAAATAAACAAACATACAAAAGCAAGCTTAGCAACAAAAGAAAAAGTATCTGAATAATCAACTCCATAAGCTTGACCATAGCCCTTGGCAACTAGACGAGCCTTTAGGCGAGAATCAGTGCTATTAGAATTCATCTTAATAGTAAACACGCATTTACAACCAATTGTTTTCTTACCTATTGGGAGAGACATAAGATCCCATGTGGAATTGTGCTCCAAAGTTGCCATCTCTTCCTCCATGGCTATCTTCAAACCAGTAAGGGACAAAGCCTCTATAAAAGACTTGGGGTATAGAAATGGAATCTAAAGAAACAACAAATGCTTGTCGACGGGGTGATAAATTAGCAGTGGAAGCAAAAGAAGAAAAAAATACTGGCAACTACGTTTACCGTTATGCAAGGAGATAGGAAGATCAAGTCTAGGATCATAAGACGGAGGACAGGGCGGAGGAAGGGATGCAGAAGGGTTAGTGGAATCGAAAAGAGTGGGAGAAGCAATTTGCAGTCCCCTTGTTATATGCCTGTGCTTGGGATTGAGTCCAAGGACGATTGTCAAGAAAGTTAACCTCTATTCCCTTGTTTACATTGGACACGTTGGACCCCTTCCTCGTAGAAGCTATTTTTGCTGATGAAAATGGGCAGCACTTGTCAAGGATAAGGTCTGCCTAGATTGGACTAAGTTATTCTACTTCTAAGCTAATTTTATGATAAATTGTTGCTTGCTTTATTATTGAATGACTGCCCATTTAAGTAGGCACGTAAACACAAGTTCAACCCTGATTAGGATTCTAATTTAGACTCCTAATTAGGCAGAAAAATAAAGATAAACTCTAAAAGTACTAATAAGAAACAAAATCCTATTCTAGATATGAAAAAAAAACTCCTGTTCTGGTAAAAAAATTCCAACACAAGTAACTTTCCTAGCTAATAACTTTTTCCTGCTTTCAGCCACCACTTTTTCTTCCTCTTCGAGCATAAGTCTTGCCCACAAATGCATCCATATCACATCTATAGTAGACTTGTGTAACTGTACACAAGTGGACGAGTTTCCAACGACCCAAAAGGAGGAACCTGTATAACATAATAAACCAAAAACTCATCTTGACTAACAAACTCTCCTAGAGAAGAAGAGGAAAAATAAGGAGTGGACTCAAAAATTGTGACATTAGAAGAAACCACATATTGCTTCAAATCAAAAGAATAACATCTATAACCCTTTTGAGCCAAGGAATAACCAATGAACAGACATTTTAAAGATCAAGGATCCAATTTTGATATTTATGAATGAGTGTCACGAACAAAACATGTGCATCCAAAAATTTTAGGAGGCACAACAAAAAGAGACTTAGTGACTGAATAAGGAATGTCACCCTGTAACACAGAGGAAAGGCGTACGATTAATCAAGTAAAAAGCAGCTACAATAGCATCAGCCGAAAAAGATTTTGGAACCTTCATTTGAAATAAAAGTGCTCTAGCAACCTCAAGTAAACGACGATATTTACGTTCAGCTACCCCATTTTGCTGAGGAGTCACCACATAAGAAGATTGGTGAATAGTTCCTGGTTTTCTCATAAAATCAGGTAGAGGACTAGAAAAGTACTCTTTTGTATTGTCACTTCGCAAAACACGAATTTTAGCATTGTACTGGGTTTAAATTTCATTGCAAAAATCAATAAAAGTTGAGAATAGCTCGGAATGACTTTTCATTAAATAAACCCAAGTAACATGAGTGTAATCATCAACAAAACAAACAAAATATTGGAAACTAGTTTTGGAGACTATAGGACACAAACACCAAATATCTTAATGCACTTACTCAAAAGAGGATTTGACTCTTATTGACTATTGGAAAATAAGAAACTAGATGATGCTTTGCAAACTGACATGATTCATACTCAAAACTAGACAAGGAACTTAAAAAGGGAAAAATCTTCTTCAAGGTAGCCAAGGGCGGGTGACCAAGTTGACAATGAAGATGAAAGGGAGTTTTATGAAATTGCTTGCTATAAGATTGAGTGACCCGTTGGTCTAGGTTGAACACCTAGAAATCAGGTTCGGGAATCTAATTCTTTTCCTTGCCCCGCTTCTTAGACTTTCCTATGTTGTTGGTAGACTTGTTGAAGGGAGCCTTAGACCTTGAATCGGTTTGATAGAGGGATTCAATCTTGTGAATATTTGGCAGAAAAGACCTGTTGTTTATTTTGACTTGGTCCTCTTAAATAGGACTCAACATTACATGAAATAGAGTTCTATTCTAACAAAGAAACCTATCTTGATAGGAAGGAAACAAGATAACTAAAAGATAATTGCTATCCTAAGTTAAAAGATAATACGGATGAGGAAGTGTGACAGATATCCTTAATCCGTAGATGATGCTTGAGGTGCAGTCTTAAGGATAAGATTATTACGCCTTAAATAAGTCTGACCTATGAAGGAGTCTTAGGGATAAGACAGCTCAGTATTTCAAGTTTAGTGAAATACTGAGCACCATGTATCTCATCCAGCAACTCATCAACCACCAGAATAGGAAACTTATCCTTGACGGTTTTGGCATTAAGTTCTCGATAGTCCACACAAAAACGCCAAATGCTATCCTATTTAGATACCAGCAATACAGGAGGAGAAAAGTGATTGGCTAGGGCGTATTATACCTTACTGCAACATTTGTGTACACTGGCGCTCAATCTCATCCTTTTGCATGTGTGGTTACTGATATGGTCGGACCACTACAGGTGCTGCGTCAGGAAGTAAGCAGATGCGATGATCACAATGCCTGAAAGGAGGTAATCTCGTGGGATCCTGGAACAAATCTTTGTACTCTTTCAACAGGGAGTTTAATTAGGATTGTGAAAGTTGTGGACTTCCTAAAGAATTGACAGCAATTTCGGAAGCAACTTTCCTGCCACGCAATGTTACTTGCTGCCCGGATAATGTAAATGGCATAGTAAAAATAGAAAAATCCCAAGTAATAGGCCCCAATGTTTGTGACCATTTCACTCCCAAGACAATGTCAAAACCATCAAGAGGAATCACATAAAAGTCGGCTAAGAATTGGTGGTCAGCAATAGAGAATTGTACTTGACTACATACACCCAAACTACGCACCTTGTCACCGTTAACCACAGACACACTAGTATTCGGTAGTGGTGTGACATGCAGCCCTAAACTTGCTGCTACTACTCGGCTAATGAAATTATGGGGTGCTTTCGGAAGCTACCAATCCAAGGAGGAATTGTCTATCTACCTCAGTGGCTATGGTTTTGGCATGTTGTTGTCTCGTGATGGCATGTAGGGAGATGACGGGTTTTGTTTCTTTATCTTCTTCCACATCGGCCAGGGACAAATCCTCCACCTCTAGCCAAAAGAGTTTCTTGCATTGGTGGTTGTTGGAATAAGGTTCATTATAGTTAAAACATAATCCCTTTGCATGCTGCTCAACCATTTCATCACGACTTAGACGCTTGACAACGGAAGGCTGAGAATTTGGTTGACTGGATGCGGGTCGGAACCGTGTACCTTGCCATGGCATCCTGCGATTGAAACTCGCCCTAGTCATTTGCTACCTTCTTTCATATGCATGAGTCCAACTCATTGCTACCTTCTTTCATATGCATGAGTCCAACTCATTGCCGTGGCCAAATCTGGGGGTTGTTGCAATTCAACCTCAACCTTGAGTACCTCCTCCAACCCTACCACGTACTTCCCAACAAGGAGATTAGTAGGAACAAAAGTACCTGTCCGTGCTAACCGTTCCTAAAACTTAGTTTCATACTCCTCTACCGAACCCATTTGACGCAGGCTCGTCAATGCCCCTACCGGGTTGCTACCCTTCTTTGGCCCAAAACAAAGCAAACATTCATTATGTATGTCTGACCATTGAAGCTGGCCCTTTTCATGCTTGAGCCGTCAATACCACATCTGAGCCACCCCAAATAAATGGAAGGCAGCTAATCCCACCATATCTTCTTCACTAGTTCACTGACTCTCAAAAAATTGCTCACAGCGCATTAACCATTCTAGGGGATCCTCTCAGCCATGGAAAGTAGGGAAATCTAGTTTCGTGTACCTGGGTACGGTGCCTATAGTTTTGCCGTCGATATTTCTTTGATTCTCAGCAGTTGCAGTGGTGTGCACATGGTGTTGTGCAGACTGATTGTTGCTGCAAGATGCATTTGTTTGTTGGGGACGGGAAAATCCTATAGATAGCAACTCCTTTACTTGGTGTGAGAGTGCTCGGATTTGTTCCATTGTGGCTGATTGTGTTGTCTCAATTGTTTGCGGCCGATTCTTTACCTCATCTCCCATCGTCGTACGCTCTGATATCGAAATGTTATGAAATTGCTTGCTGTAAGATCGAGTGACCCGTCGGTCTAGGTTGAACATTTGGAAATTAGGTTCGAAAATCTTATTCTTTCTCTTGCCCAACTTCTTAGACTTTCCTATGTTGTTGGTAGACTCGTTGAAGGGAGCCTTAGACCTTGAATCCGTTTGAGAGAGGGATTCAATCTCGTGAATATTTGACAGAAAAGACTTGTTGTTTATTTCAACTCGGTCCCCTTAAATAGGACTCAGCATTACATGAAATAGAGTTCTATTTTAACAAAGAAACCTAGCTTGATAGGAAGGAAACAAGATAACTACCAGAAAGAGATAAAAGATAATTGCTATCCTAAGTTAAAACTTAAAAGATAATACAGATGAGGAAGTGTGACAGATATCCTTAATCCGTAGATGATGCTTGAGGTGCAGACTTAGGGATAAGATTATTACGCCTTGAATAAGTTTGACCTATGAAGGAGTCTGTAATAGGGAGACTCTAACTTTGGACTGGTAGCCAATGAAGAAAGAGCTACTTCACCACCCTCAAGAAGGTACAACCCCCAACTCTTGACCTCTACCAATAATCCTATTCGTCAACAGATCCTGAAAAACACAATGTGTGCAAAGAAAACAACAAAACATTTTAGAGCTTTAGTAATCTTAGTAATAAACATGAGATTGAAAGGAAAATTGGGTATATATAAAACCTTGGACAAAGGCAATGAAGGAACAAGGTTGGATTTTGCTAGAGGCAAAACAAAAACAGGAGTGCTGTTGGAAATAGTAACATTCAATGGATCGGATGATGGTGTAACAAAGAACAAAGGACCTATAGTGCCCAATCATATGCTCACTCGCACCTGAGTTAATGACACATTTGCGGGAAGTGGAAGAGAGGCATGTTGTAGGATGACCTGATTGAACTAGAGTAGCAGTGGAGGAAGGACCAGAATCCTTTATAGAAAACTGTGACTAAACCAAGTGTGTATACTCATCAACTGATAATTTTACAAGCTTCTCTTCAAGAGGTTTGGAGGTGGTTACATTTGCAAAAGACTAAGCTCACTAAGGCGAACTATGAAGCAACCAACACTTCTTTATATGATGTCCTAGCTTTCCGCAATGATAACACACTGTTTTGCCCTTAGAGTGAACACTAGTGCCTTTACCACCACGGCCCCCCGAGCGGCCACCTTTACCACTATCAAAACAAGGGACTTGGCTCACAAGTGCACTACTATTAGATGTTGAATTTTCAGATGTTAAAGAATGGGCAGCGCGCTATACATGACAAATGGCTTCTGAGAGCGAAGGAATCTTTGGACTAGCTAAAATCTAAACTACGAGACAACCCTGCTAAAAAGCACATAACTCCAACTTGTTCACGGTGAACCTTTTGGACACCAATATCTGTTGTGTAAGAAAGTAGTGAATTCATCTCCTCGAGCATTCAATAAAAATCATAGGAATAATCTTGAACAGACTTATCCTTCATGTTAGCCTGATACACCTCGCTGGCAACATCATACATTTGAGTCACGTTATTTGCACCTGAAAACATAAACACCAAGGTTTCCCATATCTCCTTTACACTTTCACAATGATAAATTTGATCCTGGATGTTCACTTCAATTGTCTCTAAAAGTTGCAAATGCAACTTGTTGTCCTCCTTTCACCATGACTTCTTCTCACCAAGATCATTTGGAGGATCCTGGGTAAGATGATCTTCCCTATCAACCCCACTAAGATATTTAGTGATTGCTCAACACCACTGAGGATAGTTATCACCATTCAAATGACGTTCAGTCATCTTGGTGACGGGAATCGGAACCAGTTCAAGCTTCTTGTTAGCCATCGTCAGGGAAATAAATAACAAAAAACTAATAAGAATAATAACACAGGTATCTACTTAGACCAACCTGGGCTACAATTGCATTGATCCTTCCACAAAAAATAGTCTTCGAGAGTTTTTTTTTTAGGACATGATACCCAAATCTGACAAGAAGAAAAGAATAAAAGAATCTAGAGGGAAATCCACATGATTGTAATCAAATCTAATAAACCTCACTCTGAAAACATGTAATAAATTGTAGACAGAGAGACAAAGAGAAGAAAAAGAGAGGAAGAAGAGAATGTGAGAATATGATGGTCTAACTTTACGTAGGTTAGTCATCTTCTATTTATAAATAGGAGAAAGTATATAAAAGACTTAAATATCCTTATTAAAATACTATTATATTCTAACAAAGTGGAATGCTTTAAAGAAATTCAGGGGAGTGAAATACCAATGATTTTAATATGCTTTTAGGTTATAATTTTTACCATTATTGATTAATTAATTACTTCGTTAATCACAATATTTAACTTGTGTGCAAATATAAGTTGCTTTTATACGTATTTGTGAGCTTTGATGGGGATGAGCTAGCAAACTTGAGGCATTATCAATCAACAGCACTTTCTAGAGCTTTTGGTGTTTATAAAATTGCGAAAGTGCTATGATTGTAGGCTCTATTCCTTAGCAATAAACTTTATATCTCCTAGCCCATTTCCAAAAGGAATAGTGCAGAGAAATGATTTAAAATAACTAATTGGTTGGAATTTTTGGATTTTTGGAAAAATTCCTTAGGCTATGAATTTGCTGTAGTTTGGCGATTATTAAATTAGAACTATTATTCAGCTTTATTCATATGCAGTTTTGCAAAATTATGTGGATGTTTACTATTATTAGACTTTGCTATTAATACAAAGTTTAATTGATGTAAGATGAATAAAAGATAGATCAATTAATTAATAAAACTCGTGAAAATTAGAATATTTGGGTTGTGGGTTTTTTTGCTATGTTGCAGGAATTTGAATTTCAGGCCTGAAATTTCTATATGGGTTGCTAAAACTTCAAATTCTAGTTGTTGGAATTCAGATTAGGTTGTCAGGTTTTTTATTAGAGAAAACATGACAATGGGATGTTCTAGGAATCTCATAGGGTTATGAAACACTTTAAAAAGGCAAACTTTACCCAAAAAAAAAACAACTTTCCTCCCATTGAAGGGCTGAATACATATGTATAAAGGAGTTCTTGGAACTGGAGATCTATTAGTAAAAGTATTCCAACTAAGATGTCCAAAATATAATTGAATTTTATTTTAATAAGGATTCTTTCTAATTTGTATCTATTAAGGCAAATTAGTTTAAAATAAATATGACTAACTTGTCCTTGTTGCCAATTTGCATATGAACGGTTACATGAATAGTATTATACCAACTCTCATTCTTCATAAATTAAAGCTTGTGGTTGATGTATCTTCTTTTGTTTCGTTTGTAAATTGTTAAGTTCTTTTATTTTTTTGCATAAGTTTTTCACTATTTTTTCTAAAGTTGTCTTCAACACAGAATGTGATAAATACTACTATACAAGTTTGGATTAGCTTTTGAAATTTGAATTTTTAAAGTAGTGTTGTTAGAAGGTTTTTTTTTTTTACTTGACAAGAAATCACTTATAATTGCCAACTCTTTTGGATAAAATTTGTTCATAGAAATGACTGAATGACTGAATGACTGAAATCACTATAGGAATGACTAAAATTCCTATAGTTGCAGTACGAGAATGCAAAAGATTGTGCCATGATATGTGTTAATTTTGCAGTGTTGAATATAAGAGTAACTCTCTTGTCACATGACAATTCCAAAATGTTAGTGTTAGCACTTTTCTTCTTAAAGGTTTTATGAGGTTCAATACTCTTTGATTCAAGCTTCTTATATTTACCCCATAAGAGACACTCTATTTGCCTTGTTGCCTTCATTTAATTCCATCATTGGGTTGATCTTCCATTGCACTTCATCAAAGATATCTCACATGTTTTATACCAAACTTTCAGCTTCAACATTAGCTTTCTTTTTGCGGTAAAGGAATCAAAACAAACAGGCTTCCTTGCTTGAATTTTAAGAAACTATTTTGGCAGGATTCTTGTTGGTTGACTTATTCTTAGAAATATTGGATTCAAGTTCTTCCATATGAAGAATTAGGTCCAATTATGTGCGTTATCCCGCACCAAAAATTTGTCAAAAAAGTGGTTGAAATACTTGGTGTATCACTCTCATAAAATTGTTAGGTGCATTTGTGAGTCAAAATGGTATTATCAACCATTAATAAAGCTCTCCCTTAATGTTGCCCGCAAGTCTAATTTTTGATTTGTTGGTATCCATTTCATGGCTCCAGTCATGATATCTATCATGTCATTAAGATTAGAGATAATGAACCTATACCTTTCTATGATCTTGTTTATTACACGACAATCGATTGATATTTTCATGCTTCAATCCTTTTTATGGGCCAGTAATGCAAGAATTGCACACAGATTAAGACTTTTTCTCAATGAACCTAACTCTTCTAGTTGTCTCTTTAGCTCTTCATTTTCGATAGTATTTAAGAGATTTACGTAGGTTTTATGAAGGGAACCTTGGTCACAGGTTAATAGCTTGCTGAATATCTTGTAAATGAGGTAATTTACTTGGTAAAGCATGTTAGGACGTTGAGTTAAGGATCGAGTAACCGGACGATGAACAGGAAAATCAAAATCTGATGGAATTAAATTTCCCTTATTCTTGTTGGAATTCTTCGAGCGACCTATCTTGACTAATAACTCAGCTCATCAAAGGGAGACTGATACCTTAGAGTTCGATAGAGAGAACTCTGATCTCTTATTTGAATAAATTCTGACTTGCTCTT
>JANVCL010000008.1:18900808-18913985 GCA_026546855.1 Erythroxylum incrassatum | reverse complement strand
CTTTACTTTGCTTGCGATTTGTATTCATTTTGCATTCGATTTAATTACGAGTCTCGCATAATTTTTTGATAATTGTGTTCGGATGTCGGATCTGTTGTCGCTTTATGTTTCTGTGTCGGAATTTGAATTCCGTGTCCGATACTTTGTTTTCGCGTGCCGCTTAATTTGCTTCCGTTTCGTTCCGCTTCGAATTCGTTAAGAAATCCGTTCTTTCCGACTTTCCGCACTTTGTTTCGCTTTTCGTTTTTCCGTTGCCGTTTACCGGTTAAGAGTTTATAAGAAATCATGTGTACGTATGAGGGAATCTGAATAAGTAGTTGGATTTCGGAAACGAGATCCAACATCTATGGTATCAGAGCAAGAAGAGTTTATAAGGAATCATATATTAAGTATGAGGATTTCGGATTAAGTATTTGGGTTCCGGATTCGGGATCCAACACATAGCCTTCCCCTCCATTTGTAATCTTGATAAAGACTCATTCTGTAGCACCCCACTTCCGCGAGACTCGAACCTGACATCGATGGTAATATCCGAGTTCGTGCCCCGCGAGGGTGGCGTGCTAAAGCACTCAATCATTCAAAAGTTGGTATAATTTTTTTAAATCAATAACATATTTTGAAACCACAAACATAATATACTAAAATCGATACTCAAATTGGGCCAACATTCACTCATAAACATTTTCAATTAACACAAAACTATCAACAAAATTTTCAATAGCCATTTGGCCCCTTTCTCAATTACAAAACACTCAAGTCATTTCGGAATACAAATTTATTCAAAAAGTTGCGGAAGATACAATTCAACACAAAATAGAGAAATGCAATACAGACGCGAACTGATCCCGACCTCTATCCTTTACTTGAATGCTGTAGGTATACTCCCGTTGGCCTAACGAGTATTCTTTTGATCCAGAAAAATATTTGCAAATTTTTGGTGAGTTTTGGGAACTCAATGAGTGACCATCATTGATGGCTCACCCAGTTATATAACACATAGTTCACACATCTCACCCTAATTCACATTTCACATTATTTCACATTTCACATTCAAAACACTTAATCATTCATATTATGCAATGCAGTGTGCATAAGACTCGTGCTCATTCTTATTGTTGTGACTGAGTGCCAATCACTTACACAAATACTAGCCCATAGGATTCAGTCAGAACAGAGTTCACGAAGCATAGCTTTACGTGCAGAATCAGAATTTACGAAGCAAAGCTCTACGTGGAAACGCTTCAAACTGGCTACTCAAGTCACAACGCCTTTATCTGAGCATGCATTTTATGAAATGCCTCACATGCTGATCATTTCATATCACATATGATGTTAAATTAGAAACTCACATTCATCATACCTATGTCCAACATTCAACTTTCGTGAGAATACACAAAAGCACCTCCAATACGTGCCCAACTATTATACACCTCGAACGTCAGGTTCGAAATTCAGAATCATATCACATTCATAATTATTCATGATCACTCAATTCATAGCATAAACAAACAAACAATAAATTAAGACCATTTAGGTCTACGCACTATATGCTCCAAAATAGCAGTTGCTTCCAAATTCTGGATACACCTATATGCTTAACCTACATATCACAATTTATGCAATACACAATCCACATACGTTACAAAACTCATTTATGCCCAAATAGTTATATGGGCTATGTACAATGCATGCTCAATGACAACCTCGGGTATATATTCTAAATCACATATTAAGCTCATTCACATTTCATAATTCATATGTGTCTAATTGAACTTAGATTTACACTTCATTTATACATGATCATTCTAAATTCTCCTTTCAATCTTTACCCTTTGCATGTGTCTAGCTTATTCATAAGTTCATATCTCAAGAACACTTGGTTACTTTATATCATAACTCAATTTCTCGTCATCTCTTTTCTAACCTCACATAATATCATAATATCCAATTCCCATTCATAATTTAGCAGTTCAAACATATACACACACTTAGGCACATCGCCCATCTACACAATAACCATAAATATATTACCCACCTAGTTTGATTGCAAAACTCTAAATCAAGATTGTCTTTTCCCTTGTTCTTGGGTAGAATTCTCTTGGTTCCCTAAAACAACCCAAATCTCATTCAATAGGAATCCCCTTAAAAATCCCACAATGCAAAAATCACTAAAACTGATTCTAGAATATTTGAACCCAAGCATTTTCTAAACTTCATGGACTAGAATCCTTCCAAAAATCCAAGATATTTAAAATGATCTTACCTTAATTCTTCACCAAATGTAGGGATCCTTAGCTCAAAAGAAAGCTCTTCTCTTCCTCTATTTTTGTCTCTTCTTGAACAACCTCAAAATCTCTCCTGAAGGCTAAGGAAATTAAAACCCTAACTTGTTTTCTCTTCTTTCTCTCTCTTTCATTTTTTTCATGCTTTCTCTCTCTTATCTCTTTTCTCATCCATACATTTTGCTTCTCTAGAATCTTCTCATTTACATTTTCTCCTTTATTTATAAGCAAGACAATAATACTTTTTCCTTCCAATTATGCCCTTAATGATTGAGAATTGTCCCATTTGCCCTTCCATTTATGCCTTATGTCTTTTATACTTAAGTGTCTTGCAAATGGTACCCTTGAACAATCTAACATAACACTTTCTTCCAGAAAAATGTCCCCCATTGTCTTAAGTTTCTTAAGTTTCTAATGCTGCCAAAATCATTCAATTTGGTTCAGTGATTCGAAAGGTATACTTCAAACATTTTTTGACTGCTTTTGTCCAAAACAGTATACTATGCACAACTTTCATCTGGAATTTAAACATCTTAGAGACTGAATTAGATTCCAATTTCTTCATAACATTTGTAGCTCTATGTCTCTAATTTACTACAAATTAGAAATCATCTCAATTGGACCTCATCCAGAAATCATCAAAATACTGAAGTATGTTTAGTGAAATAGTGCTAGTTCATATTATTTAAAAACACACTCAATGTACCTGTCCCATGTTTGTCACTCAAACTTTCTCACTTTATTTCAAAATACCATAATTTTTGGTGGAGATGTAAAGCAATGTCTCACAAATCCAATGGTTCAAGAATCAAGTCATTTGGAGTTCTAGTGAAGAAGTTATGGTCAAAAGAAGCAACCACGTTTATGACCTAAATCAAATTGAACCTATTTTGGTGTGATTTCCATAACTTTCACAAACGACGTCAGATTGATCTCGTTTTTGGACTATTGGAAATAGGACTTCGAGATATACAAATTTCATGAAGACCTTGAAGACAAATTCTATCCTTTGACTTTTGTATCATCTCACTTTGCTACGCCTTACTTTGCTTCGTCTTACTTTCGCTTCGTCTTACTTTCGCTTCGTCTTACTTTTGCTTCGTTTTACTTTGCTTCGTCTTACTTTTGCACTCTTTAGAACATCTCCACTTATAAAGATCATAACTTTCAGCTCATATATCCAAAATTTTCATACTATACACCGTTAGAAAGATAAAAGCAAGATCTACAACTCTCAAGAAGGCAACTTTGCCAAAATCTATCGAGATTAATCCAGAATTTCCCTTGAATTCAGAACACGAATTTTACGTTCATCTCCTAATGTACTGCACCTAGTTCTTAACTTTATGACAAATTTTGAAATTCTTAGAGACAGAATTGAAATTTAATGTCTTCATAAGAAATGTAGCCATACATTTCTAGTTTAATCCAAATTAAGAATCATCTCGTTTTGATAACTAGAAAAAAAGTTATGGCCAACAGACCGAAGCACACTCAATGAACATTTTCCAAATGACTACCAATTTTGTTTCTAAATCTTTCCTTATCACAACTTATACTAAGATCACTCTTTCTACTTCCTCTACTTCTCATTTTCAATAAAATCGCATTTAACAATAATTATACCCAAAAGTTGTCAATGAATGCATGTACCACTTTTTTTATGTGCAAACATTCAATATTTATATGCATATATGCTAAAATTATGCATGAGCAAGAAAATGCATTTCCTTAATCCTTACTTGAGCTCACATGTACTGAAATTTCAGGTTTTCACCCTTAATATGAGGACGGGATGTTACATATATTGAATTCAACAAGAATAAAGTTTAACAAAACAATTCAAGAATAATCCCTTATATGAATTTAGAAATCCATAATCATGTTCAACATCCCATTAATCAAAATTAACATCTAAGACAATGAAAATATATGAAGAGGAAAAAATGGCTTTATGTCTTGATCTTTAAATTATGGAAAAACTAAAGTTGATCTTGAGGTCTTCACTTTGATTTGCTTGTTTATGATGTATAACATACTTTTTGATATTTTTCTTTTCCTTAAATAATTCTTGAGTCTTCTAGGATTCCATTTAATTTGGTTCAAAAAATAGCTCTAAAATGTCAAGAATTTAATTTTTTTGCATGCTGGAAACACTGTATATGATCATACATAGGATGAGATGTGCATCTTGTTTATGGTCTCTGTCATGATCGTGCATTATGCAACTGCTTCATGCATAATCATTCTTCCTATTATTCAAGTTATTATTCATCTTTTCTTCAATTATTCCTATTTTCACTCACTAACATACACATTAAACAACCCTTGAAACATAATATTAAGATTAAATCCTTGCTTTAAAACAATCAATCAATTAAAGCACATAAAAACACTAATAAGAACACAATCAAACACATGATTATCATCAAAGAAAACACTTAAAAGCACACTTAAAACTATAGAATACATACTATATTATACACCTATCATTTAAACGTGCATTTAGGTATTAAAATTGTTATTTATGTTTGTTCTCTACTTTAGAATGCTTGATCTTAAAGGAAGAGATGTAATAGAGGGTTAGAAATTTTGTTAATAAAATGAAACATATAAGTGGTTAATATAATATATGATCATGTTCTTCTAAATTGTGCATGCATATGAAATTACAAGGTTGATTGTGTAAATTTTAGAACAACATTGAATATCACTAGGTAAATTTATCCATCTTTCTTATATTATACCTTAGTAAATACTAGTGACAATCCTATAAGGACTATAAGTACTAGTACTAACTATCTTTTTATATCTAATATAACAAAATGGATTATTGAATTAAAAAATGATTAACCAATAAAAAATTTTAATCTAAAATATCAAATTAAAGTAATAAACAAAAATGAAACAATCAATTTATAAATAAGATTTAGATGTAGAATCTCTTTAGAACCTTTCCATGCTTAATCCAACATCATAAAGGTAAACTCAAACATTTCTTGAATGTTATGGTGGATGGTGTACTCACACCTCCCATGCAGTTACTGAAAGTTAAAGCTTTTGTGTGGTCCTCAGCTTAGTAAGGTTCTTCTGGAGCAAAAGACCTACATTTCCAGTTGTGCAAGCCTAGGCCACTGCTAAATGGAGCAAGAAGGGTCTCAAGAAGACCATAGTAATGGAAGATGGGTCATTTTTATTCAAATTCAAATATGAAACCCGTTTGAATGAGATACTAGAGTAAGGTCCTAGGCATGTAGGAGGTCAACCGTGTTTATCAAGAAATGCAAACTATGTATAGACTGTGATAAAGCAAACATTAATAACATTTCCATTTGGTTAATTTTCATAATGTTCCGCTTAAACTTTAGATCTTTGAGGGACTTAGCTTTCTAGTTAATTCTATAAGAAAGCCAATATGTATGGATACACAAACTGCAAGTATAAAGAGGATTTTTTTCCCTAAAATATGTGTTGAAATTAAAAAAGATGCAGAACTACTTGATAGCATTCCTATTTTGAAGCCGGGAGAGATAAGGGAATTAGTAAGAAGGGAAATAACAGTCACTTACCCTTGAAAGTGAAATAATTCCAGCAAAAAATGGATAATTGCAAGAAGAACTTTCAAAAAAATGGAGGATATGAAGAACTCATAGGTCAAATCTCTCAAGATGTTACTAATATCATTAGAGAACAAACTCAGAGGAAGGATGTGTTGAATTTGTGACTGAAACATAAAAGGTGACATGTGATCTCCATGTATTAGAATTCACCCTTAACCCATTCACACAAGCTCCCTCAGTTCATAAGGATACTGAAGACCTTAGGGATGAGTCAACTAAACATGTAGAGGTTACTATGGAAAAGGAAGAGGAGAATGAATTCACTAATAGCTCCATAAGGAGATCTGCTAAAAGGAAAGGAAAAACCAATCAGAAGGGGGTCGCTCTTAAGAAAACATGACAATTCTCATTTGGAATATTAGAGGCCTTAGTGACCCTCTTAAATGGCAATCTGTCAAAGAGGTCATTAAGGAAAAGAAGCCTTGCTTTGTAAGACTTCTTAAAACTAAAATAAAATAGCCTAATGTCTAGGATTGCCTTAGGTTTTTAGGTGCTGAATAGAAAATCATCTCCAATATGACTTACCACTATAATGGAGGGATCATATGGGTTTACAACCCTAAAAAAGTCATAGTTCAAGTAACCTAGGAATCAGATCAAGCTCTACATTTGAAATTTTAGCTTCATGGACTGCAAGTCAAGTTTGAAATGATTATCATTTATGCATCAAATGTTTCCCAAACTCTTATGCTCATTTTGGAGAAAACATTTGTTCAGGTCACGCTTGGATAGACATCCCAAGTTTTGTTCCTTTTAAAGCATCATGATTTATTTCCAAGCTCCAAAGCACCAGATAGACTATTAGGTGTTTCCACTAATTTTTATGCATGGATTTCTTCAATCTCCAATGTGAGAGCCACAATATTATTATTAAAGTTCAATATGATGCTCTCTATCTTGTATTGATATATGTTATCCATTGATTTCTTCAATCTCCATTGTAATATAATGTTATTGTTTGAACCTAAAGAATCAAATTCTGGACCCTTAATATTAGGATTCTTCTCCCCTTCAATTGAAAGCTTATTCTCCTTTTTAAATGTCTTGGTAGTATAGTCATTGCTATCTACTTTATTATTCATTTTTATTTGCGTAATTACCATATACTCTTCCGTTTGGCAGCATTTCTTTTTAGGGCTTCAAGTTTGTTTACGAAGAATTTTGTCAGCCCGACCCAACATCTTGAATTTTTAGTGATTTGGGCCGGTTTGGGTCGAGTTGGGTTTTTTGTTTTGTCATCCGTTTGCGAGGTTGCTCATCAGACTCCTACAAGAAAATATTATGTAGGCGGGAGCTTGGCAGTTGCTTCAAGAATTTGAACGAACGGCTGGCGGCGTCGTAGCGGCGTCTCGAAACCCGGAGAAAGGTTTCATAGTGTAGCAGATCCTGTTCGTGTCCACCTTTGCCGATGGCGTCTGATTCGCCTTGCATCCGCATCGATCAGGTCTGGCTCTGATTATTCTCGAGGCCCGACATGTCCAACGGTTACCGGAAGTTTCAAGTTTGAAATACTCAATTTTTTCTTAGAAAAATAAGAACTATGATAACTGTACCTTACATTTACCAAATGACTGTTAAAGATTTCCTGGTAATATGCAGAAGTCCCCAGTCCCAAAGCTGGTTCTTGTTGGGAATGACTGGCTAAATTTGATTTCTGCTATTTGATTTCTACATGCAGTTTTTTGCATCGAGAAAGAGGAAATCTTTGTCACCGGCTTTGAAGTCTGGTAAAGTTGAAAAAGATTCAAGAGTTATAGTAGAAGGGTCACCTAACGAGAAATGCACTTTAGATAGTTATTTAGTTGATGCATTGGATAATGAACGCGCTGCTGCAAAATCACCAAGCGTGACTTGTGGGTTATTAAGTAGGCAAGATCCAGTTCGAAGAAATCTGGCATTGGAGATTGATAAGGCTCCAAATTTCAAAGAACATAATGAGGAACCCTGCTCATTCCAACAAAAAAATTCCATAACTTCTCAACAATTTGAAGCAGTAAAAAGAGAAACATCCGAAGGTTCATCTAACGTGGGCAATGTTCCAGTTGGAGACCTTACAAAGGATTCCTTGACTTCAGATCCTGTTCAGGAAAGCTCGGAACTAAAACAATTTGCATCTGATTTTTTATCTTTGTATTGTGGGTACTGTACTTCTTGGAGTTTTATTTGTACGCTCTGTATGAGTCTAGTAATTGCTGTTGCTGTGCCTGTTTGTTGCACTAGTATTTCACTTTTTTAGTTATTGTTTTGTGCAGTGAACTTCAATCAACAGCTACTTCACCATCAAAAGCAATTTTAAATGACCGGAAGAGGCATGGTAACCTGCTGTTGGAAAATAAAAAATTTAAGAAGAAACTTTGCTTGGCTGACCAGTCATGCCCAGAAGAAGAAACTGCCGGCTTCATTGATAAGAAGGCAGAAGATATGCAATCTGTTTTAATTGTTAAAACTGGAAAGTCTGTCTTCAGTGCATCTGGAGAGGTAAGACATAGCAAATGACCTTATGTAACTGGACTTATTTAACTGTTTTTTGGTTTATGGTAATTTTACTTGTTCTTTTATTCCCCATCCTTTTAGCAGATGAATATGTTTAATCATTCCATCCAGGTTCAAACAACCTTGAGAAAATGCAATGAAGTATCTAAATCAGTTGTAGAAGTGTCTGAATGTTCACCGGCCTCATCAACAGTTAGAGCACGTCATGGAACTCCTAATTCAGCACGAGGAAGCTCCATGTTTTCCCCAGGAGAAGCATTTTGGAATGAAGCAATCCACGTTGCTGACTGTTTGTTTGATAAAACTCAAATTGCTCTTGTTGCTAATGACATTGGTAATCAAAAGCCTGGTAACCAGTCAAGGGAAATGTTGGATGAAGCATTTAACAAAAGTCAGAAGTTAGGCAGTGGTTTTTCTTTGGATTTAATAAAGAAACATATCAAAAGTTCAGCTGGAAAAGTGTCTCCAATGCCTGTTAAGCAACTCGATTTTTTGTCTGAGGAAAAAAATTTGGATGTGGTTATTTCACATTGTTCAACAGCTCGTTCGGAAGTACAAAGAGGCACTGAACAATCTAAAATTGGTTACACTAATACCATAAGCTCAGCAAAACCCAGCATTGCAGTGCATCATATTCAAAGTCTCAATAATGAAGGCATGCGGGAAGTACAAGAAAAATCCGTGCAAGTAGTAAACAACATAGAAACAAGTTTATTGGATGCACGTATGGATAGCACTACTTCTGACTCCACAATTAGTGGGGTGAGGATTTTGATTAATCCTGAATATGGTGAGGTTGAAACTCCTTCAAGTGATGTGTCAGGCAAGGACCAATTAGATATTAGCAATTGGCTTCTTTCAGAAGTGTGCATCATATATAAGAAAAGAGGAATATCGAAACTGTATCCTTGGCAGGTATGGTTGAGTTTGAATACCTGGAGTGTTGCTTTTGTTTTGATTACATGAGTTGATTGTGATTGCTAATGGCATGCACAAATTGATTTACCCCTCCTCAAGCACCTCAGAGAGAATGTTCAGTTCCTTTTTTATTCTTGGCTACATGGGTTGTTTAGTATGGATCTAATGTGGTTGCTTCACACATTGAAGATCAAGCATTATGCATATGCATACTGATGCGCTTCTTTCATTGATTTACTCTAGTGCCTTCCTATGCTCCAGTTTTATTGTGTATGCGTTTGGCATTTTGTTCCCTCAATATCTTAGCCAGAGTTTTGGCAGTTTTTCTTGGTTCAGAAGAGTTTTCATCATTTACCATATTGTTGCATCTCTAATATTGAATAAAAGCATTGATCATTGAGGTTAAAGTTACTATCCAGAATTTTAGGGTGAGAGATGATATTTTGTTTGTCTTAGAAGAGAATAGTACTGGACTCTTGTATGACTCATATGATTTTTGTTAGCTTCCTAGCAGTAAAATCCAGTTTTTCATTATATGGAGCTAGGCTTGATTTTTTGGCACATAATATCTAAAGATAACTACGCACATAATATCATTCGTATATTTGCTAGATGAAGCAACATTGCTAACTTAGAGTAGTATTACTTGTCAAAATCGTAAGGAACTTGTATTTATGGCTTATTTTTATAATGAAATTCATATTATCCTTGAATCTGTCGAACTTATTGTTGAATATTTAGTCCTCAAAGTTAGGAGTTAGTTTCCTATTTTGTAGATATTAGGAAATCAGTCTTTATTGTGTTACTATTTTATACGTGATAGTTTCCTTATTTAGAAGTATGTATATAAATCATGTACCAATTCTGATTTCATTGAAGAAGATTAATTCATTCATAATCTTCATGGTATGAGAGCCTAGGAAATCCTAGCTGTCATCCTCACATTTCGACATTCTTCTCATCTCGGAATTCTCAGTTTTTTTTCCAGAAATCTCAATTCTTTCTCTCTCTTTTCTCTCTGAAAAACAAAATCCGAAACGACAAATGAAGTAGCCAGTTCTGTCTCTGAGACATCTTCTCCTTCCAACCCAAATCCTGTCTAATCCAGTTCTAGAAATTCTAGAACATTTGAGAATCTGTCTCTTTTAATCACAAGTCATTAACTCAATGGGCAGAACTATTTTCAGTGGTCCCAATTTGTCCAGATGTTCATTTGTGGCAGAGGAAAATAAGATTACCTGACTAGAGAAGTTCCAATTCCTGAGAAAACTGATCTGAACTAGAAGAAGTGGAAGGCTGAAAATCATCAAATCATGTCATGGCTCATAAACTCCATGAACGTGGATATTGGTGAAAAATTTCTCCTATATGAAACGGCTCAAGAAATATAGGAGGCAGTGAGAGAAACTTAATCTAGTTCTGAAAATACTTCGGAACTCTTTGCGATGGAAACGGTTCTTCATGATCTTCATCAAGGAGAATTAACAATAACGCAGTATTTTAATATTCTAATTCATCATTGGCAGCAATTAGATATGTTTGAGTTTTATGAGTGGAAGTGTCCGGAGGACAATGGATTATATCGTAAGATAGTGGAGTAAAAAAGAATTTTAAAATTTTTGCTTGGTTTGAATAAAAGTTTAGATGATGTTCGAGGAAGAATAATGGAAACAAAACCTCTTCCAAGTCTCCGGGAGATGTTTTCAAAAGTTAGCCAAGAAGAAAGTAGGAAGAAGGTAATGCTAGGCAATCAGCCGCCACCTCCAAACCCAGATGGGTCTGGGTTTGTTACTCATAGTTCACGATCTCCAGCACCAACAGATAATCGCCGGTCAAGAAAGGACGGCTTTGGTGTGACCATTGCTCTCAACCAAGTCATAAAAGGGAGACAAGTTGGAAGTTACATGGAAAATCGACGGACTAGAAGCCAAAAAGATCAGCCCAAGATAGCTGTGCAAACTCAGCCAGTGTCACTGGGGAGCAACAGTGCACAATCGAATCCAATCCCTTCACCAAGGAGCAACTAGACATGCTAAAATTGTTGCTGAACAACACCCTGACAAAGCACCCTGCTGCTGAACCAGCAACAAGTTTACATGGTAAGTTAGGTAAATTACAATCAAAACAGTGGATCATTGACTCAGGAGCATTAGATCATATGATAGGAGATGGGACACTTTTCTTTGACTATCAACCATGTCACCTTAATCTCATGGTGAAGATTACTGATGGCACTTTATCTAAAATGGTTGGGATCGGATCAGTTCAAATATCACCTGGAATCATTCTTAAATCTGTGCTTGATGTTCCTAATCTTGATTGTAATCTGATTTCCATCAGTAAATTGACTCGTGATAACCATTGGTTAACAACATTCTTTCCAAATGTGTGTGCTTTTTCAGGAATTGGGTTCGAAGAGGAAGATTGGCAGTGCTAAGATTGTCATGGACTATACCTCCTCAAGCCACTTGAATTTGGACAGGCCCTAGTAGCTGCTACAAGTCTATCTGCTTCTGTTTTGAGTCAATCTAGTGTCAATAAAGACAGTGAGATCATGATGTGGCACTATCGTTTAGGACATCCTAATTTCTTATATATTGGAAAGTTATTTCCCCACTTGATAATCAATAAAAATTCAAAAAATTTCAAATGTAAGATATGTCAACTTGCAAAGCATACTTGTAAAAGCTTTTCTCTTTTATTCAGATTATCCTAGCTCTATATTCTTATATAGAGCTAGGGTACATAGGAAGACTCCTTATTTGGAAATATCCATAATATAGCTAGATATTATGGCTAAGGATAATCTATAAAGATAATCCCTTAATTAAGGGACTATCTATTATTACGGGATTCTCTACACTCCCCCTCAAGTTGGTGCAAAGATGTCTATCATGCCCAACTTGCTAATTTGTTCTTCAAATGGTTGTCTGAGTAGCCCCTTTGTGAAGACATCTGCTCTTTGTTCTTTAGTAGGAACAAATGGGATACATATGCTTCCATCTTCCATTTTTTCCCTTATAAAGTGCTTATCAACCTTTATATGCTTTGTCCTTTCACGAAGTACTGGATTGTGGACAATATTAATGGCTGCCTTATTGTCACAATACAACTTTATAGGAGGCTTAACTTCCAACTTTAACTCAAACATAACTCTTCGGAGCCATAAAACTTCACACACTCCTTGAGCCATAGCCCTGTACTTAGCTTCTGCACTACTTCTAGCTACTACATTCTGCTTTTTACTCCTCTATGTGACCATATTCCGCCATAGATAGGTGCAGTAGCTTGATATTGATCTTCTGTCAGTAATGGAGCCAGCATGGTTTGCATCTGTTTAGACTTCTATGCTTCTTTCTTCCTTCTTTTCAAACCTCCCAATGTTCTTCATATGGTGAGTGCATAAATTGACTTACTAAGTTCACTGCAAATGCTATATTTGGCCTGGTGTGAGATAAGTAAATTAGTTTTCCAACAAGTCTTTGGTACCTTTCCTTGTTTACTGGAGTGCCATTTTTGGGCTGCCCAAGTCTTTTCCCTTGTTCCACTGGTGTATCACACAGTTTACAGTCACTTAAACTTGGCTCTTTTAATAAATCCAAAGTATGCTTTCTTTGAGTCACCACAATTCCCTTCTTGGATCAAGCTACTTCCATATCAAGGAAATATCTAAGCTGCCCCCAGTTTTTTACTTCAAATTCCTTCCCGAGCTGAGCTCTTAATTTCTCTATCTCCACTTGATCACTTCCAGTAATTATGATATCATCCACATACACTATTAGGACAACAATCTTACCTTCCCTATTCTTTTTAGTAAACAAAGTATGATCTGATTGGCCTTGGGAATAACCCTTACTTGTTACA
>JANVCL010000008.1:18887178-18900708 GCA_026546855.1 Erythroxylum incrassatum | reverse complement strand
TGGGATTCCTTGCTTGAACAAAATTCCCCGCTTGCTCCAAGTCATCAGCCACCAAACTCAGAATCTATTCCAAGTTAGACTACGTTTCCAAGTTAGTCTACATTTGAACATCCCTCCTTGAATCAAACTTGTGAGTCGATTCCCTCCTAATTTGTCATCTTCACCAATATGTCCTAACAAACTTGCACCTCAATCAACAACTAGGAACTACAGGTTTACTCAAGAAAGCAGAGGCAAGCTCAGAAGGAGGTTGAGCTCATGACACATTTCACACCTGTCCAAGATTTTGAAGCAGATCCAACAATTGTAGAAACTCACACAGGAGGAAAGAATGAGCAAGAATAAGAGGAGATTTGGAACTGCCCATTTCCCTAAGGAAAGGTACTTCGACATGTACTCAACATCCAATTAAAAATTTTATTTCCTATGGGAATCTGTCAGGGACTTATCAAGCCTTTCTCCCAAGACTGGATGAAGTTCGAACTCCAGCTAATATTCAAGAGGCTCTTGGTCATCCAGGTTGGAAACAAGCAATTCAAGAGGTGATTAGTGCTTTGGAAAGAAATGGTACATGGTCTATTACAGATCTTCTACCAGGAAAGAAAGCAATATGTTGCAAATGGGTATTCACTGTGAAGCACAAGGCAGATGGAAGCATTGAAAGGCTTAAGGCGTGGTTGGTTGCCTGGGGTTTCACCCAATCCTATGGAATTGATTATCAAGAGATGTTTGATCCAGTTGCAAAACTTAATACTATTCGGATACTTCTGTCCTTGGCTGCAAACTTAGACTGGTCACTTCATCAATTGGATATCACTAATGCATTTCTAAATGAGAATCTCGAGGAGGAGGTCTACATGGAGATTCCATTTGGGATTCAGAAGAATCATCGCAGTGGAAAGGTGTGTAAACTATTGAAGTCTTTATATGGATTGAAGCAATCTCCAAGAGCATGATTTGGACGATTCTCAAAGTCAGTAAAAGGACACGGTTTTACCCAAT
Organism: Erythroxylum incrassatum; assembly: GCA_026546855.1. Classification (NCBI taxonomy): domain Eukaryota; kingdom Viridiplantae; phylum Streptophyta; class Magnoliopsida; order Malpighiales; family Erythroxylaceae; genus Erythroxylum; species Erythroxylum incrassatum. The sequence goes on along the minus strand of JANVCL010000008.1, from coordinate 18,899,706 downwards.
GCCAAGCTGATCACACATTGTTTGCGAAGCGTTCCTCAGTAAATAAGTTGGTTGTACTTATTGTCTATGTGGATGACATCATTCTAACTGGAAATGATATAGAAGAGATAGCAAGGATCAAACAGGCATTGGCTGAAGATTTTGAAGTCAAAGATCTTGGTCCTCTTCAGTACTTTCTAGGAATGGAAGTGGCCCGATCAAGGAAAGGTATATTTGTTTCACAACGCAAATACACCTTAGACTTATTAAGGAAACTGGTATGCTTGGCCGTAGAGCAACAAGCATTCCAATGGACTCCAAGAAAAAGCTCGGGCGTGAAGGAGTCCCAATGGATAAAGGGAGATACCAACGTTGGTAGGGAAACTCATCTATCTTTCCTATACTCGACCAGACATTGGTTTTGCAGTGAGCACAGTTAGTTAGTTCATGAACAATCCGATGGAAGAACACATGGAGGCAGTATACCAGATTCTTAGGTATCTAAAGAGGACTCCTAAAAAGGGGTTACTATTTAAAAAGACTGACTACCGAGATGTAATGTTGTACTCTGATGCAGACTGGGCAAGGAGTCAGATAGATAGCAGATCAACTACAGGTTATTGTTCCTTTGTATGGAGAAATCTTGTGACTTGGCGAAGTAAAAAACAGTATGTCGTCTCCAGGAGTAGTGCTGAATCAGAGCTAAGAGTACTTGAAGTTACAGTTTGTGAAGGGATATGGATCAAGCGAGTAATGGCAAAACTGGGTATAGAATTTGAAAAGACTGTGAAGCTCAAATGTGATAACCAAGCGGCCATCAGTCTCGTAAAGGATCCAGTTCATCAAGATTGAACTCGGGAGAAGATAGAGAATTCTGAAGTACAAGTAATATACACTCCAACTCGGGAGCAATATGCAGATATTCTAACGAAGGCTCTTCAAAAACCTAACTTTGAGAGATTATGTAGCAAGCTGGGCATGTACAACATGTACAACCCAACTTGAGGGAGAGTGTCGAATATTTAGTCCTCAAAGTTAGGAGTTAGTTTCCTATTTTGTAGATATTAGGAAATCAATATTTGTTGTCTTTATTGTGTTTAGTTTCCTATTTTGTAGATATTAGGAACTCAATCTTTGTTGTCTTTATTGTGTTACTATTTTATAGGTGGTAGTTTCCTTATTTAGTTATGTAGAAGTATGTATATATGTCATGTACCAATTTTGATTTCATTGAAGAAGATTAATTCATTCAGAATCTTGCACTTATTAAAATGAGTGGCTAACCAAATAGTTCCTAATTCATTCAGAATCTTGCACTTATTAAAATGAGTGGCTAACCAAATAGTTCCTAGATGTGAACTATTATTATCTGACAACTGACCTGGAAAATTTAAGAGACCATGTATCTACTCTGGGTAGAAGCCAATAATTTCTATAGGAATTTGGATGAATTGCTCTTTGAAACTGGATTTCAGAGTAACTTGATTTAAGTAGAAATACAATGGCTTATAAACATTTATAACTTCAGGAACCAATTTCTCTCTAATCTCTTATGTTAGTTAATTGTCTCAACTTTGTATTTGTTTACTAGTCTTGTCCGCTTGATGTTATATATTTGTTATACAACTTTTTCTTGTTTTGTTATCATCTTTGTCATCTATTGTTATTGTAAGTGTGTTTGTTATTAGTTTTTTCAACCAGATGTTGCTTCAATTGGGGTTTTGGACAAACCAATGTCTCTGAATTTCTCTCATAAATGTATATTGGTCAATACGTTGGGTGTCATGATGGAAATACATGTTCTATTGTCTAGGTTGATTGCCTACAAGTGGATGGTGTTTTACAGAGACGAAATCTTGTGTATTGTGCATCTACCAGGTACCCCTTTTATGGAAATTTATGATATTTTCTCTTGTCATATATATTTATATATATATATATATATAATTTGGTAATTATTTCCCACAATATCTGATACTTTAACAGGTTTGTGTTAATCTCATCGTGTATGTTGTCTTTTGCAGGGCATTATTGTTGCTTTGACCCTTTCCTTTTAGAAAAAATTTCCCCTTGATTATAGATTTCCTTGTTTTCTCTATTAATTGCTAAATTTTTCTTTGTGCCAGTGCGGGTAAAAGTTTTGTTGCCGAAATTTTGATGTTACGGCGGATCATATCAATTGGAAAAATTGCCCTACTTGTGCTTCCTTATGTATCAATTTGTGCAGAAAAGGTTTTTGTTTACCTTTTTTGTTGAAATTTAACATTTTCACCACTATTCATTTACCCTATATGTGTATATGTAATTCAATCATTAGCCTATTTCTCTAGGCAGAGCACATGGAGGGTCTTCTCGAGCCACTTGGTAAGCATGTCAGGAGTTATTATGGCAACCAAGGTGGCGGAACACTTCCCAGAGATACATCTGTTGCTGTCTGTACAATAGAGAAAGCAAACTCTCTGATAAATAGATTATTGGAAGAGGGACGCTTATCAGAAGTTGGGATAATTGTGATAGATGAACTACATATGGTATGTGCACTATTGTTTCTCAAACTCCGGTTTCAATGTTTCAAGTGATTTTTCCATGTTGCTTCTCCATATTGGTATCTACAGGTTGGTGATCAGAGCAGGGGTTATCTTTTGGAACTGATGTTGACGAAACTTCGGTATGCTGCTGGCGAAGGCAATTTAGAGTCTAGTAGTGGAGAAAGCTCAGGTACAAGCAGTAAGGATGATCCTGCTCATGGTCTGCAAATTGTTGGGATGAGTGCAACCATGCCAAATGTTGCAGCGGTTGCTGAGTGGCTCCAAGTAAGCTCAAGAGCTGGAACCTTTCTGATTGTTTCATCTGCTTTATCGTTTGAATTTTCAATTGAACTGTTTTCATGTGAAATTTCGAAACTGACATGTTTTTATGGGAAGTCCGGAAAATTATTCTCTTATACTTTTTTGGGAATCAGTTGGATTTACAGTACATTTAGTTATATGATTTCTGTGAAACTATTATACTTGTGAATGTTTCATTTATTTATTCTTCTTAAATTTATGTGCAGGCAGCATTATACCAGACGGAATTCCGACCTGTTCCGCTGGAGGAACATATTAAAGTTGGTAACACCATGTATAACAAGAAAATGGATGTTATCAGGACAATGCCAAAAGCAGCTGATCTTGGTGGTAAAGATCCAGATCACATTGTGGAGCTTTGTAATGAGGTAGGAACTGATAATGTTCTTAGATTAGTTCAACTCAATGCTATGAATACCGTACCGGATTCGGTACCGAATTGGGTTCTGGTACGATAATGTACTAGTACCGATTAATACCGGGTATCGTTTCGGGTATTTTTTAAATTTATAAAATAGTCCCTAAATTTTATAAAAATTACAAAATAGTTCATTGTCATATTATACAGTTGTAGTTTATTTAATTTAGCTTTTTTTTTATATCTTATCCATTTTAGTTTATATATATCTTTATTATATTCTAATTATTTCTATATATAATAATTATCTATATATAATATATATCTATATATGATAATTATCTAAACATAATAATTTATTGTAAAATAATGAAAATAATTATCAAAATTTTGAATTATTTTTTTAGTATTTTTATTTTTTCAAATTCCATTTCATTTTATATTTAATTAGACATAATCACAATTTTAATTTAATATATATTAATAAATATAATTAAATTTAAAATATATAAATTTCAATTAAGTTTTGATTTAATAATTAAAAATATATAAAATAAAAATTAGACTATAAATAATAATTTTTAAATTATTTATTTTTAAAATAAAATATTTTTATTAATATTTTATTAATAAATATTATATAAAAATTAAAATTAAAATAATTTATTAGTAATTAAAATAAAATATTATATTTTTAAGTTTTATTTAGTTTATAATTATTATTAGTAATAAAATACTTACTATTATTTTAAAAACTTTGAGAAAAAGGGGGGAAGGAGAGGCAGGAGGGATGGAGGGAGATTTTGAAAATTTTGCAAAAAAAGTCCCCCAAATTTTTAAAATTTCCGGTACCGGCCGGTATTTGACCGGTATTTTGCATACCGGCTAGTACAGCCGAAATCGTTCATATCCATGGTTCAGCTATATGGATATTTCTTTTGACTACCAATGGTTGACAACTGATCCAGGTTGTGCAAGAGGGTCATTCAGTACTGATATTTTGTTCTAGTCGAAAGGGATGCGAGTCAACTGCAAGGCATGTTTCCAAGTTCCTCAAGAAGTGGTCTGTTACCTTTCACAATGATAGTGAGTTTTCTGATATTGCTTCAGCAGTTGATGCACTACGGAAATCTCCTGCTGGATTGGACCCTATTTTAGAAGAAACTTTTCCTTCTGGTGTTGCCTATCATCATGCTGGCCTTACTGTATGGTTTCTTTCTGTAGATATGCATTCATGTTTTGGCATAGTGAACTTTGCTCGACCATCAACGTTTGGTATTCTTAAATAGTTGGATGGTTAGTTTTCTTTTTCACTTGTTGTACAGGTTGAGGAAAGGGAAATCATAGAAACATGCTATCGGAGAGGTCTTTTGCGTGTCTTAACAGCTACATCTACCTTAGCTGCTGGGGTTAACTTACCAGCTAGGAGAGTCATTTTTCGACAACCTAGAGTTGGTCGTGATTTTATTGACGGTACAAGGTACAGACAGATGGCTGGTCGTGCAGGTCGGACTGGAATTGATACTAGAGGGGAAAGTGTATGTTCCATATTCTTACAATTCTTTCTACTTGTGCCTGTACCCTCTTCTAATCTGATTTTATCCTCTAACTAATATGCTATTCATCTAAACCTTCATTGAATCTTTTAAGTAGTATTTTGAATTGGTTTGACTATCTTCCCCTGATTACTTTTAAGATTCTTGAAATTTTGGTTATTTGATTGGAGTATATTGATTTTATTGTCTGCTTCTCCTAAACAGTTAAATATCTTACTTATCCAGGTACTGATTTGCAAGCCAGAAGAGCTTAAAAGAATTATGGGAATACTCAATGAGTGCTGTCCACCATTGCAGTCTTGTCTCTCTGAAGATAAAAATGGAATGACTCATGCAATTCTAGAAGTGGTAGCTAGTGGGATCGTTCAAACTGCCAATGATATACATCGTTATGTTAGATGTACACTTCTCAATTCTACCAAACCATTCAAGGATGTTGTCAAGTCTGCACAAGAATCTCTTCGGTGGTTGTGCCATAGAAAGTTTCTTGAATGGAATGAAGATAGTAAGTTATACAGCACCACACCACTGGGACGGGCAGCTTTTGGTAGTTCACTTTGCCCAGAAGAATCACTGGTAAAGTTTTGCAGCTTTTGTTACTCTTTCTGATTTCTAGTTAATGTTCCTACAGCTGCTAGTGTTAAATTTGAGGTTATTTTTTCTAATGAGTATACTTATTTTCTGGTTGCTTCCATCTTATCCATCTTAAATATGTAGCTAAACTTGTCAGGATTTTCGTCTGCTCATATTCATTGTTTTTGTTAACTCTTTTCCAGATTGTGCTAGATGATCTTTCCAGAGCACGAGAAGGATTTGTTCTTGCATCTGATCTACATTTAGTGTACCTAGTAACACCAGTCAATGTTGAAATTGAGCCAGACTGGGAACTATTTTATGAAAGGTTCATGGAATTGTCTGCTCTAGATCAGGTAAATGGTTTGTGTGTCACCTTTTCTTTGTGTGATATGGAGATGCTTTCAGAGTCTATTTGGAGGCAACTGATGCCGCTATGTCAGTTTGGGTTTTTGGTTGCAGGCCTTGTAGTTTTAAGATGTAATGGACTTTATTGGGGCTACATAATTTGTGTCAAGAGTTCCCTGAAGACATATAATTTAGTGGCAGGATCAATCATCTATAGCCTTGAGCATCATGCTGCTAGTTACCGAAAATTCGAAAACAAATTGAGTTCAAAATAATGATATCAGTTAGTGCAAACTTTTTTAGAGTTGTTGACAGACATGACACTGATTGCCTAACAAAAACTAGTTTATTCAGAGGGAAAATTGAGATATCTTTGCTTTTCCTTTTTGTATTTTTTGACATGATGTTCAAATTTAATTGCACTGTATTTCTGAGTGTATTTCTTTTATGATTCTATAATCTCTTTTAGCCTTCCTTTTGTTATGTTTTTGCCAATGATTTAGCATTTTTGTTTTAATATTGCATTCCAAATTCTGGCTGACGAAGTCTGTTGGAAATCGAGTTGGAGTCTCAGAACCATTTTTGATGCGTATGGCGCATGGAGCACCTATGCGTACTTTTAAGAGATCAGTTGATAATCTGAAAGCTTTGCATGGAGCATACAATAGTATTTGTGGGATCACAAGCAATAATACGAGTTCTCATGAACAAATTCTCCGAGTATGTAAACGATTTTACGTAGCTCTCATCCTGTCAAGACTAGTGCAGGTATCACATAAATTCGTTTTTGTCTTTGCTTTACTCACCCGCTTATGTGTTTTTGGGTGCGCATACATGTTCCTTCTCTGTCTGAAATAATGCATAACCTGCATGGTGCTCATAGTTTACCTGAATCTCTCTTTATCTCCCCCATTTACCTTTTCCTAACTTGTCCTTACTTTTATTTTAGACTTCTTAATGAATCTCTGTTTTATAATATATTTCTGTTTATTCTGGGATGAAGGAAGTACCTGTAATTGAGGTTTGTGAAGCTTTTAAGGTTGCCAGAGGCTTGGTACAAGCCTTGCAAGAGAATGCTGGAAGGTTTGCCTCCATGGTCTCAGTGTTTTGTGAAAGACTTGGATGGCATGATCTGGAGGGCCTTGTTACCAAATTCCAAAATCGTGTATCGTTTGGAGTGAGGGCAGAGATTGTGGAACTGACTACTATTCCCCATGTTAAGGTGATTCTACATTCCAACTCTTCTTAAGGCTCTATATCCTCTCATATTAGTCATCCAGTTATCATCATGATGATTGGTTTGGTATCTGCAGCTCAAAATGACAACAATATTTGTTGTCTTATTTTGCAGGGTTCTAGAGCAAGAGCACTTTATAAAGCAGGCTTGCGCACACCTCTTGCTATTGCTGAAGCATCTATTCCTGAGATTATGAAAGCTCTTTTTGAATCAGCATCATGGTCTGCACAAGGTAAACTGGTTGAATATTTTGTTGCTCTTATGCAATGGTTGCACTGAAGATATCTATTCTCTTCAGCTTAATGGTCCTAGACAAATCTTTGATGGGGGAGTAGTCCATGTGTGATTTCTGTTTTAAGTATACATTTTACACCACCATTCTGGATTTTTGTTTCGAGATATCTTGTTCAATATTTCCCTAGTTGTCATTGATAGGGATTTTCTTGTTAGTCATTGTCAAATACACAAGGTATTCATGAAAGGACAACTAACTTTGGAAACTGTTTAGAACACTGCTTGTTCACTATTTTCTTTGATGCATAGCTAAGATTTTCATATGTTCTTCCCCTTTATTTCTTGCTATATGGTTTGAAATGCTGCTTTAGCCAGTTATATATATTTGCTTGATAGTTTGATTAAGGTTTTGCATTTGGAATATTTAAAGTTTTATTATTGCACTTGGCTAAACCAAGCAATAGTTTAGTTTGAAGGTATCTGCATTGTCCTTCTCAGCAATTTGTTATTTATGTCCATGAGATGTGCATTTTTGCTAATCAATTTTTGATCAATTTGGGTTTTGGCCTTAAAGTTGCATAGCTTGAAAGGTGGACTAAAAGGTTCACTGTTTTGGATGTTATATGAAGCTGGACATAAATCCGTATGGGATGTACTATATATAAATTCATTATTTATAGGCCCTGTTATGTTTCCTTTGATTTTAATCTAGGAAAAGGATTGGGTTTGGAAATTCACTTGTTTATTTCGATATCTTGATTTTTCAGGCTATGATTTTAGGGTTTGACAGAGATTAGATTAAAAAATTTAGGTATTCAGGTTTTGGGTTAATGCTGAAAGCACTGTAATTTATGTGAAATTTGTGAGTCCTAATGTGTATTATGACAATTTTCTGATTCCAAAATTGAATGGAACAGAGGAAGGCTTCTAAACTTCATACATGCATCTGAACTTGAATACCTCTATGTTTCAGTAGAAGGCACCAGTAGCAATAACTTTATCTCTTATAAGTTTGCTGAATGGTTGTCAGACTGTTCTATTTTTTCTTGCTCAACACACAATTAAGAAAAACTGGGTGTATATACCGTTTTCTAGTTCCACAAAACTTGATTTCCTCATTTCAGTGGGTTTCATTAGCATATCTAATACTTTTTATTGCTGGCTATCATTCTGCTGTTTGGTCTTATGCTTAGTGTAAATTTTCTATCAAGGATTTTTCTGTTAGTGTCATGCATTATCTATATTCTCCTCTGCCTATATGGTATCTGATTTTCAATTGTATGCCAAAAGCTTCATTTTTATCATCTTTCTGACATCTTGATTTAATGGCTGTAGAAGGTTCAGCACAGAGACGCATACAGTTGGGAGTGGCTAAAAAAATAAAGAATGGAGCACGTAAAATTGTTCTTGATAAAGCTGAAGAGGCAAGAGTTGTTGCCTTCTCAGCTTTTACATCACTTGGGTTGAATGTTCCACAGTTTTCTCATCAATTATTGTACAAAAATTCTGGAAGTCTTGTACAGAAGGCAGTTTCAAATCCTTTGTTTATCCATGACAAAACTAATGCCTGTATTCAGGTGGAACTAAGAAATCATTCATTTGAAATGTCCAGAGAAGGTAATCTTAATTCAGATAATGACGATTTGAAAAGTGGAGATAAATTAACGAAAGGATTTGGTGGTGGTTTAGTAGCTCCAGCAGAAATGAACCCTCAAATGCACTGTATTTTTGCTGCTAAAAGCACACCAGTGTTAATTGAAAAGCCAACCTTGAAAGGAGGATATGATGATGATGTGAGATATCATAAAGGTTGTGCTGACATGGTCCCTTCTTCAACAGTAGAGCAAGATGGTGATGGACCTGGGGCATTTATGAGAAAACATAACTGTGTAACAAAAGAATGCACTGGACAATTATGCACTAACGTTAAGGAACATGCTCATGAGAAGGGTCCTATTAGTGCAAGTAGCCTCTCAGGTGGATTTGATTCTTTCTTGAATCTGTGGGATAAGGCCCAAGAATTTTATTTTGATCTCCATTATAATAAAAGAAAAGAAATTAGTTCTGTGGGTTCCTTTGAAATACATGGTATTGCTATTTGTTGGGAAAATTCTCCTATATACTATGTCAATCTGCCAAAATATCTCTTACAGATTGAAAGGCAAAGCAAAGATTACCTTCCCTTGAGTGAATCACTCGAGCAAAATAATATTCAACCACCTGAGAAATGGTTGGAGATAGTTAAGGTGAGGTGGAATAGGATTCTTGAAATAATGGGTAAAGTGGGGGTTAAAAAAGTTACCTGGAATTTGAAGATTCAGATTCAGGTGCTCAGAAGTGCTGTAATTTCCATTAGAAGATTAAGCAGTCTGAATCCTGCAGAGGAAGTTTTGAGTCTCAAACTTGTAGACAACTCCTATTTACTGTTATCACCAATTAATATCAGAGAAGGCATTGACTTGTGTATTGCGGCATGGATTCTTTGGCCTGATGAGGAGAGAAGCTCTTTTCAAGACCTGGAGAGGGTAAAACCTTTTTACCACCATATTTGGAACAATTGAATCTGAAATTTAGCTTGTTCTATTTTTGTGCTAAGGGTATTTCTATCTGGTCATGTGTGAATGACTTGTTTGGCCATGAGTCATTTTCTGTTACAGTACTCTTATATTTTACTTTTTTACATGATGGAAATGCCCTACGTGTAGCTATATGGCAATGCAGGAAGTGAAGAGAAGGTTACCTAGTGATGCTGTTGAAGCTGCTAACTGGAATGGCAGGTGGGTGAATCAAACAAGAAGAGCTGCTCATAATGGTTGCTGCCGTCGGGTTGCTCAAACAAGAGCCTTATGTTCTGTACTTTGGAAGAGACTTATATCTGAGGGACTTCTTGAAGCACTCATGAAGATAGAGATGCCATTGGTAAAATATCTAATGCATGATAAATCTTTCATCTCCTTTTGTTTTTTGCATTGTTGGAGTAGACGTGTTAAGTTCAGAAACTAGGTTTTTGCTGTGATGTGAAAGACTATCATATTCTGGTGCAAGGGTCACATATATTTGTATTTGTGACATGCTTTGCTTTCTACATGGGGAGAAAAGGTAAAATCAGATATCGAAATCTGGGATCCATCTTAGATATCCATAGTGCTATCTATGTAAAGTTAATATACCAATTGAAAGTTTCGATCACAATATTTAATAAGGGGCCTGCCTTTGATCCACAATCTATAAGCTTGATCCATCAGTCATTGCACACGCTTAAATGGTATGCAGACTTTAGTATGGAGTTGCTAGTAATTCTGAGCTAATCTGTCCTTGATTTTGGATCCATTGAGCTACTTTTAATAATAATTCACTTGTTTAATTTTGTTGTATTAATTGTTCTATTTGTGTACTCATTGCCTCTATATGTATGCTTAGGTGGCTGTTCTAGCTGATATGGAATTTTGGGGAATCGGTGTTGACTTGGATGGATGCATTCAAGCACGCAATGTGTTGCAGAAAAAGTTAAAGAATCTTGAGAAGGAGGCCTACAAGTTGGCTGGTCGAACGTTTTCACTCCATGCTTCAGCTGATATTGCCAATTTGTTGTATACACATTTGCAACTGCCCATGCCTGAAGGACAAAACAAAGGGAAGCATCATCCAAGCACTGACAAGCATTCTCTGGATTTATTAAGGTAATAAGAACTTTTCATGCCATTGCATTTAGTATCCTTGACTGAACTAATATGCCAAGTGTATACAATAGTTTTTGCTCACTTGAGGTTAATGCTTGCTTTGTTTACCACAGATGCATGCTGGCTTATGGACAATAATGATAATTACTCAATGAGTATCTTTACCAAAATACAACATTCTGGGATTGGCATTTGTGAAAGCAAAATAGTTTTCTTTGTTTTGAATGAAAACCCAAAGTAGTTTTGAACAAGTCTTCCTTTGAAATATTATATGCGTATTGAACTAATATAGTTATTGGGGTAAAAGATACATACTTTCTTATTGTTTTACTTATTCCAAAAATTGCTCTTATTGTTCAAAATTACTTAAAAGCCACCTTGTGTGGTATTAGAAATACTAAAAAAAGGACCTTCTACTAAGTTTTTGTCGAGTTATTTTAACATAATTTGCTGTTAAAGTCAAGTCGGCGCAACCATAAGACCCATTCTGATTTTGTTTTCTTGGTTTGATCAGGCTGGGGACAAAATGACATCGTTTGGCCCGAATTGATCTATTACCTAGTCTAGCTTGAAGCCTAATCAACTCGGGCTTGGCCCATTGACTTTGATCTGGGCCTAAGGTGCCATCCTTACAATCACATATTAATCTGTGTTAAAATAATTGGACAGAAACTCGATAAAAGGTCCTCTTTTAGTATTTCCAACATTTCAAAGTGTTTTTTTAGGTAATTTAAAACGGTAAGGATATTTTCAAAAGTAACTGACACTACAAGTGATGTTTGCATATTTAACCTTAATTATTGTGACTAGTATGGGAAATTGTTCAATGATATCTTGGGTTTGCTAAGCTATTATTTTGATCAATTTGAAACATAGTTGATAAGTAATTAGACTTAATTACTCATATTTTTGTAAAGTTAAATAATAAAAGTTGGGAAAACAACCTACTTTACTAATTATTAAACCATGGGTCCTCTAAGGCTAAATTCAAACAAAAGGAGCCTTTTGGAAAATGACTATTATGGGGTCCCTAGTGGTATTAAGCATAAAATAAAATCCTTAATGGTCTTTGAAGAAAATTAGAACAGTGATTTAGGAGAAATTATTTCCTAATCATAAAATAGGAAACTAGAGGATATCATGGATATTTACTTTAGGAAAATGCTGTAAATAGAGGGATATTTGTGAATAAGAACTGATTTTCTCTATATTCCATTACTTAGGGAATGTAGTAAATATATACATGGATAGGATTATAGAATAGGCTAGATAATCTATACAGACACAGGAAGATAATCCTAGATTATCTCTAAGATACTGATATCTAATCTATAGAATTTGATTACAATCAAATTGTAATATTATACATATCTTGACCACAATATTGCTGTAAATAGGAAATATTTTAGTGACCTAAAATTAGGCTAGGACTTGTGTGTATATTCAAAGGGACTTGTTGTGCAAAATAAGAAAAAAGATTACTTCTTTCTTCATGGTATCAGATCATAGGACTCTGTAACTCTTGGTTTTTTCTTTTTTATTTCCTGACACTTACTTGGCCTTCATTGCCAATAGTGCCTTCCGGAAAACAGATGGCTGAAGCTGTTACTAGCAAAACCCAACGGGGAGGTCTCTTCCTCCTCTGTTGGTAATCCCAAAATGTACACCCCTACCCATATTGGTGAATTACAAACCTTGTTTCCATCTTACCAAC
>JANVCL010000008.1:18869681-18886972 GCA_026546855.1 Erythroxylum incrassatum | reverse complement strand
GCTAAGGAGATATGGGATGTTGTTACTCAATCTTATTCTAAAGTAAATGATGCCTCTTTAATTTATGAGATTAAGACTAGAATCTCATCTACCAAGCAAGGTATGCTCGTTGTCATTGAATATTACAATCTGATGAAGAGTCTTTGGCTTGAGTTGGATTATTATCAAAATTTTAAAGTGCAATGCAATGATGACAGTGTCAAATTACAAAAGTTTGTAGAAAGGGAAAGAATCTTTGAATTCTTAGCAGGTCTTAATGTTGAATTTGACCAACTTTGGGTTCAAATACTTGGCAAAACACCCTTTACTGTCTTTGATTGAGGCCTTTTCAATCATTCGGGCAGAAGAGAGCTGGAGAATTGTGACGTTGGAATCCAAGTCTGTTGACAGCTCAGCATTCATGTCTATGAAAACCAACAAAGCCCTTAACCACCACCAACAGAATCCTCAAAATAAGGTAGTTGTTTGGTGCAGTTTTTGTAAGAAGCCTCGTCACACTAGAGAGACCTGCTGGAAGTTACATGGGAAGCCGCAGAAAGCACGGAAAGAAGGGGCAAACAAGGATGGAGAGGCCAAAGCCCACTTCATTGAACTTACAAACTCTGCAGATTCTAAACAAGCTAGATCAGAACCAAAAGGACTTAACAAAGAAGAGATTGAGCGCCTAAAGAGCATTCTGAATTCCCTGGAAGGTGTTGGTGCATCATGTTCATTAGCCCAAGTAGGTGATTTTTTTTAATTCTCATGCTTTTAGTGCCTCATTAGTGTCTCCTAGGGATTCTTAGGTTGTAGATTCAGGTGCTACAGACCATATTACTACCTCTCATCATTCTTTTATTTTTTCTAACCCCTATCCTAGTAAGAGAAAAGTTAAAGTTGCAGACGGCTCTCTTACTATTGTTGCAGGTCAAGGAACCATTCCTTTATCCCCTAATCTTCTCTTGAAAAGAGTACTACATGTTCCCAAACTTTCTGCCAATCTTTTGTCCATTAAAAGATTTACCAGAGACTTGAATTGTTTTACCATTTTTGACCCTAATTATTGTGTATTTTAGGATCAGGAAACGGGGAAGATGATTGGGCATGCTAAGGAAAAGGATGGACTCTAACTTTTGGAATCTAATAGTGGAGACAAAACCTCACATCCCTCCTCGACTTTCATGACTAGAGATATTCTTCACCTTGTTTGGCTTCACCATTATCCTTTAGGTCATCCTTCTTTTAGTTTATTAAGAACCATGTTTCCTAATTTGTTTAAAAACAGTGATCCTAACAGTTTCCATTGGGATGTGTGTGAGTTTGCCAAACATTGTCATACTTCCTTTCCCTTGAGCAATAATAAATCTGAATTTCCTTTTACTTTGATTCATTATGATATATGGGGACCTTTAAGGATACCTAATGCATAAACCTAAAACTACCCCTGGCAGAGGGATTATGTTTAAGAAAAATGACAATAAAATAGTTGAAGCTTATACAGATTCAGATTGGGCAAGTTCAAGCTTTGATAGAAGGTCAACCACTGGGTACTGCACTATGTTTTTGGGCAACCTTATCACTTGGAGACGTAAGAAGCAATCAGTTGTGGCTAGACCAAATGCTGAGGCCGAGTTTAGAGCTATGGCTCACGGTATATGTGAGCTCTTGTAGATTCGTATCATCTTGAATGATTTGAAAGTTAGGTGGCAAGGACCTATGAAGCTTTACTGTGATAATAAGTTAGCTATTAGTATTGCCCACAATTCGGTACAACATGATAGAACTAAACACATTGAGATTGATAGGCACTTCATAAAAGAAAAATTGAAAAATGGGCTTATATCATATGTTCCCAGTACCAAACAAATGGCAAATGTATTGACTAAGGGGTTGACAAATGCACAACGTCAAGATGTTATAAGTAAGCTGGGAAAGCAAGACATCTATGCATCTACCAACTTAAAGGGGAGTGATGAAAATCAGAACAGTGATTTAGGAGAAATTATTTCCTAATCATATAATAGGAAACTAGAGGATATCATGGATATTTACTTTAGGAAAATGATGTAAATAGGAGATATTGCTGTAAATAGGAAATATTTTAGTTACGTAAAATTAGGCTAGGACTTGTGTATATATTCAAAGGCACTTGTTGTGCCAAATAAGAAAAAAGATTACTTCTGTCTTCAGTCTTGATTTAATGACTTTGATAAAGGTGGACCTCCCTAGACCTTGCATTTTTGCGGGATTCTCACTGAGTGTTGTTTTTTTTTGTTTTTTGTAATTGTTGTTGACAAAGGTGGAAGTGAACTTTCTTTATACCGCAAATGGGAATAAACTGACTATATCCTCTTTTAGCTTTCAAGACTGCATTGGGTTAAAGCCATTTGCATGTTTTATGGTGTTTCAAATATGCATAGCCCGAACATGCTGACAGAAGTTGTTTCTTTCAGACATGAACATCCTATTATTCCAGTTATTAGAGAGCACCGAACCTTGTCAAAGCTCTTAAATTGTACACTGGGTTCAATCTGCTCATTGGCTAAGTTATCTATGAGGACATCAAAGTACACACTGCACGGCCGTTGGCTTCAGACATCTACAGCTACTGGAAGGCTTTCCATGGAGGAGCCTAATCTTCAGGTTGGACTCATTCAATGCTAATCATTATGGTAAGAGTGCTAATATTTCCTTTTTGTGTGCTAGATTGTTTGAAGTTCATTTTTGGTGATGCAGTGTGTTGAGCATGTGGTTGATTTCAAAATGAGTATGCAAGAAAATGAAGTTGCTGATGCCCCTCATCATAGAATAAATGCTCGTCACTTCTTTGTTCCAACTCAGGTAAGTATCACACAACCACGAGGTGCTTGTGATACACATTATTTCTTGTTTCTGATTTTTATCAAAGTATTGCTGAATCCTGCCTTGATAAACCTTCAAAAAGGAACAACAACTCTTTTCTTGATACCTTCTTCCAGAAGTATGCAAATTCTTTTCATACTTGATTTGCAGGCATTTAAATTCTAATGCGGCCTAATCCTCTTGCCAGGTAAATTGGCTTTTGTTGACAGCAGATTATTCTCAGATAGAATTGAGGTTGATGGCACACTTCTCTAAAGATGCCTCATTAATTGAGCTCCTCAGTCAACCACAAGGTGATATTTTCACCATGATAGCTGCATTATGGACCAGAAAGCCAGAAGATTCTGTGGGATCAAATGATCGAGATCAGACTAAAAGGTTGGTGTATGGCATTCTTTATGGAATGGGTGCTAATAAACTTGCCAAGCAACTGGATTGTAGTTCAGAGGAAGCTGCTGAGAAAATTAGAAGCTTTAAAGGTACTTTTCCTGGTGTGGCTTCCTGGCTTCAAGAAGCAGTTGTGTCTTGCCGTAAGAAAGGGTGAGAGCTTTTCCGTTTTATGGATCCCTATTGATCAGCTACCCCATTGGTTTTGATCAAGATCAGGGTTATGCCTGTTTTTCAATTTGGATTTTCGCTATGTTCTTCAGACAGTTGACATCGCTTTTCATCTCAATTCGTGATTTTAACTCTTCATGCTAATGACGCTGAATATTCTTTTGATATATTTGGAATGATAATTCCTCTTTCATATCTTTCTTAGGTGCATAATTTCTTTGAAGAGGATATATAACTGTGGAGTTTTCTAGATAGGTCATTGATAGAGATGTGTATGATCCATTCTCAATTGTTACCAAATAGCTTAATTTTTGAATTAAATGTTTTTTTGTATGGTGTTAGAGCATTAATAGCCAATAAGTCATGAGTTAAAATGACACCACCCTTAATGTTAAATTGATATTTTATCATCATCATAAGATATGTTAAGCCTATGCTTTCTTGACACTGGGAGCCCAACAGCCTTTTGGACGAGGTAATGTATTAGAATATTATATATGATTTAATTGTGAATCTAGCTTAAGCTTCTAAGTTTAATGGCTGCTTAACAATTATATTTTTAGTGCATTTGCATTATGGCAGTTATTCAATATATTCCTTACACTTCTAATGCTGTTAAAATTTCGGCCAGATTGATGTGGTTGTAGTATGTTGGGTTCAAAAGGTCTTTTCCTAACTATTTATACTTATTGTGAAGGTATGTTGAGACACTTAAGGGAAGGAAGCGCTTCTTATCAAAAATAAATTTTGGAAACAGTAAAGAAAAATCAAAAGCTGAGAGGCAAGCTGTCAATTCTATCTGTCAGGTAGAAGAAATTTTGGAGTGAATA
Organism: Erythroxylum incrassatum; assembly: GCA_026546855.1. Classification (NCBI taxonomy): domain Eukaryota; kingdom Viridiplantae; phylum Streptophyta; class Magnoliopsida; order Malpighiales; family Erythroxylaceae; genus Erythroxylum; species Erythroxylum incrassatum. The sequence goes on along the minus strand of JANVCL010000008.1, from coordinate 18,882,743 downwards.
AAGCTAGCATCGGATTATAAAATCATCTAATTTTATCTGCTTTTGATAGGGTTCTGCTGCTGATATAATCAAGATTGCAATGATAAATATATACTCTGTTATCGTTGAAGGAGTTGACTTGGCAGATTCTGACTCTCCACCTGCAACCGAGTTTCACATGCTGAGGGGTCGTTGTCGAATACTTCTACAGGTTTGTAAAAATCTTCAGCTTGAAGTTCTCACTTTTAGCACCAATCACTTTGAAACTTCAAAGGATTGGGAAAATAGTTGTTATTGCATAGAACCATTATGCGTGCTGTGCACTTTATTAATCTACAACAAGATATCATCCTATACGTGTTTGTTGAGTTCCCATACACAACACTGAGTGTTTACAGATGCTTGATGCTTCTCCTGAACTGTGCAGGTACATGATGAATTGGTATTGGAAGTTGATCCCACTGTGATTAAGGAAGCTGCATGCTTGTTGCAAACATGCATGGAAAGTGCTGCCTTGCTTCTAGGTATATTTTAAAATCTTGGTATTTTATTCTTTCAATTTTGATTTTAACCTGTAAATTATATTGTTTCATGTTCAGTTCCTTTGCAAGTCAAAGTAAAAGTTGGGAGAACTTGGGGTTCTTTGGAGCCTATTCATGTTGATAAATATGCAAGTGAAGTTCTTCTGCATGGATCTTGAGGTGCATGATCGTTCTCCACTGAAAAGAAAATGATCCTGATAATTTGGCTGTTGAAGATTGATAACAAAGTGGAGAACTCTGATATATGGTAAATGAATTCCAACCATTGAGGTGAGATTGTTATTGTAATTCCAATTCCGGATCCAAATTTTAGTGTTTAAACTTGCAAAAGCTTGTCATTCATAAACAATAATAAGTGTTTTGGGGTAAGGTTTCTGATCTCTAGTATGAAAGTTGAAAATTCACTGTAGAATAACTTTTTGCTTGGTTTCGGAGCTCAACTTTTGAGTGACATCAAAACAGACTTTTATTATGTAGTATTTTATTCCAGTTTCTATGATTTTCAACATCATTTTATGCACAGTTAGGTTACTCATGCACTGAGTGCGGGCAAAATCTGTTCCTCAACAGGGATTTAATCTTCAGTGTGGGCCTTACGTACAGTTGTACCCTTTACATAAAACTGATTGGGGTTTTCAAGTGGTCCTGCTTGCAGTTGAAGAGGCTTACTCAAACCTTTTTGCTTGAATAAAGACGGCTAGTACAAACTTTTGAATTGAGCCAAAGAAGTTAGTTATCTGATGGGTTGGGAGGTGTACTTATTTAGTAGGTGTATCATCTGAGCTTCTGGAGGTTAATCTAGTCACTTGATCATCTGCTGCCTCTAAAGCTTGATAATCAGTTTTAGCTCTGCTGTAACGTGGAGCCTTTATCTGTTAATACAAGCAATAATGTCTAGAAAATCCCAAAGGTTGTGAAGCTATTGATTTTCCATGGTTTGTACAATATGACGATTTATTGATATTTCACTTGGCCATAGTTTTTGTAATGGCTATTATTCTTCTTTCCAGATTTCCTCTTCCGACATTACAATGGCAAATTAATCAGAAATGTGCTTGTGGTCGAAATAACACTTGAAAATGAAGTTACTGGTTTATGGTCGTGTGCAGCGTGTCAATCTTCTCGTTGACAGAGCTGGTTTGATCAACACTTTTTTCTGCTGGGATGCAGCAGGAAACAAGAAGGAATGATCAAGAGCATTCTTCGGTACAAGGCTACTGGAAGATACCAAAAGTAGGATGTGAAAGCTGAAACTAGGCTCACCCTTTCCTCCAAAGAATTCTGGAAAACAAGATTATAACACCCAGATTCAGTAAATTCTTTTTTACCTTCTTCGAAGCATGTATTTTATGGTGAGGCTTGGTACAATTTAATGGATATGTATTATTGCATTATGTTACACCATCCATTTCTTTAGTTACTTATCTACAGAAGTTGGAATATGGCGAAAAATATCACATCGACACAAATTTCTCTCGTGTACCAACGTAATCACTGTTTCGAGATTGTGTAAAGCCCATTACATTAGACTCTTGTTGCCCTTAAGAGATGTTTATTGGTCTTTGTTAATAATTTCATATTAAATAAAATTAGTTAAGTTAATACTCTTGTTTATTTTAAGTGATGGATATATTAATAAGGATAAGTTCAAAAAGATCAAGCACCCTTTCAGTAAGTTTTTTGTTATTGAATATACAAGTAGCAAAATTGCAGCGTCCATCGTGCACGCATGGCATGCAAGCTCCATTGGACCTCTCAACCTCGACCCGATTTTATGCTTCCAATTTCTTCTTCCCTTCTTAGCGTTTCTCCAAATTCCAACTTCCTGCTTTGGCTTTTCCCTTGTTTTTTTCTATCAATGTTAGAAAAATCTGCTATTTCACCTAGGAAAACCAAAATTCATCCTTCAAGATTTGACCTTATACCAACTCTAATTTGACTCCTACTGAATATGTGAACCCCTCTGCCAACACTACTTCTAGAGCTTTTAAAAAACCTTAGACCCAAGTGGTAAGTGACTCCAATTTTGTGATCAAACTTAGCTACGGGCCCAAATAGGAATTTTGAAATTCAAGTAATTGCTCCCCGTATTGATACATCAAAAGCTGATGTAGAGATGTGGAACGCAACACATAATATTTTTCCTAGACAAAAGAGTAATTCCTAGCTATGAAAACTTGGGCCAACACTAATTAGAAATGGCTGGGACTGAAAGATGTTGTTAACAATCATGATGTATTATTCTTCATATTTCTCGGTGGCTCCTTTGCAAGGAAGTCCTTGAATTAGGACCTTCATGATCAAAACAAATCTATTTTGTTTCAAAACTGGCAACCAAGGATCAACATTGAAGATATCAAGCAGTCTAATAACCCAATATGGATGTGTGTTTATGGAATTCCATTTGATTATTGAACCACATAAGGATTAAACCATATCTCCATTTTTGTTGGAAGACTTGTATGATTAGACCAAGCTAAAACAGAAACAAGCATAATTTATTTTTCTAGAATTTGTGTTGTTAAAGTTATGGAGAATTTTCTTGATGAAATTCCTATACTTAGATTAAATGACAAGTTTGAGCTTGGGGAGGATGTTGCTAACTTATGTTTGGAAGCCTTCAATAATAACATCAAAGAAAACTTGGAAGCCTATCTGTAACTTATTTTTTTGCCAATTGTTTGGAAGCTTACGCACAACTACAATGCACACCTAAATGACAGAATCTTGATTCTATCCTGAATCTTGATTCTATCCCTGCTTACATTTTTATCATTTATGCACTTAATTACTCCTTTCAATGGACAACCTTATGGACTAAGCTTTAGGGACAAAATGTATTTCTTCACTAAGAAGATGAGCAAAATAAGGGAGGAACTTAAAACATTTTACTAGCAAAATATTGGTAATATACCATCTACTTTAGATTGCTAAAGTTGTACTAGACATGGGTTAATCTGATCTGTACAAGGATCCTTAATCCACAATTCTTCAAACTAGAGAAAGGTAAGCTTTGCACAACATTTCTCAAGCTATTGGCTTTGATTTTTTCTTGATGAAGCAAAGATCCTGGATCACATGGTTGAAGCAAGGTGATAGAAATTTGACCTTTTTTCATAAAGCAATAATCTCTAGCCGGCTATAAATATGATTGTCCATTTCAAACTCAGGATCAGTCTTAATAGCATAAGATCAACTCCTTAAGGATGTAGTAGAGTGTTTCGCTAGTCTCATGGGTTCTTCTGATGCTTGCTCAACCCAAGACTAATATAAGAAGTTATTCAGGATCAGATCACATCTCAAGCAACTAACATGCTAGCTCAACCAGTCAATGCTTAAAAGTTGCTAAAGCTCTAAAATCTTTACATCCATATATTTCTTTATCAAAACTTGGCCTATCACTAATCAACTGGTTGTGGATGCATCTCTTGAATCTTTAAGGAATAACAAATTTTGAAGGAAATCAATTGCATATTTATTACTCTTATTCTTAAAGGTAGAGATTATAAAACTATAAATGAATTTTGATCAATTGTTTGTTGCAATACCATTTAAAAAGTTATCTACAAAATCATAGTGTAGAGGCTAAAATCAGTTCTACAAAATCACATTGATGAGGCTTAGGGAGCATACATACCTGGCAGACACGTTGGTGATAATATCATCATTGTTTAGGAACTGTTTGAGCATTATACTAGGAGAAGAGGCCATAAGAACTATGCATTAAAGTTTGACTTCCAAAAGGCTTATGATACAATTGATTGGTCCTTTATTATCAATAATTTTCTTACATATGGATTTCCCATTATATTTATAATATGGATTTGACATTGCATCTCAACATTGTCTTTCAATATATTGGTGAATAGAGAGCCTTCAAGCCTAATTAAAGGAGCTAAGGGAATTAGGCAAGGGGACCCTTTACCCCCTTAGCTATTCTTACTAGCAATGGAAGTATTCAACAAACGATTAAGAAGAGTTGTGGAGAGAAACCCGTTTTTCAAATTTCATGCTAAATGTAAGAAGCTTAGAATTTTGGGCTTAAATTTTAATATGATTTGTTTTTATTCTCCAAAGATAATTGCAACTCAATTTTCTCTGTCATAACTACTTTTAAGATGTTCAATACTTTATCTGGACCATGTATCAAAAGAATCAAAAAGGTTCCTTGAAATTTCACCAAATTCCCTTAATATGAGTTTATAGTCATCAACCATAACTAATTTTAAGCTATAATAGTTGCTAGTTCAATATCTTAGTGTACCAGTATCCTCAGTTAAACAAAAATGTGATGATATCAAGCTCCTTATTGATAAAATCCTAGATATATTGGAGTTATAAGGAATTTTCCTTATTTAATAAGGCTTAATTAATCAAATATGTACTTACATCCATAAAAATATACGCGGCCTCTTATTTTATGTTCCGTCAAGGTATTATAATGGAAATTGATAGAATTTTTAGAAAGTTCTTGTGGTTAGGATGTAAGCTGGAAAACTCAAGGACCAAAATCAGATGGTCTGATTTGTGCCAACCAAAAGAGTAAGGTAGTCTGGTAATATTAGCAAATAAATTGATGAATCAAGTGCTATGGACAAAAAAGAAAAGATATATAATCATTTTGGGTAAGATAGGTATGTACATTTGTTTTTGAAACCTCAAAGTTCCCATCAATGCTTCAACAATTATGAAGTTCATTGGGAAAGCTAAAGATAAGATAAGAGGGAAGTGCTTTAATCAGGTTAGTAATGGTGAACTTACTGATTTTTGGTTTGATAGTTGGGCTCTCTACGGAACACTCATTCAGATCAATAATCTGGAGCCTCTACAAAGCTCATGCCTTGTTAATGATTAGACATAGCTTACTTTCCACTTCCTCCTCAAGTGTAATCACCTTCTTAATCAATTACATTTTGCATAATAACGGAGATGATAGATTGATATGGAAATTAGAGGCCTTTGGGAGCTACTCAAATGCTTCATGTGGATTGTTATACAATAAGGATAATCCACAAGTAAGCTGGAATAAAGTGGTATGGTGTAAAGATAATTATCCTAGAGAAGTATATATATTATGGATAGTAATTCAATATACGCTCCTCACATTGGAAAGATTAGGAAAGTACTTGTACATTCCAAATTAGTATGTTATGTGCAAGATGGGGCTAAAATCTAGCAGTTGTTTTTTCAATGTAGTTTCATAAGAAAGACCTGAAAGTTTATAATGAACCTACACAATATGGAGAACCCTCCAAGAAGGAGGAATGAAATAATAGAATGGAGTCTGAAGCTCACAAGAATGAATGAAGGAGATAGATAGGTGATTTATATGCCTTTATCATGTATGACAATTGTATGGGATGAAAGAAATAAAAGGGTATTTTCTAATTTAAGCAAAAATGAAAAGGATTTCATTAGGTTTATAAGCGAAAAAAATTAGATTACACATAAGTTTGTTCAAGACCAAGCACATAATTAGCTCAAGAATCAGCACCAATAGGAGACTCACATAGATGGAATTCAAGTCAGATTAGTAACTAGAAATGTGTAATGTTTATGTTTTCATTTGAAATGTAACATATTACAACAAGTTGTAGCATAGCCCTCAGTGACTTTGTACATCCACTTCCTTTCAAGGAATAATATTTTTATTATTAAAAAATTGTTATTGAAGTAGTGAGTTAAATAAAATAAAAATGTTATCCTTTATTAAACATGAAATTAAAATGATATATGCTATTTTATTTAATATTTTTGTTTGATAATTATTATTCAAGGGTGTTTACGTTAAAATTCTAATGTGTCCTTAAGAGAATTTATACTTATTATACATATGAGAATAAATAAACTTTTTGAAGAATGAAAAATAATTCATTGACCATATAGGCAAAAAAAAGATTTTCAAAAAGGTTACAAGAAGCATAATACGCTTTAAACTTGATACAACGTACTTATTGCTTTAATTGAGGAACATACAAGTGTAATACATAAAATGTACCAGATGTCCATCTAGTTACTCACATAAACTTTGTGTTTGTATACCCATCACCAGGTAAGGAAGTGCAATTTTGTATACTTATTTCTCTTATTTAGTTTTATATTGTATTTTGGTTCTTTATTTGATAATTTGTTGATATGCTTATAATGTATTAATAGTACCACATCTTTGACCATATCCTATTTGAATAAGGACATTGGAATAGGAAATGTCCAATTGGCTCTAGGTCACACTTATATTAGTAACACCAAACCAACTTATGTCCCACCACATGTTATGCATTTTAGAAAATTGCCCTTATTAATTTATTGGAAAATGCTTTAGTGTTTGTGCAATCCCCTACTACCTCATCCTCTTTTCTAAGGGTTAAAGATATATTAAGTAGATAGGACAACAAGATAACATAAGTGTTCAACCTTAGTAGTATCCTTACAAAAGACTTGATTAATTATAAAGTTCACTTGATATATGCCCTTAGTTGTAGGAGAGCTAGTTGATATTCCATAGAGCTATAAGGGGACCATTTGTTATACCAGAATGAAACCCATCTTTTGTCCCCTATTTCATAGGATATTGATTGTCTAATGCTACTCCATAATTTGAGTACACACTGTAAGCTTGAAGATGCATTTTTAGAACTTCTTATACGCTAGAAATTTGAGTCCTTAATGTATTAGTAGTAACACACACTGCTTTCCATCATACTCTTGCTTCTATACCATTCTCCTTGTTGACATTCTATATGAACTTAGAAGTTTTTCAATTACTTTACTAACAGAGTAGGGTAATACTAAATGAGAAGTCTAGTACAAACTTTTTAACTTCAATACATATGATATTAGGGTAATACCTATAGAGAATAAAAATGGAGAGATTGAGTCACCTTGTTTTAGGCCTTTCATACTTTTGATGATGTTTAAAGGTTCATTATTAACTAAAATCTTGAACAATACTCTAGTAATACATTGCCCCATCCTCTCAATGAATATTCCTGAAAGACTATGCTTTAAGGAAATTGATAATGAAATTCCAATCCATTGAGTCATAAGCTTTTTGAAAGTCCACCTTTAGTGAGCAATTCCTGCTACCACTCTTTATTGTATAATTTCTAAAAATCTCTTGCACAAGAAAATTTTTGTCCTCAACCTGTCTTCCTAGTATATATGTATCCTATTGGTATCCAATATGATTCGGTAATACTTTTTTCAGCCTTTATGCTAGCATTTTTATATTAACTTGTATATGGAGATGTAATAAGCTATAGGTAAAAAAAATCCTTGAATGACTTTTGCTGATTGCCTTTGGTATTTAGAAAATGAATTTTCTATTTATCTCCCTTAAAAGTTTTCTTTCCTTGAAAAACTCGTCAATTACTGTTATCATTAAGCTTCCAGTCATGGCCTAAATCTTCTAAAAGAAGAAGATGTTCATGCCATTAGGACTTTGTGCCTTAAATAGGCTTAGGGTTTTGAGAACATTATTAGCATAAAGATTATTGATTATTCTGTTGATAGGCATTTGAATAATTCTATTATAAAGATTAAAAGCAATCTTCAAAACGATTATAAGAGCTTTGATTTAAATGTGATAAAGAAAGCATTAACATATCTAGAATTCAATTTATATTATATAAAGTATTATAAATATATTTTGATTACTTATTTTCATAAAATTTTCACTTACTAATGAGGAATAAAGCGATTATATTTATATGTTTTTGAAAGAATTTTTTGATGTAATAATCATCTTTCTAATTTTAATTATATAGTATCAAATTTTATTTTCAAAGTGTATGAAAAATTAAAAGTGTTAAAAAAGACACAAAATACTCTTCTTCATTTATGAATATAGCAATTTATAATATGTAAAAGAAATTTAATGAATATTAGTTAAAATTTTCTTTATTATTCTCATATTACTCTATATTTAATGATTAATACTTTTGATTTTATTAAACAAGAAGAAAACATTGTCTATAATGATAAATAATGGGCAATATGCCATTCAAAAATTTGAATCTTATTTAGGTTAAATTTTATTAAAAGAAGAAGATTCTCAAAAATTTTGAAGGTTAATATTATTTGAAGACAACTTTTCTTTAGAGAAAATACTCCTCCTTCATTTTAGATTTCCTCAACCACCTAACGACTAACTAATTTTCTTCTTCTCTATTTTTTGCATTAGCACATCCCTCCTTTCTTTATTTTGCATGAGTCCCTTTCCTTTCTACAGTATCCTTAAAATCTCTTCTCCTAATTAGTCTTTGTTTACTTTTGTCTTGCTTTCCATTTTTAGTAGATCTTTAGCAAGCACTTTCCCACTCTATGTATAAGGTTACTTTCCTTTATCTCATTTAGTATGGAATTTAAAAAACCAAAGAAAACCACCCTTCTATAACCCTCTATCATGCAACCGATTTTCCAAGAACTCTCATCTCCTACAACTTTTGTCTATTTTATCTAAGTCTCACTTTTGAATCAACCTCGTCTTTTGTTATTTTAACCAATGATTTGTGCCCACCTTCCTCCTCCTTCTTATAATTCCTTTTCATAGTTCCACGTTTAATCCTATTTATGTTTACACTAATAAGGTGAAGATCTCTACCTAAGGTTTAAAAATAAAAAACACTTGGTGTTAGGTGGCAGGAGACTGTTCCCCTGGTGAAAAACTTACATACATTCCTCCTTCTAGCTTTGATAGATGTAATTTCGTGGCTTTCCCACTAGAAATCCTTAAAGTTAGAGCCTTTAGGAAGTCAATTACTCTAATAGGATTCATCACTGATGAAAGGCCAACCTTTGTTATACCAAATAAGTAGGCTCAACATAACTAGAAAATGGCTAAATTAGAAGAGGTTCTCATTGTTGAGCAAGTTTTATATGATAATAAAATGCTCAATGCTACAGGTATATAGACCGTATCTTGTAGTATCAAAGGTATCATTACCATAAGGACTATTAAACACCTACATAACTTGAAAAGAACTTTGTCTAAGGTCCTAAAAATTGATTTGAATTAAAATAAATAACTAAAATTTAAAAAATTAACAAAATGAAACAAGTAGGAATTAAAAAATTAAGCTACCAATGAAATTAAAATTGATCATGTTTGAAGACTTAGGAACTATTATGTTCTTATTTTGTTTCCCGTTACCTTGTTGATTCAATTTATATTTGATTATGGATATATTAAAGTTTTGATTACTATATGTCAAGATCTAATCAAATAACCCTAATTGAATTTGATAATCATAGAGTTGTAATCTCTCGATTCACAAAACTATTCCTAACTTATTCAATTAGATTTGAAGCAATCATATGGATAATTAATTTCACAATTAAGAGCTCTCTTTAATTATTCGTTAATATGATAATTGCAAGTTTATTAATTTATCAACTCTCGTTGCAAACCTTAACATTAATGACTTGATTCACTCTCTCGATTTGTTACCAAATATATGTATGACAATTATCATATACATTCATCAATGTGTTGAATTCAATAAAAAATAAGATTCACAAAATAATTCCAGAATAATCCCTGAATACGGATTTAGAGGCCTACAATCATGTTGATAATCTTAAAATTCCAAATAAACATTCAAGTCTATGAAATAAATAAAGGGAAAAGAGTAAAAAACTTATTAAAGTCTTGATCTGGAATGCTAGAAATTCTCTGAAACTTTCTTTGATTTGCTTTGATGTAATGGCTGTAACTTCTTTTTGGTATTTTTCATGTTCTTTTGTAGTGCCTGAGGGTTCTAGGGTTGTGTCTGAAGTAAATCACTTGTTATTATAGGAATCACGTAAAGTATATAAAATACACAAGAAAGAGGGAGAGGGGGGTTGAATTGTGTAATCTTTTCAAAAATATTAATCTTTTGAGATTTCTTGAATATCTTTGCAAATATCAGATGAATACAAAAACACTTTACTAAAGTTGATAAGTATTGGAATCGCAAATAAGTTTATCTACTCGTCTAACAACAAGAAAATTAAAGTGTAAAGGTTAGAGAATAGACGTCGCGATTTTATACTAGTTCACCTCAAACCTTGGGCTACGTCCAATCCTCAGAGTTTGTCTAAGATTTCAGTATACTCTTCATGTTTGGACCCTAACTTTGCGAGTCACGTGCCCAAAGCCCTAGGTGACATTTGCACGTGCATCCCACAAGGGTGGCGTGCCCACACCGGTTAATCATAAAAAACAAACTCATTTCTCCTATTTCCGAACAGATTTTAGGAAACCTCAAATCGTAATTTCAATTTGGCTTCTTCATAACTTTTGTTCCCCATTGTCTTAAGTTTCTAATGACACCAAAATCATTCAATTTGGTTCAGAAATCTGAAAGTTACAGCCCAATCATGTTCAGACTGTATAAACTGAAACAAGACACTATACTCAACTTCCATCCAAAAATTGAAAGTCTTAGAGACTGAATTAAAATTCGTTTCTTCAGATAATTTGTTGCTCTATGTCTCTAGTTTATTTAAAAATAAGAATAATCTCATTTGGAGCTCTACAGATCAAGATATCATCAAAATACTAAGGCATGTTTAGAAAAATATCCAATTCATAGTCTTTCAATCGAAACCCTTAATTTGACTCAATAAATGTTTTTCAAATTAATTCCAAAAGCTCTAAAATTTTCTTATGAAGAGATAGAGAAATATTTTAAGAAACCATTGGTTCAAAAATCAGGTCATTTGGAGGTTGGACGACAAAGTTATGGTCAAAGAGTGGAATATGTTCAAGTTTTTGAGGGGGGAGGGGGTGGGGCGCGCGTGGTCGCGAAGTCGCGATCATGCATACTTCTGCGATCGCGCCCTTCTTGCTTTCCTTCTTCTAACCTGTATTAGTAAAAAGGGCATAAATTTTTCTAGATATATCAGATTAAAGTCATTTTTAGACCGTTTCAAAGAATACTTCTAGATCTATAACTTTTTTGAAGACCTCTAAAATAATTTTTGCCTCTATAAAGGTCAAAATTTCAAAATAATGAAGTTGTCCCAAATGTCCATCCTAAGCAGCATCACCAACTTCTAAAGATCATATCTCTCAACTGCAATGTCCTAAAATTTCATACTGTATATCATTAGAAAACTAGAAACATAATCTATAACTTCCAAGAAGACAGCTTTGTCCAATTCAGCCTAGATCAATACAGCATTTCCCCTAAATATCGATACACACATTCTTATCCATATGGAGAACTTGGAAGTGCAATGAACAAATTTGAAATATCATCGGCAAAACATAAACATACTTCATTAACATCAAAATATAAAAGTTTTTACAAGGCTTTAATGGGCATTTTTAGCCACAATACATCAATATCTCAAAATGCCAAAATACAAAAAAATACATTAACAGTAATTTGCTCAAAGTGCAACTAAAGCCTTGTAGTTACAAATCTAGCTTAAAACACAAAAAGATCCAAATTTTGGAATGATGCCTTGATTCTCTTTCACTCGATCTCTTGCTTATCACCTAGATATGGAAAGGAATAGGGGTGAACTTAAAGCTCGTGGTTAACAATTTTATAACTAGTAACAAGCAAAACCATTGAAATAATCATTTCCATTTTAAACATTCACATTAATGCAAGATATGCATGCATCACTCTTAACACATATCATGAGCACATAATCACATCAAAATGGTTTGGGTAGATCCATAAACATGATGAACTACATAATTCCACATAATGGTCCTATGTAGTCGTAAACTTGAGGGAGTCCATGAAAGAGCTTCGTGCCACTAGCGGGTAGGCAGAAGAAGTCTTTAACTTGGTCAACGTGTACGTGACATACTTGAATGGACTACACCAAACCCACATAACATGTAATTCATGGGTTGAAAACAGTTTGCCTAAAAAGGCACATTTTGGAAACTTGATTTCATGAACTTGCTATCCTTTTACAAATCATTTTCATCTTGTATTTCATAGTTCATAACATTATTCATATATTACACTTATAGCACATTTTCAAAGCATTCAAAGAGCAATAAATGCACATTTAAAAAGTAGTTGAAATCATTTATTTCAATTTCTTGAAAGAAACATTAATGGCTTATTACATAATTATAAAAATGGAACCCACCTTGAATTCCTTGCTTAAGAAATTGGCTTAAGGATGTTTTTCCTCTTGCTTCTCTTGATCCTCTTCTTGATTTCCTTCATAAATGACAAAACTCACATTCAATAGGAATTCAAATTTGAGAACCCTAAGAAAATACAATCACTAAATTGATTCTAGAATACTTAAACCTATGCATTTCTTAAGCTTCATGAACAAAAACCCCTTCCAAAATCTAAAGGATTAAAAATGATCTTACCTTAAATCTTCACCAAAAGAAGAGATGTTTGGCTCAATTTCGAGCCCTTATCTTCCTCTTTCTTTTTCCCTTCTCAAGTAATCTCAAACTCTCTCTTTAAGACTAAGAAAAGATGAAACCAAGCTCGAAACTTCATTCTTTTCTCTACTTCACCGAAACCCCTCTTTCTCACTTTTTATTTTTGTATTTCACTTCTTCTTTCCC
>JANVCL010000008.1:18853948-18869581 GCA_026546855.1 Erythroxylum incrassatum | reverse complement strand
CTTTTTCCACATCCTCCTAATCTTTCTTGAAATGAAGGATAGTTCATCATCATCTTCACTTGAATCTTGATCAGATTCACTAGCATCATCATCTTGATCAGATTCACTAGCATCATCATTCTTTACTTCTTCAGTCTTTAATGCTTTTAAAGATGTACTTCTTTTTCTCTGGTTCTTTTGATTCTTCTGACCAGCCTTTAATGCTATGGATTTATCTCTTTTAGGTTTATCTTCTGCATCAAACTCTACTTCATGTATCTTTAAAGAACCAAGCAATTCATCTAGCTTCAACTTGCTTAAGTCCTTGGCTTCTTGTATTGCTGTAACTTTGGGTCTCCATCTTTTAGGAAGGCTTCTGAGAATCTTTATGACATGATCTTGATTATCGTAGATTGTCCCAAGAGCTTTAAGTTCATTAACGATAGTTTGAAATCGTCTAAACATATGATCAATAGACTCATCCTCTTTCATCTTGAATAACTCATACTGATGTGCAAGAATACTGATCTTGGACTCTTTCACTTGATTTGTGCCTTCATGTGTGATGGATAACGTGTCACACATTTCCTTTACAGTTTCACATCCATGAACCTTATCATATTCACTTTTGCTTAGGGCACAACTTAGAAAGAACTTAGCCTTTGAGTTTAACTGAAATCGAGCTTTCTGATCAGCTGACCATCTGTTATGAGAAATGATATTGCCTTCATCGTCTATTGGTGTGTATGGACCGTTCTCGATGATATCCCAAAGATCAATATGTGCGGATTCTATAAAGAGTCGCATCTTGTCCTTCTAATAATGATAATCCTCACCATTGAATGCAGGAGGCCTTGTGACCGAGGCACCTTCAGCTATAAAAACATGAGATTCAACCATGGATCTTTGTCCTCATTTTGTAAATGTGGTTTTTGAAAATTGAGCTCTGATACAACTAAAGTAAATCACTTGTCATTATAGGAATCACGTAAAGTATATAAAATACACAAGAAGGGGGGAGGTTTGAATTGTGTAATCTTTTCAAAAATATTAATCTTTTGAATATAAAAACACTTTACTAAAGTTGATAAGTATTGGAATCGCTTGTAATTTTATCTACTCATCTAATAACAAGAAAATTAAATTGTAAGGGTTAGAGAATAGACGCCGTGATTTTATACTAGTTCACCCCAAACCTTGGGCCACGTCTAGTCCTCAAAGTTTGTATCAGATTTCACTAGACTCTTCAACTTTACAAGTATTCTTTCTACCCTTCCAAAGGTTCTTCAGGTATCTTTCACAAAGTATTCTTTCTGCTATCTTATCCTCTCCAGGCTCTAGCTTTTCTTTCTCTCTCTAAGAAAGATATTTTTTGAGCTTTATGTTACAGTTCAATTCGCTCTCTTATTTCACACTTTGAATACAGAATTTCTCTAAATATTGTACAATCAGAATTTCTCTCTTGTAAAAATGTTGTTTTAGTCTTCGATTAGAACTAGTATTTATAGCCTAAGTCTCTAACTGTCTTCTTAAGAAACTGCTTCTTGAATCTTCTAGAAACCGTTATTTAGTTGATTCCTATAACTAACTCTAACTAACTAATTGTCTGACTTTCTAGAGTATCTTCCTTTTTATATCGTATAATATTGTCACTTCATCTAGTATTGCGCTTTATTTGTTGTTACGCTTCGTTTGATATCGATGTATTGTTTTTTGTTGATGTATTATCTATGATGATGTGTATCGTCTATTACTGACGTATTGTCTGGGATGACTAAATGTTACATTTTCTACACACTTAACAAGCTTATCAAAACAGTTCATAAATTTCTAAGATTATTATTATTTGAATGTCACCAAAATTAATAAAAGTGAAGTCTTCTTAACTTAACAGTGTCTAGGGTTTCCTCCCTTTATTTAGTTCTAAAAATAGTCTAGAACCCTTAGAACTTAAAAAATCTGGCGCCACGATCCTGCTCTACGTGAATTTTCCTCCTCTATCATAATCATACATGGTGCACAATCGTACCAACATGCATGCATCCAACATCTTCTCCATTCTTCAATCTCCTATTTCCAAACACTC
Organism: Erythroxylum incrassatum; assembly: GCA_026546855.1. Taxonomy (NCBI): domain Eukaryota; kingdom Viridiplantae; phylum Streptophyta; class Magnoliopsida; order Malpighiales; family Erythroxylaceae; genus Erythroxylum; species Erythroxylum incrassatum. Next base: position 18,867,516 of record JANVCL010000008.1, on the reverse strand, counting down.
ATAAACACCTCTTAAAACATAAATTTGAAGTCAAATTCTTGCTTTAAACCAAAAATTGAAACATAAAATTGAAGTCAAATTCTTGCCTTAAACTAAAAAAACATTTAAAACACATACAAACACTAACAACAACACAATTCTAAGCTTGTAAACATGATAATCATCTAATAAACACTTAAAAACATACTTAAACACCTAGAAAAACATACTGTAATCTACACCTATCACTCATCAACAAATATGATATATTCATCTTTAAATTTTCATATATGAAAAGCATGAGAATATAATCGAACAAGCGTCATAACATATTAAAAACAAACCAATCTTTTCTATAAAATTGGAGACCAAGATTTGAAATAGAGAGAATAAGGATGATCCACATTCGTATATGAATTAAATTCTATAATATTTTGTTAGAGTATTAGTCAATAATAAGACTATGATACGTAACAAGTTTCATTAGCAAGCTATATGCTTAGATGAGGCAATGACCTTTAAAAATGTACAGGGTATGCTACGACTGCATAGAGATTAAAATATACCCAAAACTACCTAACTCAATACCTATTCGAAAGCTAGATGAGGATGACATAATGATTAAAATGAAGGTAGCTATCAATTATATATAGAAGTCAAATCTATCTCAATAGATGAAGTATTTGAAAGCTATTAAGAAATTCTTTATGAGCTAATGAGTGTTGAGGAGAATGAATTGATTACTAACAATACTAAGAGCTCTAAGCAAATTATTGTACCATCGTTAAAAATATCCTATATTCAACCAAAATCTATTATATTTAGTGCTAACACTAACATAAAAGGATCCTTGGCCCTTTAAAATACAAATGTTGGAATAGTTCAGCCAAAAGGGAGAACTACCCGTCCCCCTAAAAGAATAAGGGGAAGAAAAGATCCAAATTTATGATCTTAACTTAATGATCCTCATAGTGGGATTTAATTTGGCTTAAGTTTCTAAGATGGAAAAAATGCAGGTAAATAGTAAGGAGTAGACCAATAACAAACCTATGGAATCTGAAATCTACAATTCCTTAAGTATGATTATGTCTACTCATAATACTTTAGGTGATGAATTTATCCCTGCAATAACAAAGAAGTCAGGTAGGAAAGTGAAAAAAAAAGAAAGAACCTCTTTCACCCCCAACTGATTTTTTTTCTAATATGGAATGTTAAAGGGCTCAATTGTCCCAAAAAATAAATAAGCCTACTTTAATAGATTTTTGGAAATTAAATTGAAAATTGATACTTATAGTAGAGATTTATGGTTTTTGAGGAAGGAATGGTATTTATTTACTAATTATCAACACCACACCACTTCTACGGATAAATCATAGTAGCTTTTTACCCTAATAAAGTGAAAATAACTTAAACATTTTTAATAAATCAACTATTGCATCTATCAATGCAACTTTTCCCAATCCTTCAACTATTTGTTTCAATTTTGTTTATGTTCCCAATATGGCCTTTTAGAGAACTTCATTCTAGAATGACATAAGGAATATTGTCAATAATCTAAACTCCTTTTGGATGATACTAAGAGACTTCAATAGTGCACTTTATCCATCAAAATATAAAGGATACAAAATAAGTTACAGAAATCATAATGATGACTTCAAGAATTGTATAACCTAGGTTGGTGTGGTATATTTAAGACATGAGGGAAACTTCTTTATATGGAGTAATAGGTAATGTGTGAAATGATTGGTAAAGAGGAAGCTAGATAGGGCATAAATTAACTAAGTTTGGATTCCAACAATCTTGTATTTGATCATTCCTTTATTGAAATACACAATTTGACTAGAGAGACTAGGAAGAGAACCCCCTTAAATTCAATAATTATTTAACTAAATTAAAAGGTTTTGAATAAGAGGTAAAGGAAGCAGATAAGAATGGGTGTCTAAGGACTTAAAGTTTACAAATGTATGGAAAAGATTAAATTCATGAAAGAACTCAATAAGATGAATCAAATTTGTATTAACAATACTAATTCTACTATATAAAGATATATAAACAATCTTAACCATGTGCAGGATGAGAAGAATCAATATCCAACTAAAGCATTGAATAAAATAAAAAAGAAACTAGTTATAAAGAATTACTTCTAAGCATTTCTTTTCATGGACCTTAATGGTCAATTTAAATGGAGGTATAGTTTACAAGCATTAGAAGATCAAGAATATCGTGTAAACTTACTTCCAAAACACTAAGCACTTCCCTAATATTTCTCTACGATATAGATAATCAATTTGTTAATCCCTAAATCAATATCAATAGAATAATTCAAATTTCTACTAAGGGAATTTAATATGTTTGATATTAAAAATACTACAGTCTCATAGATTCCCATCAAAACCTACAAACTAGATGAATTTAATGTTTTCTTCATCCAAAACTTTTATGATTTGGTTCAGAAACAAGTCAACAACACTATTTTGGAATTCTTTTGTAATGGCAAGATTCTATAGGAACTTAATAAAACTTATATTTTCATGGTTCCAAATTCCCATAATCCTTGTTTTTTGAATGACATTAAACTTATCTCATTTTGCAACACTAAATACAAACTGATTTCTGACATCTAGATTCTAGAATTAAGGTTATAATTAGCTCCATCATCAATCTATGTCAAAAGCATTTTATTCAAGGTAAAAACATTAAAGATAACATTTTATTAAGTCAGAAGCTATTTAAAAACAATTGCCAAAAACTTCTAATAGCTGTGCAATGAAGATTAAATTTCACAAAACTTTTGATTTCATCAATTAGATTTTCACCCTTTATACATTTAAAGCTTCTAGTTTATTTACATAGTTCATCAAATGGATTGAGCAATGCATCACCATAACCAACTATATCACTCCCATCAGTAAAGAGCTAACTAGGCTAATAAAGGGAGTAAAAGGACCAAGGCAAGGTAACCCTTTTTTATCTCTTTACTCTTTGTATTAAGGTGCTAGTAAAATTAGCTAAGCACAACAATACCTTTGAAAGAAAGTTCTCGTACTAAAACAAATGGGATTTGAAGATTTTTAACCTATCATTTATGGATGCTCTATTGTTTCTATATAGAGTGGATGGTAAAATCTATGAAGATCCTAATAAACTCCTCGTAAGTGTTTAAAAAGCTCTTAAGATTAACCATTAATGGAGATAAAAACAATCTATTTGTATCTATTAGAGAAGTTCATTTAGCTGGGTAGTTCTCTTATATTTTCGAATCGAGTCTCAAGGAGTCCCCCTTTAAATATCTAAGAACTCCAATCACCATTAAGAGACTAAAAATTAAGGATAGCTAACCTCTTTTTGACACCATATTAAAAAAATTTAGTTATTAAAACAACAAATTACTTTCTTTTACTGGTTAATTACAACTTATCAATTCTATTCTCAATAATTTATATCCATACTGGATTTTATATTTAATACTGCTAATAAAGCGAATCAAAGTTATATAAAAGATCATGAGGAGATTCTGATAGTCTAGAGCTAGCTTTAATTACATAAAAGCCAAAATTAAATGTCAATTGGTCTATCTGCCTATAGCTACATGGTGGCTAGGCATCATCCTTATGATAACAATAAAAATATTTTGATGATAATGAGAAATGTTGATGATAAGGAGAATTTGGAGAATTTTACATATAAAGAAGCTTCATGGTTCAAGTGGATTCTTTCTCATCTTTTGAAAAGGGAAAGCTTTTAGAAAATTAAGCCAAAATGAAATTTTCTCAGATAATGAACTAGCTCTTGAAGATAAGAGACAAGATTAATAATAAGACGAAACATAAAATTAGGGATGGGAAGTCAACCTACTTTTGGTACGATAATTGGATTGAGATAGGTCCTCTCCATAAAGTTCCTAAGCTTTCTAACCTGAGACATATGTTGGCAAATCAGACAAGTCAAAGATATTATTTAAGGTAATGAATGGTTTTGTAATTTGAAAGGATGCTCCATTATCATTAGTAGCTGAGAAGTGCTTAATGTACTATGTTTTAATGACTAAATTTTGGTGTGTTTTGCTAGTTATTTGAGAGTTTTACATTGTATTTTGGTATTTATTTTGTGTCTAGTATTTTTCAGGTCTAAATTGCCTTCCTAGATCAAAAGGACAAGAATTTGGGTGAAACTGAGGCATAAAGTGGAATAATTGAAGCTATTTTGGAGATGTACATGCTTGTGTAAGTATTATTCATGGCTGTGTAAGGGACCATATAATTATTTTATTTTCTTTTATTCTTTGTTGTGTCTTATCATGCATAGTTGGATGATTATAAAACTTGTTTTTATTATTCATGTTGAAACCTCTTTTTTAAACTAGAGGTATTAAAATGATAAAGGCATTTAGATTTAACCTTTTGTTGTAGCCTACTTTCTTTGATTATTATCCAGCCTATTTTTATCCTTTATGATTAACCACTTTTGATACTTAGCCTTTTTGTTGATTGATTATAACAACATTGATAGCCTTTACTTTATTTTTCTTGAAAAGATTTTAGTTATTTTTGAACCCTGAAGGAATTTGCATTTTGTTGATCGCTTGAAACTTTGGTTATCTTAAAGAATTTGAAATAAAATGCCTGACATTTCTATTATCATTGGTACATAGTGATTATTAACTTGTTTATTCTCGAGTTCTTCATTTTTATAATTTTATATTCTCTCCAAAATTGTTCAAAGAAGTTCAAATTTTGAAAATTATGTGTTGCGAGCATATAAAAGAAAAAATTTAAAAAAAAAGAGAGAAAAAGAAAAAAGTTGTGATATTTGTCGGAGAGTGAGAAGAGTTATCATTTTACCAACGAAATTTTTGTTTGAAGGACCTATGTTTTAAAGAACTAAGTTTTATTTAATGTTTTTTACATGAATTTCCTTCAATATTATTACCCTTTTTAATTATCCCTTCCATATCTTTACCTAAGCCTCATTACATCCTATTTAAAAGACCTTATGATTTTTAGTTATAGGTTACTTATACATGATGGATATGTGGTTTTATTGGAAGCTTATGATTAAGAATCCTCCTATGTAATGTTTTGTGTATTTGTTATATTTTCCACCCTAAATATTTGAGTGCATTATATGAATCCTTTGTGAGAGTGTGAAAATTTGTGCTTTTTCTTTCAAAAAGATTATCAATGTGAATGTTATTCATATTGACTTGTGAAATTTGGTTCTAGCATAACCTGATTCTAATTGTACGTTAATTTGATATGATGATATAGGGTTTGGATGGACAAATAAAGGTTAATAAGGGATGGATGTTTTTAAGTTTGATGGTGTAGTTTATGATTTGCTTACGAACTTGTAAAAGCTTAAGTATGAGGATATTCGATAAACATCTAATGTACTATATTTTATGCCCATATTTAGTTTGTTCTACTTGTTATTTGAGAGTTCTTAATTGTTTTTGGTGCTTATTTTGTTCTAGAATATTTTTAGGTTTAAATGGCCTTCATAGATTAAAAAAAGAAGAAGAATTTGAGTGAAATTGGGGCATAAAATAAAGAATTAGATCTATTTTGAAGATGTACAAAACTGTGTGGGTATCATACATGGTCATGTAAAGGACTATGTAAGTAACTATGAATGTGTAAAGCTTCAAAGATGTTGTTTTTGCTTGTGTGAAAATACACGCCTATGTAAGTAACATAAACAACCATGTCCCATGCCCATGTAAACTCCTAAAAACGTGTAAAGTTGTGATTTTGAGGTTTTCTTAAGATACGTGGTCACTAACATGACCCCTAATTCCATAATATAAAAGCCAATTATGAAGAGGAGGCGAGGGATAGGCAATTATAATTAGAGTTAGGGACACAATTTAGAGTTGGAGACGTAATTATGAACCTAGGACAAGGAAAACATGAAGGTTGCTTCAAGAGATTCAATAGAGAGCAACCTTTCATCAAAGTTTTAAGGTGATTACATTAGAGAAAATGGGATATATATATCATCGATTCTTTTCTTTTTAATTATGCTTCTGAATTTTTATATTTGTTTTGTTTCTATGTTTAGGAACTAAGTTTGTTTAGTGTCTTGGTATGATGAACCCCTAAGTTGAGATGGATATTGTGATTTAATCTTTTATTTAATGTAATTTAATTGATTGATTTATTGCAATTCATTTATGCGTTTCTATCTTGAATTAATATATCAGTGATATTGGTTCAATTTTTGGTTTCATATGATTAAGATTGAGATCTTTTCGTATGAATAGATTTACCATGATTATGAGTTGCATACAAACCTAGAGATAGGTCAACATAAATCCTATAGATTAGGATCAAATCTAATATTGAAGTTCACAAATCGAGTAATGCTGTAAAGAGCTTTTATACTCAACTGATGATTAGTTATTAATAGTCACAAGAAAGATATTAACATAATATATGAATTTCTATAGTCCAGTAATCAATAATTTAATTGCATGATAAATGGTTAATGCTTACGAGATCTCAAGGGGATTCATTACCTAAGTTCTAGCTATTTAATATTAATTAATTATTGTATTATCTATGTTCTGATTCATTATTGTACTAAATTTTAGTTTAGTTTAATTTTAGTTATACCAACATCCTATTCATCGGTTAGATAATAGGAAAGAGGTTATAAATATTGCTTGTAGTCCCCATTGTAACTATAACTACATTGTACACTTGTAGTTTAAAACATAATTAAAATATACACAATCATAAGACTACCAAAAAAACTACCCTAATTTAAAAGGAGAGGAGTCAATTATGTGGTAAGACATTCATAAAAGGAATTCTCAAATAAAACATTCCAAAATATATTTAGGTTCTTAATATCAAGTATGCTATAGTCATCAAAACCTTCCCAAATCCTTATTCATTCTCTGGTTAGTCATAAAGAATAAACTCAAAACAATAGAGACGTTTAGAGGTGTTGGCTCAGATATAAACCTCAATTGTAAAATCTACAGTATCAACAATTTATTTTTCAAATGCTATTTCTCTGTCACTCGCTAGTCTAGATACAGAGACTATGCAATCTAAGTTGCTAGCATAATAAATGGAAAGACATAGTAAAATAGCAAGGGAACCCTCACCATATGAGTTTTGGAGATTATACAACATTCAAAATAACATTTGGATGCTTACAATATGCTATTTGATAGGAAAGAAAAGCAAAAACATTCAAGGATAATATGAAAAGTAATTAGTATATGATGCGTAGTCATCTAAATGGACTAGGGAAATTATACTAACAAGAGACTTTAATATACAACTAAGCAAGTTAATGACAAATAGATGGAATATACTTCAAACCAATTGACAGCTGACTAGTTGCTAGAAACACCCATAATCTCTAGAAGACCAAGGAGAGACTCCTGTATAACATTTTGACATTTGACTCGGAATTATTTTGCAGAAAGTGCAACCAATTTCAACTTCTCTTATCCAAGTTGAGGGGCAAAGGAGTTTAAAATTGGCTCCCTCAAATTACTAGAGCTGCAAATTTCATAAAAATCCATTAGGCTCTGGTTTAGTTAAGGACCAATTACATATTAGTTATTGTAATTGGCTTTTAAGCTTAACAAAGAATATTTATTATATTACCCCTTTTGGGCCTTCATTATTAATATTAATATTAATTTATTTTTATTTTAAACAAATCTTAGAGGACAATGATTTATCCCATATAATTTAGGTATTCGATTTCAAAAGTATGTTTTGGAATTAAAATGTGTATTGGAGCAGTGTCCAAAAAAAAACTTGCTACTTTGAGTATAATGGGTGACATCTTTTTAGAGTATGACAATTTGCTTGTAACGAGAACTGGGGTTTGAACCTACCCAACGACCTTTTAATCTTACTTTTGATTTGCTTGCTAAGTAATTTGTTAAGTAATTTGTACTTCAAAAGATGATGATGGTTTTCGTTAGTTAAAAACAAAAAATTCCATCTAAAAATTAATTTAAATTAAATTAAATCTCAATATTTTTAGAATTAAATAATAACAAAATGAATTATATTAGATTATTATTTTAAGATAGATAAATTTTATTTTTATTTGGAAATGATTAACATTTTATATATTCAGTATAATCTTCAGGAGATGATAATAAAAAAGAGATTAAAACAAGAACCTCATGTATAAGCTTTTAGATATTTTTAATTATATTAACTAAAATTACACCTATTGCAAGAAATGATGTTCTTAACATGAAAATTTGTCATTCTTAATGAATATTAAGATTGTTATTTTAATTTAGTTTATTTATATTATATATATTCATATTATAATATATATATATTAGAAAATGAAAGAATAAATATATATATATATAACTAATCTCAACAGATGATTTTTCTCAACATTCTTTTGAAACAAGAACAGTAACTAAATCACTCAAGTGATTAAACGAACAACTCAACATTCAAGAAAATAATAAATAAAAATAGTTCAAGTATTTGAACAACTGAAAATTGAACAATGAAATACTTGAGATATAAGAAAGACTTCCTTATGATTTTATCTTCTTGAAATAACCCAACTAAAAATCTTCTCCATAACTGATTCTTTCTTCACAAGAATAAGTCACGGTGTTGCTTCAAATAATAACCAATACCCACATCACCGAAGATGATATTCATCTTACTAAAAAAAAGATTGCTTCACACGTATATCAACAGTGAGACAATATACAACACAAATCACCATGTGCAACTAGCCAATATTATTTCTTTCACACGTGACCTCCACACCACAGCAGTAACGCACACACCGACGGGGTTTTTCCAAGTGACCTCTTTTTGATAAACTTCAATTAAAACTCAATCTCTAGATGCATGTTTTGGATAGACTTCAATTAAAATACAACCTCTACATCTGCTGCATATCTACGTGTATGATTTGAACTTCTAGTAAAATACAATCTCCACCCATCATCAACAATCCATATAATAATTTCAATTTTCTTATATGTCCAATTTAAAATGTCAAAACTAAACAAAGAATAAATAAAATATATTCTAACAATCTCCCCATTTTTGGCATTTTTGCCACAACTCTAGCACTCCATATAAATAATCATAATTAGACATATAAAGATGAAATTCACAATGCTCCCTCTTAATCAAACTTCAAGTTCCAAAGAATATCAAGTTTATCCAATCATCCAAATTTCTCCCCCTTAACAGAAAAAAAATGCCAAAAAGCAAGACAAACAGTCAAATATATACCTTAAAATGTCCTCCTGAATGAAACATTCATCATAAACAATCTAATGTCTCCTCCTTGGGACAAAAAAAAAACATAATCATAACAATCACCAAAAGATGCAGCGGAAGAATCATAAGTACGACAAGAAGAAAAATTATCACCATTCAAAACACTGAGAGATATGCCCAAAAGATAGAGAGATACCTAATAGAGGTCTATACCAATGAGAGAGTTGAGGAGTCTTCAATGGAGCCAAATACAAGTCACAATGCCAACTACTAAAAAGATGGGACGAAATTAGCAACATAAAATTAAAGAACTAAAAAAAATCTTTCTTTCTTATTTTTTGTTTTGTCTCTTTTTTAACAACAAAAAAATACTTTAAAAATATAAAGCACACTGTCCCTATGTCCCTTGAAGAATCTTAAACCTGGGCTTATTCCTCGTCACATTATCTTAGTCATTGGTTTGTTCTTTAGAAGTAACTGACTTATCCTTTGTTTGACCAGTTACTTTACAAACAGTAACCAATAGTGAATTTGTACATTTTCTTGTTTTTCCTTCACTACGTTCTTGTACTTGTACTTGACCTTTTTTAATCCAAGCTTGCTTCGATATTATAGGATGCTGCTGGAAATTTAATAGAGAGTGTCTAGATTTTTAGTTTTGACCCCCTTTGAAACATCATTTGTAACATCTTGTAACATCTCGACCTTATGAGCTCGATAATTCTACAAAAATGATGCATCGATATAAATCTTCGATTCTTTCTCGATGTTTCTTCTTCTTGGACCGATCTGGACATATTATTTTTCTTCTCAATCACTTTAGAGCATTCAACCTTATAGTTAATGCCCGGAAGATCCCCTTTAACCTTACCAATTTCCATTAACTTTTCTAGTTTTTCCGTACCTCCATTCAACATTCTCAATCCCTTTTCATTACTTACCAATTTCATTCTAGCTTCACCAAGCTCATTTGATGTCAACATCAATTTCTTTTCTAACTCTTGGATGGTGTTCTTCATGGACAGATTCTCTTCCTTCAATCTTTCATTCTTTCTACATATTTTCACCCATTTTTTGTAGATTAATTCGTAAACCTTGTAAATATTCCACTTTTTGTCATCTAGGCCACTTCCATCACTATCATAATCTAATAATAGGTCTTGAGTTGTTTTCCAAATTTTTCGATTTTTCCTCTTTTCGGTCTTCAGTTATTCCTTCTCGGTTACTGTTAAGCAAGTAACTAGATTTTTGCTATGTAAGGCAACCAACGCAACACCATCCACTATTTCTTCTTCGTTACCATATTCACTCTCGGAATCATTCTCACTTCAGGTACTTGTTAAGGACTTTCCTTTTCTTTTCTTCAAAGCATTATCACATTCGAATTGAATGTGTCTGAAACCTTGACATTCATGACATTGAATTCTCCTTGCCTTCCTTTCACCCTTTATAGTTTGACTGGATGTTTTCTATTGTTACTCGATGAACTTCCACCATTTTGCCTAAACTCGAGTCTGTCCTTTTTCATTCTCTTCAGCCACTTATTGAACTTTCGTATTAATAGTTCCATATCCTCATTCTCGTCAGATATATCTTCCAAGTCATTCACATTCTTTTTAGTTTCCACCTATAGTGTCAATCCTTTGCTTCTTTCTTGCTTACCTGTTAAAATACTCGTCTCAAAGTTGGTAAGGATTCTAATAACTTTTTCCAATGATAGATTATCAATATCACAGGTCTCCTCTATTGCTGCAATTTTTGGAATAAACCTTGGATATAGTGATCTCAGCGTTTTCTTGACTAATTTCAAATTGGAGTTTTTCTTCCCTAATTGATGAGCTTGATTGACTATATCTCTTAATTTTTCATGAAAATCTCCAATAGTCTCATTCTCATCTATCTTAAACTCTTCAAATCGCATAGCTAACATCTGTAGTTTTAACGCTATTACAGATTTAGAGCCTTCATGAATAATCTGCAACATATCCCACCTTTAGCCGATTCATAGGCTAAAATCATTGAGAAACATCCATCATCAACAGCATTGAAAATCACTTGCATTGCTTGTAAATTCCTAAGTGAACTCGGCTCTTGTCCATTCAGATGGATCTTTTTGAACAGTCTCTCCTTTATCATTAGTGATTACTGGATGTGTCCACCCATGTACTACCAAATCCCAAGCTCTCATGCCTTGAGCTTGAATAAAGAATTTCATCCTTGATTTCCATGCAGGATAGTTAGATCCATCTAATAGTGGTGGTCTGGTGATTGAGATATCCTCTCTTGTAGCCATGTTCGCGAAAATAGGATTTGCACCAACTTACTACTAAGTTCTGAATCGGTGATCTTGCTCTAATACCAATTGAAAAATTAGAAGGGAGATATTTTTGCGAACTTTCCAATTCGTTTCTGACAAACAAACAAAAAAGAAAAATTAAAAGAACCAAAAATAAATCAACACCAGAAATTTGGTAACGCAGTTCGGCACACCTTGTCTACGTCTGTGGGACCCTCACCCCGCTTAATAACTTTCACTGAAGTACAATAGATTTACCTAAGTTTTTCTTGAGCCGACATCACTCAACTCTTGACATTATCTCTCAACCTCATTCCTGTGAAAGAATTTCATATCCAATAGTAGGACCGCCTTGTACTAGCCTCACTAAAGGATTTTTCTCAACTCTCTTTTAAAACAAGAACAGTAACTAAATCACTCAGTGATTTAACGAACAACTCAACACCAAGGTTTTAAAAACCGAACCGAAATATTTGATCCAACCAGAAAAATTTGAACCGGTTAGTGGCCCGATTTGGTTTCACCTAATAACCTATATGTATAAAAATTGGGCAATTTAAACTTTTTCCGATCGAACCGAACGATCCAGTTCGATTTTATAACCTTAGACTTAAGGGTGACCTTGCCTTTGTGCTTTTCTATTTCACTGTCAAGCTCTCCTAGTTTAGAGTTTAGACCACTAGTAGGCAAAATCAACCTCACTTGTCTTAATTATCAAATGTAATTTAAGCTCACCGTTTTTTAATTTCCATATTTCATTTAAATTAACATAATATGTATACTAATATAATTGTGTAATATTATTCTTATATGTGTACATATATTCATATTTTGTTTATAGTACTTCATTGTCAATTATTTTAAAATTTTAATTTAAATTAGCAAGCATAATGTTTTGTAGACATAAATTTTATTTTAATTTTTTAACGTTTTATAACTTTTATGTTAAATAATTATAATTTGTAGAGAAAGTTAAAATTGTTTAATATAATTAAGTTTAAAATAATTATATATATTGTGAATATAAATTATTTTGATTATAAATCTTCGCTTATATCAAATATTAAGTAAATTAATTATTTACATATTCATATCTAGATATTTAAAGCCTAAGAACTACGATTTTTTTTCACATATTTAAAACATCATGCTTAATAAGTTATAACTATCTTATTTCAAATTTTGTATTTAAAATTTATATAAACAAATACATATATGCTGAATATTGTTTATATAAAATAAAGAATTTTAAATGAATTATGATTAATATGCAACGAACTCGGTTTATCGTGTTTTTATTTATTTTTAACTTTAAAAGCATGTTTCTCAAAAGCAACGTACATCTTTTCTAGATAAAGCTATTATCGAAAATTCACTTTAAGAAATTCAAAACATTTTATTTTTGCGTAAATTCTGACCCTTAAAATAAATGAAAATATTTGAAGTTTTCGAGATAATCTTGGAATTGTCTTTTTCCCACTCACGTATTCATATTGTCCAAGTTGGGTTTTAAAGAGGAGGATTTGTCACAACGAATGAATTAAGAACATCTACTAATGGTAAGTTCATATCCTATTTTGATTATATTTAAGTTAAAATTATACTGTATTATAAGTTTACAATTGAGAATAATTTCATATATTACTAATTTCTAATTTATTTTAATGCAGTAAAAGAAGTTGATGCAAATACTTTAGATAATAGCGTAATTTACAAATCTTTAAATAGCGTTGGAGAATTTGGAGCTTTTTAACAATGATGAAATACAATCTCCTTCAGAAATACAATTATGATTTTTATTGTTATTTTAATATTTATATTAAACTTATATTTATTTATTATTAATTCATTATATAATAATAGGCACTGTTGCATTTTATTTTATTTATTATTCTTATAAGTTTTACTTCTTATTTATTATATACTAATTTTATAGCGATTCACCACTGGTTGAATCTCTAAACTTTAAACTTTAAACCTTTCCTTCGATCGATTAAATGTCCGGTCCGGTTTTTAAAACATTACTCAATACTCAAGAAAATAATAAATAAAAA
>JANVCL010000008.1:18812704-18824034 GCA_026546855.1 Erythroxylum incrassatum | reverse complement strand
ATTTGCTAGAAGATATGGAAAATAGTAGCTATCTTTGGACATCGAATCGAAGCATACAACAGTCAACCTTTAAACATTAGAAGGGAGTGATTGTTGTTGATTTAGTGACAACATTATAAGTTGAAATTGCTAATTTAACAAAGCAACTAAATAGCTTGAAATCCTCCTATTCATATTCACTTAAAGCAATTTAGCACGGATGCGAGTTATATAGGCAAGATAATCGTGTTACAGCTGATTACTTCTTAATGAAAAACAAAAGAGCAGAGTAACTCAGCTACATAGGTGTACAATTTGGTCGGGGAGGGAACAATCCTTATTCTGACACATATAATCTTAGGTGGAGGAATCACCTAAATTGTTCTTGATTTGACAATGCAGAAACTCAATTAAAGAATCAAAGCCCATCGAGATTTTGGAAAGAGAAGTCCAGTATAATAGATTCTAAGATGGAATTTTTTTTTGTATATGATAACTATAAATTTATAGTTATAAAAGAGAAGTTCGAGCAAGTAGTGAAGATCTATGCCTCTTCTATTCATAACTTGGAGGTTCAAGTGGGCTAGTATGCTAATGCATTATCTATAAAAGGTGTGGGGAGTCTCCTATGTAATATCAAAGCAAATCCAAGGGAGAAACTCGAGGCAATCACATTTAGGAGTGGGAAGGAGCTCTAAGAACTAAAGGAAAAGCAAGTTAAAACCCACTTTATAGAGGACCAAGAAAAGCATTAAAAGGATGAAGAAAAGAATGATATCCATCCTTATGTTGCTCCTCCTTCATACCCACCTAAAATTCCATTCCTGTAGATATTGTAGAAGAATAAATTAGATGCAAAATTTGCAAAGTTCATAGAGAAGCTGAAGACTTTGCAAATTAACTTATCTTTTATGGAAGCATTGGAACACATGCCCAAGTACGTGAAGTTCTTAAAAGAAATATTATAAAACAAGCACATCTAGGAATAAAAACAGAAGGTAGCAATGATGGAAACCTATAGTTCCATTATCGCCAGTTACATGCCTTCCAAATTGAAGGAACTAAGGAGCTTTACAATACCATGTTTAGTTGTTGACTTTAAATTTATGAAGTGTCTATGTGATTTAGGTACAAGTATAACTATTATGCCTCTATCGATCTTTAGAAAACTGGGGATAGGCGACGTGAAGACAATTTTGATGCTTATTTAGCTGGTGGATTAATCAATTAATAGATTGTTTGGTGTGGTGGAAGATGTTATCATTAAGGTAGATAAATTCATTATTCTCGTGGACTTCATGATCCTAGATTTCGAAGAGGATAGGAATGTTCACTAATTCTTAGACAACTATTCATGAACACTGAGGAGAGTGTTAGTCAAAGTTTATGAAGGTAAATTGATTCTTTGGATTGCTAATGATCACGTGGAGTTCAATATGAACAAAGTCTTAAAAAATATGAAAGCAAGCAGCTCTTACTTAAATATCGATATAATGGATGAATGTATAAAAGAGCAAGAGGAGAGTTGCTTTAAAGAAGTAAAATTTAAGTAAACTAAGATGAAGGACGAAGTTGAGATGGAGGATGAAGGAGAAACGAATGAGTTTGATGCTCCAGTATATCAAGGCATACTAGTGAGACAAAGGACCTATACCACCCTCCACTAAAAAGCCACTATCTCTAGAGTTAAAGCCTTTACCCACACATCTAAGGTGTACCTTTCTAGGTGAGGGCCATACTCTACCATTATTATTTCTAACCAACTAGATGGGGAATAAAAGAGTAAGATGGTGAAAATCATTAGAAAGCAGATGAAGGCCATGGGATTGCAGATATCTGACATACAATGTATAGGTCCAAACGTAGTTATGCTATGATCAACCTCGAGGAAGGGAGTAGAGCAGTGAGGGAATGTCAATGAAGGTTAAACCCTCATGTGAAAGAAGTGGTCAAGAAAGAAGTGGTAAAACTACAAAGTGAAGGTATCATTTAATAGATATCAAATAGTGAATAAGTCAGCCCAGTATAATACGTATCGAAGAAATGAGAAATGACTGTAGTTGAGAGTGAAAGTGGTGAGATGATTTTCACATAAACGATCATATAATGGAGAGTATGTATTGACTATCGCAAGTATATCAAAGTATCTAAAAAGGATCACTTTCCTATTTCATTCGTAAATTAAACAATAGAAAGGGTGGTTGGTCGTGCATTCTACTGTTTTTTGAACAGATATTCAAGCTACAACCAAATTTTTATCTATCTAGAGGACTAGGAAAAGATCACCTTCATATGTCCTTATAGAACATTTTCTTATAGACAGATGCCTTTCAAGTTATACAATGCTTTAGCTACATTTTCAAAGGTGTAGAGGATACAATCGAAATTTTTATGGATGTTTTTTTAGTCTTTGGAGACTCTTTTGAGCAATGCTTGACAAATTTGGATAAAATATTTCAAAGATGTGAAGAATCACACTTGGTTTTGAATTGGGAGAAGTGTCACTTCATGGTACATGAAGGAGTAGTATTTTGAGACATAAAATATCATTCCAAGGCATTGAAATGGATAGAACAAAGACGGAGGTTATTGAGAAGCTTCCACCACCAATTAATGTCAAAGGTTCATGATAATTTTTAGGATATGTAGTATTACATCACTAATTCATTAAGACTTCTCATTAATTTTTAAACCTCTGACCAATTTATAAGTCAAAGATGTGTCCTTCCTATTTGATGATAGTTGTCTATCTACATTTAATCGATTAAAAGAGGTACTGATCTCAGCATCAATCTTAATGATAAGTGTGAAATGCATCGTAGTTTGATATTTGTTTATTTGTTTATTTGATTTTTTAGTATGTGTTCAGTAGAATTGTGTTAGTTTGTGAATTATTTGTGTTTAAGTGATTTTATGGGTTAGTACAAGCATTTGAGCTTAATTATGTCTTTGAGATATCTTGATGTATTTGTTAGTATTTTAGGGTCAACAATGAAGAACGGAGAAGTTTTAGAGAGACTTGGACCGAAACAATGGCCTACGATCTTGACAGAAGCATGGGAGATACCCCATGATCGTGTCCAAATCGCCACGATCGTGATAGAAGCATAAAACTTGGCCCACAATCGTGGCCTGCCTACCAAGATCATGACAAAAAGCTTACAAGTAGCCCACAATCGTGGCTTGCATTTGGCAGACATGCAAACACACAGAAAAGTCAAGTTTTAAGAGATTTTTTGAACCATTTTTACCCCGAAAAAACCATAGAGCTACCCATAGCACATCAAGTATATAAAGAATGAGACAAAAGTGATGAGGGGTTTTTTCTTCTAGCATCAGCCACCATCACTATTTGTATACATCATCTTGTTATCCTTTTTGTTGAGATTAATTGCTTATGTTCATGCGTTCTAAATTTGTTCATAAAAGAATTGAATCATTGTGATGTTTTTTTTACCATATTATTTGCCTTCATTAAATTGAGGTCATAATAAAGTAGTTTTACAATTTTAATATACTTCTTGTTTCTTGTTTCTTTTTCTTTTTTAGGAAGGTGAAGATTAAGAGTGGACAAGGAGGTACTTGGTGAAGGATTTTAGAATGCTTATACATATTGGTTTTGTTTAGTATTTAGATTATTTCACTTATATTCCATATGAAATGGAGGAACATATGTAGGTGAATATTTTAGCTAGTGAATTTTTGCTTTTGTATTTTTAATATGTTAAAGATTGAATTTTACAAGTCCTTATGGACTATATAGCATATATAAATGAAGCTTTTTGATCATTTACATTTGATAGTAAGTATGTAATTAAGACTACATAATGTATGTATATTGCTTTTAACGTATATAAAATGTTGCCTACTTAACGACAAATGTTTGCTTTTTTCATTAACATATTATAGGTAACAAAAGAATAAATTGTTGCTTTTGTTGTTATAAATTATTCTATAAAAAAAGTCACTCTATTGTCTTATAAAGACATAAATTGTTGCAATATATATTCAACATTATTGCTATAGATTGGAAATATTTAGTTGCCTTAGTCAAAACTTGAAGCAACATTATTCAAACTATTGTTATATCTATTCAACTTTGTTGCTATAATTTGAAACTGTTTTATTACCTTAGTCAAACTTTTAAGCAACATTATTTATTTTGTTGCAAAAAAAAATCTTTCCTTACACCTATTGTAGTGTGACTTTATTTAATAGTATAGATTCTATTACCTTAATAAAAAGGTAACAACAATTATTCTCTTGTCTATTGTTTAAAGCTCTTTTTGTTATAGTGTATAACATTAAATAATACAATAGATACCAACATATGCTAATAGCCGTAAGTACACATGCCAAAATAAACAACATACAACTCGATTGTTTATTGGTGACAAAATGAAGCTTAAGTAGGCTGATTTGGATAAGGTGGCAAAATGAGCCTCACATGGAGGGGACCAAATCTTCTGTACCCACTATCCAAGACCAATCTTGTGCCACTCAAAGATGACCATAAATTTTAGTGGGACCCAGCAAAATTGGTGGTTGTGCTTGAGTGGCACAGGGTTGAACTTGGATAGTGGGTACAGAGGATTTCACTCGCACGTGGTGAAGTTTAGTAGAGGTACCATAAAGAGAGTAATCATATATTTTACGTAGAGATTTAAGAGAGATTTGAGTACTTTGTTTTAAGATTTTCTAATAGAGAAATCAAAAATGAAAATGACAAAGATAATGAAGATTCCGCAAAAAATGTTTTAGGATTCTCAAACAAATTTTGTAAATACAAATTTACTCATTTACTCGTTACATTATAAAATTATACAACTATCTACGAAAATTTGTTGAACTGATAGCCATTGGCCATTGGAAGCGCTTATTTGGGTCCTTTCAAAGATATTATCTTATTTTAAGATATAAAAAAGTTTTTTAATGCTACTTCTGTATGCTAACCAATTTTTTTTGGATCAAATTACCTGCTTCTATAATTCTGTTCCTACTTTATTCTATTAAAATCTATCTATTCAATAAATGAGACTCACAAAAATTAAACGATTGGATTGACTTAAAAATAGGAAAACAGAGTATGCAACATGTAGCACGTGAGGCTCATTTACTATACTTGGGTAAGGCTTCCGGTTATTATATATAGGGGTGAGCATTATTCGGGCCGGCCCGGGTAATTCGGGTAACAAATTTTCGAATTTAGGGTAATTCGGGTTTTACCCGAATTATTTTCGGGCCGGGATCGGGTAACTACAAAAAATTTCGGGCCGGCCCAATTACCCGAATTACGTTATAAAATTTCGGGTAATTCGGGTAATTAAGGTAATTCGAGCTGAAAAATTCGGTAATTCGGGTCGGGTAAGCTTGGGTTAGAAAAACTTCGGGTTCAGGCCGAATAAGATGAAAAAAATTTGGGTAATTCAGGCCGGGCCCGAACAGTAAAATTCCGGTCCAAATTACCCGAATGTTCACCCCTAATTATATATCTTTAATTAGCTTATTTGCTTCTTATAAGCAGTAGCCCCACCAAAAGATCGCAGATGGGGCTCCAAATCCTTTGTCCCATTTATCTAGGACTTACTCTGTTCTACTCATACACAGTCTTAGATTTAAGAGGACCCCAGCAAAATTCATAGTTGTGCATGAGTGAGATAGAGTAGATCCTGAATAAATAGGACAGAGGATTTGGTTTCCGACGGAACTTGTGTCCATAGTATGTGACATCCGAAAGAAACTAGAGACTGGGTTGGCCTTGGCATCTATAGGTCATCACTCGTGATCACAAATATTTCTTTTTAAATTTAGCAGATTTTAGTCAACTATTGCGAAGATAAGAGTCTTGTTTCTTTAATTATATTCAAAAAAGCAATGCATCATCAACGCTTTAAACTAAATAGCATTGACATTGATCTGCAGATAAAATAAAATATTAAGGAAAGCTCATTACTACCTACTTATTGACCTCGTCAAAACCATAACTTCTACTTCTAGCTCTGGGACCATCACAATTTCCCATCTCCGGCCATCAGCTAAGAATATGTCGTCACTAAACAGCAGGTCCTCACCATTGCCATACCTGTTCAAGAGGAGATCAAGTGGGGATGTGGCCAAGAACTTGGCCTCAGTTTCCAGCAGTCTTTTGCCGGCTTTCGGAACCGTCATCGATGAAGGCCACTTGCAGCTCCGGAAGTATGTAATTGCCCCCTATGATCGCAGATACCGGTAATATACAACTATCACACCTTAGTATTCTCTGCACATGCAGTTTGCTACGTGTATAGTTAGTTTCTTTCATTTTGTATACCCGCCAAATGGATTATAGCTCTATACCATCTCATTGAAATTTTACCTATGGGTAGTATATATACCTATTATATACAAAAGCAAGTTCTACCACTGAGTATATGATTCGTTAAATGAGAATAAAATCCTTCGCCCAAGTCTAATTTCCTGAGTAGCTATAGCACCTTGTCAGGCCAAGGCTGCGTTTATTAACTATCGAGTGTATAATGTGATGTAGGTTGTGGCAGACATTCCTGGTAGTGTTGGTGGTGTACTCGGCTTGGGCATCTCCATTTGAGCTAGCTTTCAAAAGAGCAGCTTCGGGACTGCTAATACCCGATTTGGTCGTCGATGCCTTTTTCGCCGTTGATATCATACTAACGTTCTTTGTCGCCTACTTGGACAGATCGACTTATCTTCTCGTGGATGATCACAAGAAAATCGCTGCGAGGTAGGTACACAATAAATTCTTCTTATTCCTTTTAATTATTCAAAATAATATGAAAATTAAAGTTTTTCTGGACCTGCTTTACTCCAATGGGACAAGAAACTTATTCAATAACACATTAATTCTTGTAATTTACAGCAAAATCCAATTTTTCATTTAGCTTGCCAGATTTTAAGTTCTTCCTCTTGCTCTATTTTTATACCTTACGTGCTTATTTTCAGTCGGGTCAATTTTTCATGGGAATTTGAGCAGAAACATAGCCTATAAAATTCTTAGTAGTAGAAGTCTTAAGTAGGACTATAGCATTGATATGGTTATGATATACAATTTCAGAAGCAAACAAAGCTGCGAATGCCAACTCGAGTTTCTTTTCTGCTAATTGAACGGATTACTTGGGAATAGTAGTAAAATCACTGTCTTCTATGGCATATATCTTTTTCAGGTACCTAACAAGGTTATGGTTCCCGATGGACTTGGCCTCAACTATGCCATTTCAAGTCATATACCGAACCTTCACAGGCAAATTGAACCAAGGGGAGGCCTTCGGCTTCCTCAACCTGCTAAGACTCTGGCGAGTTAGGCGCGTCAGTGATCTCTTCAAAAGGTTACAGTCAAACATTGCTAACCAGAGTACCTCCAGGAAGAAATCCCTTCTCGGAGAATAGTTTGTCCAACATATTTAAAACTAATTGCTTAGTTTGTGCAGGCTAGAGAAAGACGTACGTTTCGGTTACTTTTGGACCAGATTATCTAAACTCATCAGCGTGAGTAGTAACTTGAATACACTGGGAACTTGCTCCCCAGAGAGATTTCACCTTTAGACATTTTCTTTTCCACAGGTTACGCTGTTCGCAGTGCACTCAGCAGGGTGTTTTTACTTCTGGCTGGCTGCTCATCATACAGCATCTGAAAATACCTGGATTGGGGTTCAGGTCCAAGATTTCAAACATAGAAGCATCTGGTTAGGCTACACCTATTCCATGTATTGGTCAGTTGTCACCCTAACTACGGTTGGCTATGGGGACTTGCATGCAGTGAATACATCAGAGAAGACCTTTAATATGTTTTACATGCTTTTCAACATAGGCCTTACAGCTTATATAATCGGTAACATGACAAATCTTATCGTCCGCAGCGCTGTTCGGACTTTTGCGTTGGTAATTTCCTCTACCATTGAAGAGTCTAAATGAATTAGTTAATACTCCCAACACCTTCACAAGCTAAGACCATATAATTTAAGTCTCTCAACATTTTCAACCAGCAACCATATAACTAGAAACTATTTTGCAACTTGTTTGACCTTTCAATCATGGTGACTGTGCAGAGGGATTCCATTGACCAGGTTCTGCAATATGCAAGTAAGAATAGGCTCCCAGAAGGTCTAAAGGAGCAAATGCTGGCCCATGTTCAACTCAAGTTTCAGACAGCCAAATTAAAGCAAGAAGAAGTGTTGGAACACCTACCTAAGGCTATAAGAAGTAGCATTGCACATTATCTTTTCCATCACACCGTTGAAAATACCTATTTGTTCAAAGGAGCCTCTCAAGATCTTATCACGCAATTGGTATAACATGTCTACAAAATGGCATTATAACAATAATAAGAAGTTATGATTGATTCCATGGTTGACATGGATAGCCATAATATCCTTGCATTAAGAATGTTCGGGTTCTGCTTCCAGGTTTCAGAGATGAAGGCAGAATACTTTCCACCTAAGGTTGATATCATTTTACAGAATGAAATTCCAACAGATTTCTACATCTTGGTATCAGGAGCAGTTGTACGTCACCTTTTTATTACTCTCAGATACATCTATCACATTCTTAGACATAATATTGTGCTTTACTTTGAGTTGCAGGAGATGGTAACATACAAGAATGGAACAGAGCAGGTACTTTAAACTTTTTCACCTAAAACTTCTACATGACAGAAACTTCATTTACATAAGACAATCTTCCACGAAATTAAAACCTTAAGACTGTTCATCTTTGACAAGATAGAGTACTTATTGCCCTCTACGGTGACAATGTTGGAGTAGAATGGAAGTTTTTCTAGATAAAGAAAGATGATTTTTGTACGTACACCTAGTAAGATTCATCCAATATCAGCTTAGAATGGAAAAGGTAATACAAAGAAAATTATCTCCAAATTGATCACGAAAGCATGAATCGTTGAAGGGTCTTATCAATCTGGCATCTGCATAGAATTTCATTCCATGTGGCAACGAAATTAGTTGCGTCATACTCATGGTTGCAATCAACCAGTAAATTCACTGCATCTATTAAACACCACTGAATTCTGAACCTTACTGCAACATTTAACTATTTTTAACTTGTAAGACTTTGTCTGCACCAGAGGATCTGTTTGCATTTTAACTTTTTTTTCCTGGGACTCACGAAAATCAACTAATAAAAGGTAAATTTCCACTTCATCTAATGAGAGACTAATGAAATGTCACTGA
The DNA here is from genome assembly GCA_026546855.1 of Erythroxylum incrassatum. Taxonomy (NCBI): domain Eukaryota; kingdom Viridiplantae; phylum Streptophyta; class Magnoliopsida; order Malpighiales; family Erythroxylaceae; genus Erythroxylum; species Erythroxylum incrassatum. The sequence continues at coordinate 18,814,858 of JANVCL010000008.1, read as the reverse complement.
AATTTTGATCTCATCACCACAATGAGATGTCACTGAAATTAACTCACTTATCTTTTATTATTAGATTGCTTTTTTCTTCTTCCTCCAATATCATGGGGAGGCAAAAAACAGTAACCAAATTTATCATTTTCTTTATGGACAATCCAAGCAAAAGACTACTGGGAACAATTTTTTTTTTTGCTCACATTGAGGCACCTCTTGGTGCAAAAGTCAGAAGTGAATGTACTACATACTGGAAGTAACACAACTTAAAATGGAGAGTGGAAAAAAACAAATGCAATAAATTGAAATGGTAAGATAGATCAGAAAATCGATTTCAAGTTGATAAACGGATACAATCTTGCACGATTTTCGTTCGTGTACTGAAAAATCTGAAGATTTATGCACATAAGAAAAATTATTAATTTTTCAGTTTGTATCGAGCATGTTCTCATCAGAGTTCTTCAGATCTTATCGAAACTAGGACCAGGAGAAATGGCAGGAGAAATTGGTGTTGTATTCAATGTGCCACAGCCGGTTACAGTACGAACTAAGAGACTTTCCCAAGTTATCCGGATCAGTCATCATCTTTTCAAGCAAATGGTGCAGCCATATAGTGATGATGTAAAGATAATGATGTCCAATTTCATTCAGGTTTTGAAACAAAACTTGTTTTGCAGCATTACCTGATCTGATCCATTATGCATATACCAGCAGACACAGAAGCTGCTATGCTCATTCTAAATCATCTATTTCTGTTAATTCGTTTGCTTCAGTATATTAAGGGCTTGAGAAAGGAGGTGCTTGAAGAACTGCCCTTTGTAGTTGACATACTGGGAGAGATGAATACAGAGGTATGCCTATAATTCCATTTCGTTATATGAACAAATATCTAATGAGAAGCACAATGCCTTCAAACAACAGAAAACCATCTAAAGCTAGGAATCTAAACTGGTTTTTGAAGGATGCAAGACAAAGAAATGTTGCCCTTTTTCACTTGGTCAAAGTTAATACGTACTATTCCACTTAACATCAGTTTCTTCTTTTGTACTAACAAGAAGCTATTCAGTCTGGTTTGTTGTAAAATTCTGAAAGATTTACTTGAAAACCGGTAGATAGAAGCAGAGATAGGCTTCGTACAAAGAAAAAGTAAAGTCCAAAGGCATACTATCTTCACAACAAATTTGGTTTAGAACTAGGAACTTCTTATGTTAAAATATGGGAAATTGGACTGAAGAAACATTTTTGCCGCATTTATGGAAGAGAAAGAATAAACTAGAACCAGAAAGACCATAAGCCAGTATGTTTGATATATTACATATGATATCTAGAAGTTAGTGTTCCATACATCAACAACTTTGATATTTTAAAAATACAAGTACCCAGTTGAAGGATTAGAAATATTGATTTTAGTTTTGTTAGTGGTGTCAGCTAAATTAGGTCATAATCTTCTACTTTGCAGCCAATAATTACAGATGAACAAATTCAAAGTTCAGAAGCATCTGGTTCTCATGGAGATGCAAAAACCGAAGGTGATATTTTTTTTCTCATTTTATCTGGTAATTAGCTAATAGTAACATAATATGGGAGCAAAGCTTACGAAGAAATAACAAATCCAAAATGTGATAATCGTTTATGCACTTGCTCAACCTCACACAGTAGCTGATATTCAAACCCCAATCTAATTTTGAGGCCTTCTTTAGAAGACAATTGCAACAAATGTGAACTTGTACACAAAAATAACTATTACACTTATAACTAAGTGAAGTCAGTTCACAGTCCCCGTCCATACTGTTAAAAAGTGGAGTCAAGTTGAATGGCTTGAGGCGTAAAAAATCATTATCTTTAAGGAAATATTTGCCCCCATTAGTTGCTGCAGGCTTTTGACAAATTTCCTTCTAGGATACAACAAGCCTAATGTTCTCTAAGACAACAAAATCAATAGAAATCCAAAAATGAACTTCAATTAAGAATGAATATGGTAAAGATGAAGAAGAAAAGATTTAATTGTGTATTAATTATGAATTGAATGTTAAACCAGCCTTATATAGACTTAAAAACACCCATTTATAATGCACATGATTGTTCATGGCACCTATTCATAATGTACATGATTGTTCATGGCACCTCTTGGGAAAACATGTGACCATTCATGGCATTTGAATTGAAAAGACA
>JANVCL010000008.1:18787793-18802410 GCA_026546855.1 Erythroxylum incrassatum | reverse complement strand
ATTTTCGAAAACTTGTATAAAAACTAGTAAGATCGAAAATTGAAAGATAAGAGAGATTAAGAGTTGAGAGATGTTGATACAACAATTTTTATACTGGTTCACCCCAAACTGTAGGCTACGTCCAGTCCTCAGATATCTTTCTGAGATTCCACCATCTCTCAAGACGTTACAAGTATTCTTTGTTTCCGAATCTCTTCAGGTCTCTTACAATCAATATTCTTTCACACTTAGCCTCTGCAGGCTATCTGTTCTACTTTCAAGTAAAAGGTTTTTCGAGCTTTGTTACAGAAAAATAGCTCTAGATTTTTTGCACAATAGTTTCTCTCAAGTGTTGCTAAGCTCTTTAATTTCACTAACTTCAGTAACTTTTGCAACTTTCGACTCCGACTCATATTTATAATCTTCGTCTTCAACTGCTTCTTGATTCTTGTTTCTTGCTTCTTTCAAGAAACGGTTATTCAGTTGAGTTATGTAATTAACTCAGACTGATTCATGATTTGACATGCTTTGCTTCTGTCTGCTTTTCATTTTAACTTCCGTCTGCTTTTCATTTTGCTTCCGTCTGCTTTTCATTTTAACTTTCGTCTGCTTTTCATTTTGCTTCCCTCTGCTTTTCATTTTAGCTTCCGTCTTCTTTTCAATTTGCTTTTCATTTTAGCTTCCGTCTGCTTTTCATTTTGCTTCCGTCTGCTTTTCATTTTAACTTCCGTCTGCTTTTCAATTTGCTTCCGTCTGCTTTTCATTTTAGCTTTCGTCTGCTTTTCATTTTTGCTTCCGTCTACTTTTCAATTTACTTCCGTCTGCTTTTCATTTTAGCTTCCATCTGCTTTTCAATTTGCTTTCGTCTGCTTTTCATTATTATTTGTGCTTCATCAAAATCATTTATGTAAAGTCATTTTGACTTTACACTATGTACTCAATTTTATTCTTACTCAATTTAAAGCCCCTTAATTATAATTTGTCCCTCTAAAGTTCAAATTTGTCATTGAACTTTTCTTTGCCCATCTCAAGTTCACTTTGACTTGCTCCTTAACTGTTATGGATGTTACTTTTATTTATGTATCAAAAATATCAACACAAAAGGAAACTTCTGTGAGTTGATATCACATCCCTACCTGCTTCAATTTCATCTAAGGGATAATTGTTCCCTTTACTCTCACGGAACTGATTGTCACAAGCACTTCAATCATCTTAGATATCACATTCTTACCTACTTCAATTTCATTTCCTTAGATTTTGTCAGGGTATTCATGGAACTGATGGTCACAAGCTCAATCATCTTAGATATCACATTTTCAAAAATTAATAATTTAATAATTTTTTATTTCTTCCCATTTTCAAAAATTATTAAATTATACAAGTGGTCTTTGCTTTCTGTTTTAATTGATTTATTAATTTTTATCTAATATATAATTGTTATTAGTGGTAAAAATATAACTATAATGAAATTAATAATCAAATAGATTCTTATTTTTATTTAAAAGAAAAACAAAAACTAAAAATTATAATAAAATATATAATTATGATTATTCCTAGTAAAAGTTTTCTTTAAAACCTCCACAGGATGTTAAAGAGACCCATTTTGACTAAATGAATTTAAGAATTGATGGTTTCGAAGAAGTTGGGACTCAAGGGTTAAAGATTAAAGTGGCTAGTTATGAGATTCTCAATAAACCTTCACAGGATAAGATATCAAAGACGCATTAATCAACTTTGAGTCCAATAAATCTCTAGCCCTCGATGGCTTTTATTCTCTCTTTTTTAACCAAAAAACCTAACACTTTATGGGAATTATTATTACCAATAATGTGTTAGAATTATTCTCTAATGGCAAATTTGCTTCATGAATTCAACAAGATGTTCATCAATAGTATTCCTAATATCACTAACCCAACGTCTTTTCAAGAATTTAGATCAATGTCTTGCTATAATGTGATGTACAAAATCATTTCTAAAATATTTGTTAAGGACTAAAGAGGCACTGAAAATTATTAGTAATCCTTACCAAGGTATCTTTATATAGGGTCGTATTGCACAACTAATTTTAAAAATTACCACATGATGTTATGTATGATGGGACCTTTTTAAGTGCAACAAAATTGAATAAGATTACTAAGTCTTCCGCGGCAATCAAGCTTTGGTCTTAGGGAGCCCAACTTAACTTTTTCTTTTTTTGTGATCATCAACCAACAAGTCTTTTCATTTTTTAAAGCCTTATATTGCTTGTGTTTATGTTTGTTATTCACACACTCAACACACAATTATTTTGCACAACTCAATCAAATGAAATGAACAAGAAAGATATAACAAATCCAACCTTGTGTTGTTTGATTTCCTAATCGAAGCTCTCAATAAGAAATTTCTTTCAAATCTCTCAACTCCCTTTTATAGATGATTAAATTTACAACATGACAAATCGAGCAATGGTGTCTTTATATAGGCTTAAAAGACCTTAAAGACTAAATTAACCTACTTACTTTCTCCACTACTTCACTTAGTGGGAAGTTATCACTTCATTTACTAAATCTACTTAACTTAGTGGAAAGTTAAATCTTTTTTTTTTTGTAAGAAAAAGTGAGCAAAGCTCACAACAGCAAAAAGCTACCTAACATAAGAGACCCCTATTAAATCATGATCAATTTATCAACCAACACTAAGGGGGATTTGCCCCAAAACATGAAAGTCATGAGGAAAATAAAAAACAAGATAAGAAAGGGAATTAGCAGCAAAGTTCTCTTCTCTATAAATGTGAGTGAGTTTCACATTATTGAAGTGCTTTAATAAGGCTAGAATTCTGTCGACAAAAGCCAAACTTCAATAAGGCTAGAATTTTGTCAACAAGAGACAAACAACCTTAATTTGCTTGAACACTACCGGTCAATATCTTGACAGCAAGCTCATTATCACATTCTACAAGCACATTCAAATAAGCAAGATTATAAGTGAGTTGAATACCATAATAAAGAGCCCACAATTCAACACGAAGAATAGAACAATGACCCGTCTTGAAACAATCTCATATTTTCGGCGACCATTATGATCACGAATCAAACCTCCATCTGCAGCAATTCCCATGGAGGCAACCAAAGAAGCATCAGTGTTGAGTTTCATAAAAGAGGAATGTGGACATTTTCAAAAAATTAACCTTGAAACCGAAAGACTATTATTCTCCGAAGACAACTTGTTAAAGGTATCCTGAACTAATTTAGCTTCAGAAATAATACTCTGCAAGGTATTAAAGATGGAAAGATCACCAGAATTAAACACTCTGTCATTCCTTCGTTTTCAAAGATTCCAGCAACCTAAGCCGAAAATAGTAGGCCAACTAAGATAATCATGAGAGAGATGGGAACTTTTTAGATTCAATAACAACCAATCTTCCAGATTAACATTCCAGAAGGAGCTCAAATTATTAAAATCAGAAAAAAAAGATGCCAGAACTGAACAGCAACATGACAATCACGGAGAATGTGTAGAAGGGTTTCAGGCTCGTCATTGCAAATATCACAACTCCCAGTATCACTTAAGTATCTTTGGTTTCTTTCTTCATTAGTTAAGACGCCATTGTTGAGGGCTAGCCCCCTAAATCTTTTTAACAACAAACTCTATTTTAACATATGCAAAATATGGTTTGAAAAATTCCTGCTTTGTCACATCATAACATTGTTTTCACTACATAAAGAAGTGTCTTCACTTTATAAGTTAGTGATTCCACTTTCTGAGCCCACTACTCCTGTGTTCTTTCCATTTGTCACCACATCATCACCTCTTAAAGATAAGTGGCTTGATAAACCTTTGGTTTAACCATTTTGAATCATCTTTGTGCGTGTTCCATCTATGCACATCTATGACAGAATGACATTACTCCATGACCTTAGTTAGCAACAATCTTAAGTCATTGTAAAATAAACATTGTAGATTTACATACCTTTAAACCTCCTTCTCAAAGTTAAGTTTCTTTGCATACCTAAAACTTAGCACGACTTAATTATGTCATCATCTTTAGTCTTGCATCAGAACCTCGCCCATAGTCGAAGATTTCTGGCAAAGCAAACCACTGGAGGCTAACACTTGCCTACTCCTGAGGTTTCATCGATAGTGATTATTTTTTGTTGTCTACTCATAGATCTTTACGTTATTCCCTCATTAATATGTCGTCTTAATGCCAAACATCAGCCAAAACTCACTATCACTCGCGAGATACTGCGAGGCGAAAGTTACAGATTGTCTAGCTTTTTAGATTGACAACATTGTCGCTCAACTTAGTGTTGGAACTTCTGATTTACAGAAATAAATTTGCCAATATAAGTATAATCTAAAATGCCTTTTAGCAATATTGATCACTGTAATTTATCCAAAAAAAAATTGATCACTGTAAATATAATTACAGCAACAAAAGAAGCTGCAACTCCATTATCAAGCACACATCCCATAAGGGTGATAATCCATGGGCATCATCCAAAAGAAAATCTAGCAGCTGACTCCTCTGGAAAGCTCATACATCTGCCTGATTCAGTGGAAGATCTTTTCCAACTAGCAGGTATCTCAGAATATACGTAAAAGAAAAAAAATGAAAACAAAATCTAATGAAAATGTTATATTGATCTTGCTAACTTTGATGATGCAGAAAGGAAGTTTGGCAAGAAAGGAAACACAATTCTTCTGGAGAATGGCTCGAGAGTGGAAGAATTAAATGCCTTACGAGAGAATGATCAACTGTTTATTTTCGAAATTTGAGCAACTTACCTTCAACTTATATTTTCATTTATTTTACTCAAGTTAAATGTCAAAACATACCGTGAAAATTTATATGTATCTTAATTCTGTTTAAATGTCTAAACATACCGTGAAAATTTGTATGGATCTTAATTCTGTTCAATGCTCCTTTCTGTCTGTGCATGTCTCAAGCATATGGCCACTGACTCAGGACCCCACAATTAAAAAGCAGAAAAGTTGATGAAACAAGGTTTTGAGATTGCAGTTCTTAATATCAGTTGTCAAGCATATTCAACACAGCGTAAGCAGCTTTTTGAAACTTTTCCTTCTCATCCTCCAAAGCTTTCTTTCTCTCAAGAGCAGAATCTTTGCACCTACTTATTTCTTCCGTTATTCCCATAGAGTCCTGATCAAATTCACTGTGCATTTTCATAAATTAAAGCACAAACTGAGGAAAGAGCAACAAATACAGAAAGAAATATCGAAGGTATGAACTTATTCTCCTTTTCTTTTTCACCCTTGACATACAACCACATTAGGCGGAAATGAGAAATTAAGTAAGCTTGTTGAGCTAGTAAGGGAAGAAGGTAACTTAAATATATATGCACAAGAACCACAAGGAGTATAGTATCCTCATACTTTATGCAATGTTTTCTTGTTGGCTGTCAACTTCCTACTCCGAGCAACAACTCGGAATTTTCTATAGTGAATTAAGTTTAGGTTTGCAACAGAGGATCAGTTATGACAATAGAAATTAGAGGATAAAAATAGCAGCAATCATCTGATGGCAAGCTAAAAAAAGGAGCTAATTTTAGTCAAAGGAGCTATTCCATTTTTTGGTTACAGTGGGAGGCAAAAGGATCTGTCCATTTCAACCCCTTTTTCTCAAACAAAACTTTTCAAGTGTTTGTATCAACTCTCACGACACTTTTCAAGTGGAAACTGACTAGAGCTCCCCCATAAAGAATAAAGGAAAACATAATCATCAACTTACTTCGTCATCTTAAGCATGTTTGCCATTGCCATCTGGATTTGATGAGACATATCTGTAACAACAAAGCACATTCAATTTTTTATCATATCCCTTATTTTCCCAGCTAAATAGAAAAAAATTATTAAGAAAAGAAAAATCTTCTTATTGCAAAACAATGGACCAATAGATCATGATTGGCAAAACAGGGGAAGGAAGATAACAAGAATGACCACTCAAAAAATCTAGAATTATCAACAAGGTTTTTAAGACCGCTACCAAGCATGTATGCATGTGTTATCTGCAAAAGGTTATAAGATTTACTGGTATTGACAAAATATACCAGAAACCTCGATCAATCGGGTTGAAGTTCTGTTGTTACCAGATTCTTAAACTTTCCTTCAAGAATTCCATAAGAGGCATGTCCTTTTATATGCAACTTATGGTTAATTTGCATATTCTTAAGCTTTCCAGTTTCTACTATCATGTAAGGAAATCCATGGTCTTTAGGTCTTACTCTAAAGAAATCTTGACTTGGAAGAGGTAACGAACTGGCTATTCAGAAGTACTTAACATTGAAGTCATAGGACATATATCCATCGGAATATTGCACAAAGACAAGGGAGGGAAAAAGCAATGCACATTAGGAAGAGCAATCTTCGTTGTTTCTATCTATGGTACTCCAAATCAACTTAGGGTCACGAAGACCATAATCAATGAAGTTCAGACTCTAACAAGGACGTTGTGCAAAGACACTTGGTGCTTTTATGATAGACTAATATAATGGGATATGAAGATAACACTTCAGCAATATCTGTGGTAGGTCAAATACACATCGTCAAAATTTGTGGCTTTGTTATTTTAGTTAGATTGCGAAGATTTGCTTATAAATCCAAAGACATCTAAATACTAGCTAGACACAGTATGACTACGATGTAACAAATTTCCAAATAGTTGCAACTTCCAAGAGAAATACAAGGTTATTGCTATTACACCAAAGCTTCTTGGTATAACAAGCAATACAGCTAGCTTAGAATCATAATCAACCTATACCGTTTTATTGAGCCATCCGTTTCCACAAATGAGATTGCAGCATCACACTCGTAAAGAAGTAACTGGAATTAATTATAAAACTCCAAATAACACAAATTGGAGTGAAAAGTATATAATGCGAAGTCATTTATAATGTTCTATTAAAATAAAATTGGCATATCGAAGCAGATCAACCGAATGCGAATGGAAAGCAAGAAATTCGAGACAAGCGAAATTAACAGCACATAACTTGTACGGTTGTGATAGAAACTGAATTTGAAAATTTGAAATGGAAAAATTAGAAAGACTGAGTAGAGAATACATAGATTCACGACCTCAAACCATTTCTCCTAATTGAAGCGAAAATTAAGAGAGAAAAAGAGACAGAGCAAGGAGCACCATAGACAAGAGAAGAGAGATGAAAATCTGCTTCCGGTGGCGGAAGAGCAAGAACGTGAGCATCGGCATCGCTGCCCATTGTGGATGTTGTGAAGCTCGCGGCGCGCTCGGGAAAACTCAACAGTTCTCTTCGAAAGTTTTTTCCGCGTGAAGAGTGCAAGGGGAAATTATGTTTGAACCGGACCAGGCCTCCGATTTTTAATAGCATTTATCTAACGACGGTTAATTGCTCTGGACCTTATCAAACACTTCCTTAAGAATTAAAAACTATAACTTATAAATTATTAACTAATTATCACAATGACCATGTCGATACGATAGCTCCCCATTAGCAGTCTCAAGTCCCAAAACGACGACCCATGATCTTTGGACTTTTACGGGAACGTTGGTGGAAGCCAAGACAAATCCTGCTGGTTCACTCTGTCCAAACAACATCGTTGCTGCCACAGACTCGTCGAACTTGGTTGATTCTCTCAAAGCAAAATGACGAGACTGCTCCCTTTCTTATTGTTCGACAGCACCTCCACGTTGAAGCTTAACATCCACTTAAAGTAGACTGAAGCTATCAGAACCTACATTTTTGGCTTACTGTTTGAAGATTGAAGTTCGTGAATCCCCACCCTGCCTCGTCTTGTGCAAACTCTTTATAGTTAAGCTGAATTTCCATGCATAATTAGTTAAAATTACCAACTTTTTAGTCTAATTAGGCGAATTTACTAAACTTGAGTTATATGTGAAATTAGGTTAGCTCATTCATGAATTTGTTTTGCTTTTCTGATTACTTGCATAACTGGTTACATATAGCAAATTTATTGTCTAATTACGTAGGTTTATTGAAATTAGAATTTGTTATCGAATTTGCTCATGCTGACATTTACAAAATTAGGTTAATTCGTTAATCAAAAGAAAAATATATTGAAATTTGCAGCATTTACTAATGTTTGTTTGTTTTTAAACTTGAATAGTTTAGTAGTGAGATCTGTTCATCTAATATCAAGCAACGTGTGTAACCCTTCTATGATTGTGGATTGGAAACACTATCGAGAACATCATAAATTTCAAAAATTTCCTGAAAGAGGTTATGGGTTATGATATTTAATTATAATGTTAAACCTACTTTTCTTATACCTATTTTAATATCATCTTTTGCTTTGCGTTGTGCAAGACTTCATGCAATCTTTTTGTTTGGTACGATGAAAAGTTGAATGTTGGGAAACAGGACAGGATCAGATCCTGAGCACAACGGAATAATTATTACCTAAAAGAGACCTCTAACTTGATAGAAATTTCAATTATGTGTGCTGCCAATTTTGAATTCCAATGTGATGATGTGAGGATGATTCTCTCCTATATGACAAAATTGGCAGCACACATAATTGAAATTTCTATATGACAAAATAGGGCTTTGGTAAATCAACTATGGCTAACTCATTTTCTAACTTCTTTTGCTTATTTTGGGGACCCTTGTGCTCTGACCATTCCTTGATTAAAGTACAGAAACTCTATCATAGTAGAATGCAAAAAAAATCATTTAGATTTTACAATTTTTATCTAGAAAGGAAGGTTTTGAGGAGGTGTTGAAAACTTGCTTGGAACAAGCGGTGAAAGGATGTAAAGTATACTAAATAATGAGGAAATTGAGCAATCTTAAAGAGGGTTTGAAAATTTTTCACACCTCTAATACTTCCCAAAGCCTCCAACTAGCCAAAGACAACCTTAAAAGAGCTCATCATGATCTATGTCAAGATCCCCTAAGTCAAGATTTGAGAAAAAAGGAACATAAGATGGTAAGGGAGTATAGCTCTTCTTGAAGCATTCATAATTCTCCTTTGAAGTAAAGGCTAGGATGATATGCCTCAAGGAGGGTTACAATGACTCCAAATTTTTTAATACTGTAATTTTAGCAAAAGATAGGATCAAGAACGAAATTTCTAGAATAAATAAATGCAAAAAGAAAAGAAAAAGATTAAATTAATAAAAATAAAGTGTTCATAATATTCTGGCTCCTATTAGAAGTGTCAAAAATGTGATTATGTTGTGTATATTCAATCAAAACTAGATTAAAGATCACAAAGCAAGAGCACCTATCTTTGTTATACTATAACTTACTGAATATGAGTCTTGATCCCATGAGAATTATAAGTACTAGCACTAACCTTCTTTCTACTATCTAATCTAATAAAAATGATTTAATTAAAGGAAAATATTAATGAAACTAAAATTTCTAATATGAAATAACAAACCAAAGCGATGAACAAGAATGGAACAACTATATGATAATTAAGATCTAGATGTAAAATCCCTATATAACCTTTCTATGGTTGAATTTATCTTAATTAAATGACCAACCCTAGTTTCTTGGATCTATAGATATTTCAAAATTACAACTATATTCTTGCTTAAGAAATTTAATCTCATTCTTAAGTTAATATATTAAAATCTCTTTATGATAAAAACCCTAAAGAATGTATTAAATCTTTCTATCAGTTCCCCTATTAGAACTAAATTTAACTTAAAAAGATTTATGTGGTCCTATCTCTAGGATTCAATGTAACTTTTATTATTCATGTTATTTTCTATTCCTGCATATGAATTCTCAATCCTTATTTCTGAAAATTGAAATTGAATTAAAAAGCTAGCATATTTCAATTCAAAATAAGATATAACTAAGAATAATTCTTAATAAAACTTAGGTCTTTCACCAAATCAAAGAACCAAACCATACACACAATTCTAAGGATCATCTCATCTAGGCATATACTAATTTAGTTCACAATAAGAACAAGAAAACCAACACCATCGAGAAAGAAAAGAAGATAAAGAAATCATTCTCATAGGTCTTGAAATCTTGATATTATTTAGTTGAACGTTTATGGAATACCCTTCTTTGTCTCCAAAGTTTCTCCTTTCTTATCCCAATACACTCACTTGTATGTGCTTCTGTGTGAATTGTATGTTTAATAAAATTAATTGATAAATTTCGAACTTAGGTCCAAGGAGTCAGTTATATGGCATAAGCACACCGAAATGAAAGGTAATAAAAGCATAGCATGTGAAATGATACATCTCATCGTATTAAAATGCATGATCAGATAAAAGAGTTATGACCAAAGTGACTGATGTACAGAAAAGAACTTGAGCTTAAAATTATGAAAAAAAGAGCCTCAGGCTCCAATAACATGGATTCAGTATCTATAATGGGTACGGGCTAGCCATAAACTCGATTCCCACAACGAGTACAGGACAACAAATTGCATTGATAGGTACTTGGTCACAACAAAATAAAATAAGAATAAAAACACATGTGCATTTGCATATGCATCCCTACATGCATCATATGGTTGAATTAAAATGATTTCTTGAATTGCTTTGAAATACAGTTGAAGTCAATGGAGAATGTGATGTAATATGCAATATTGGCTTATATGATATTAAAGTGTGATAAATTGTGATATAACTTGTCCTTGTGATTTGACTTGTGTGAGTGCATCGATGATGGTTCATTCATAGAGTTCGCAAACTTATCAAAATTGCAACGCTATTTTGTTTAAGGTTCAAGGGAGTTTTAGCTGCTAAAGCGATCTAGTAGAAGTTTAGTACTTACATTTTGGGGACAGAAATGACTCAAAGGCCTGATCAGTTGAATCTGCAGAGTCTAGTTAGAGTCTTTTGCATTAGCATCTCATCTCATGTTACACATTTTTGTACTAAGATTAAACTCTAAACAGTTGTGTAATGTATATGTGGATTCTGAATTATAATGTCATATGTGACCTTTTATGTGTATGATAGAAATGAGAAGAAATGAATGTTTTGAACCTTTAATTCCTCAATTTGAAGACCAAATCTTAAGACCAAATCTAATGTTTAAGAGAATCCTTAATTAGCATTCACCAAATCTTAAAACCATAGTCTTAAGCATAAGAAGTCTTTTACCCCCCAGTTATAAAAGCCTCATCTAAAGGCCATAAGCCCTTTGATTAGTAGATTTCTTTAGGGCAGTTTAGGTTCACTTCTATTTTTTTGTTGTACTTTTTATTTTTCATTTTATCATTTTCTTTCAAATTAAAAAATATGTTTAGTTTTTAATTTTAATATAATTATACTTTTTTACTAATGATAATTACATATTAGATAAAACTTAAAAATAAATTATGTAATTAATTAAATTTATTTCAATTTCTTATCTAATATTTATTAATAAATTATCAATAAATTTTTATTTTATTAAAATAAATAATTTAATATTTAATATTTATTTTAAATATATTTTAATTATTAAATCAAATTTATTTGAAATTTATACATTTGAAGATATTTTAAATTTAATTATATTTATTGATAATTATTAAATTAAAATTAATTAATTAATTACAAAAAATTAAATCAAACTAAATGATTTATATTTTTTATTAATAATTAAATTAAATTAATTAAATATATAATATTAAATTTAATTATTTATAATTTTTATTAATAATTAATATACTAAAGAATTAAATAATATATATTTAGTTGATAGTAAATCAGATTATGAAAGAATGTAAACAGAAAACCAAAACCACTTTTGTGGTTTTCATAAATTTTGAAAACTAGTAGAAACCAAAAACAAAAATTGAAACTAAAAAGTCAAATAAATATTTTTTACTAAAATTAAAAAGAAAAATAGAAAAATGAATAGAAACAAACAAACTCTTAATTTTTTTGTTTGAACCAAATCCTAAAATCATGAACATTAGTTATATGAAGGTCGTTCAGTTTTATAGTTTGAACACTAAGTACTAAGACTACAAGCCTTTAATCTGGAAGGGTCATTTAATTCGAAGACCAGATTCTGATACAAAAGGCCTTAAGTTCAAAAGAGTCCTTTAAGGACCTAATAATACAAAATGTTGGACCCCGATCCTTAAGTGACAATTTAGAGATATGAAATGAAATTCATGAAAATATATCTAAAAGTCTTAGAAATCCAACGCTTCAAAAATCGAGTCAATCGGATGTCGGACGGAAAATTTATAAACAAAGGATTGAACAAGGGTCGGATCAAAAGCAAAAGAATCGAACAAATTTTCCAAAAAGCGTAACTCTTGATCCCGAACTTGGAATTTGACAAATTTGGTGTCAATAAAAAGATCAAAGGAAGCTCTACAACTTCTCTGAAGGCTAGAAAAATCAATTTGGCCTCTAAGGAAGTCAAAAATCCACTCAAAGGTTCTGTCCTTATCAATTCTTCCTAAACAACTTCCAAATTTCAATCGATCATAACTCCTAGCCCCGATATCGAAAAATTGCATACCTTACATCAATGGAAAGATAAAAACATCATTTAAAACTTTCATGTAGATCTATTATTCCAATTCAGAATAAATCCATACGACGAGTGGCCTCGAAGCATAGAACACACAAATCTATACTAAACAACATTTTCAAAAACAAAGCATATCTTTGGAAAATCATATCTCTCAATCCCGACATCGAACTCGCGACCTCTCAAGGTTTTGTTGTTTCTAAGAACACGCCTCTTTATTTCTAAAAACAATACAACCACTCCTGTTTCACTTGTTTGCATGAATGTCATTCACGATTTATGTCCTCTCCTCCCTTTTTACTCCAGATATATGCTCTGAATTTTATTTACCTAGGCTATGACTGTTATATATAGTTAAATACATCTTCTAGTTTAAGAGGTTCAAATTTGGATTCATAACAGAGAATGTTCAAATCTCGATTCATGGTTTGCAATTCATTTCAACTTAAAAATAAATTATTTAGAATTTATAATTTACTTCATTTAATATATATATATATATATATATATAGAATAAAAATACTGTCTATATTTACTAAATTTATGTACAGCCTCGTCCAATTTAACAGCAATAGATAGATCACCCGAGTCCACAGTATTCAACCCACCTTCTTTTGTGCCGCTGCTATTGTCTATGCGAAAACCCAGTGTTATTAAACCCGGACCGGACCGGCCGGTCCGACCGGTGACCGGTCAGCTGACCGGTCTGGGTTAAGCTAAAAAATCGGTGTCAAATTGAACCGGTCAATTGACCGGTCGAATTGGTCAAACCGGACCGGTCCGACCACTGGTTCATCAATTTTTTTTTATTTTTTTTATTTTTTAATATTATATATAATTATTGTATAATTATGATGTCACACCGGTTCGACCGGTGGTTGAACCGGTCAAACCGGTGACCAGTAAGGCCTCTGGTTCGATGACCGGTCCGGTTTTGAGAACACTGCGAAAACCACATGTGATTCGCTTAAAGTCAGTGAAGTCACTCAAAGGACCAAAGATATTTCACACTGCCCGGCTCTGAAATAAGAATAAATGGAAGGGGCGAAGCTGGAATGAGATCTGTCAGGGCCTAGGGGAGAATGTTCGCTACAAACGATTTTAGAGAGAGAGAGAGAGGGAGGATGATGCTGTGGGTCCCATCAATACCAAACAACTTTCCTGCCCATTCTCTCTTTTCCGTATAAAAGCCCTCGTCTTCTCTCTCATTTCTAAACCCATCTTCTTCTCTCTCGCTCTTTCTCAAAGAACCAGAGCACATTTATCTCAGATCCATCGCCATTCAGGTTTCTATGATAACTTAGATGATATATTATGGCTCAATCTTGCTTTTCTTAATCAGAGATACCCGCTCATGCAATGAATTGATTAGATGCTTTTGTTATGGGTTGTTCTTTTTTCATTCTTTGTGTTTCTTCATGAGAAATGCTCCAGACTTATACTGTTGACATTAATTGTTTACGATTCAGTTAGAGCAGGAATCTTCAGCCACCATGCAGAGTGATGCATCGTCCACAGTCACCACCGATCTTCTTCATGGCACAGGAAAATCCATAGACTATCTACAAAACAACGATGTCAGTTACTCCTCGATCTTTTGTCGGGAGTTCGCATTACTCTTAAACTCTCCATTGGTAATGCAACACCAAGATATGATAAATCGCCACGTTTTGTGCCTCAAGCTCGCCAGAGAAGTTGAGTCTCTCCGGCAAGAGAACGCCACTCTCCGATCTTTTAACGACGAGCTTACTAACCAATCTTATGGATCCAAGTAACGGCGTCCAACCCCAGCAGATTCAAACAGAACCAGTTGGATCCATAAGATTGGTTGACTTTGGCTGGAGAATTCCTGCAAAACAATAAAGACGCACCGGGGGTTGACTGCTGGTAGGCCCCTCCGACGCTCAAGTTAGTCTTTTGTGAGAGTTTTGGCGGATAGTGAATAAAGAATACTAGGGTTCTCGAAAGTCGTACCTGTGTCACAGTGGAGTAGTACCTTATATAACCAATACTTGCTAGGTTTAGGTCACCATTAATGAATGGGCCGACCGGCCCACATGCTATTCCGGGTCTGGGCCTGGGCCTAACGGGATCGACCCAAGGCGTAATTCGTTCGAGGTAGACTGACTCATTTCTGCTACAAAATCTGCCAATACTTGGGCTTTGATCGTTGTCCGCGGCTTATAGTGTAT
>JANVCL010000008.1:18730800-18749440 GCA_026546855.1 Erythroxylum incrassatum | reverse complement strand
AATGCATGTACAGTCATTCTCATGTGCAAATTTCACTATACACGTGCAATGATATGCATAAATATGTCAACACAATACTAAACACTCTCAGCCCCTTTCCAAATTACTATTCTACCCTTCCCATTGGGGGCGGGATATTACAGTTAAGCCCTAGCTCAACTCTCTTCTTTTCTCTCAAACCACCAACTCTCTTTCTCTTTCTTACTCATTTTCATAAGTCACTGTTGCTTATCCTCCCATTCACGTTTTTTCTTCATTTGTAAGCAAGACAACACTTCTTCTTCCAAGTATGCCCTTAATGATTGAGAATTGTCCCATTTTCCCTTCTATTTATGCCTTGTGTCTTTTATTCTTATGTATCTTGCTAATAGTACCCTTAAACATTCTAACATCATACTTTCTTCTGGAAAAATATCCCCACTGTCTTAAGTTTCTAATGCCTCCAAAATCATTCGATTTGGTTCAGTGATTCGAAAAGATATTCTTCAAATATTTTTGAACTGTTCTTGTCCATAATAGTATACTATGCACAACTTCCATATGAAATTTAAACATCTTAAATACTGAATTAAATTCCAATTTCTTCACACCATTTGTAGCTCTATGTCTCTAGTTTTCCTCAAAACAAAAACCATCTCATTGGGATCAGTAAAGCTCCAGAAAATATAAAAAATACTGAAGTATGTTCAGTAGGATAACACCAGTTCATATTATTTAAGAACACACTCACTATACTCGTCCCATGCTTTTCACTCAATCTTTCCTAATTCATTTCAAATGGGTCAGATTTTTGGTGGAGAAGTAGAGTAAAGTCTTACGAATCCAATGGTTTAGGAATCAAGTCATTTAGAGGTCTAGTGAAGAAGTTATGGTCAAAAGAAGCAACCATGTTCATGACCTCAATCAAATTGAACCAATTTTGGCGCGATTTCCATAACTTTGACAAACAATGGTAGTGTAGAAAATGGAACAAACGATATGACGTCATTGTAAGATGAAGTGACGTTATCAGATGATACAAGGTTGGGAAATTTGTCATAACTTTCCGTAAAGATATTGGATTAAGGTATTCTTTAGATGTTTTGAAAGAGGTCTTCAAGATATACAACTTTTATGAAGATCTAGAAGATAAATTCTATCTTCTGAAGGGTAGAAAATGGAATAGACGATATGACATCATTGTAAGACGAAGTGACATCATCAAATGATATAGGGTTGAGAAAATTGCCATAACTTTCCCTACAGATATCGGATTAAGGTGTTCTTTAGATGGTTTGAAAGAGGACTTCAAGATATATAACGTTCATGAAGACCTTGAAGACAAATTCTATCATCTGAAGGGTAGAAAATGGAACAGACGTTATGAAGTTATTTTAAGGTGAAGTGACATCATCAGATGATAGAAGGTTGGGAAAATTACCATAACTTTCCCTACAGATATCGGATTAAGGTGTATTTTAGATGGTTTGAAAGAGGGCTTCACGATCTACAACTTTCATAAAAACCTTGAAGACAAATTCTATTAGCTGAAGGATAGAAAAAGAAACAGACTATATGACATCATTGTAAGATGAAATCTAACATGATTGGTTTCAAAGCAAGCGTTGGACTTCGGAACCAAGTTTCGGATCCAAAAATGATCGTGAGATGTATTTCACGCCCATGACACACTTGTAATGGGCATGACATGGTTTGGATGGCTCATAAGCGTGACACAACCATGCACGCCCGTGAGTCATGGACAACTCACCCAAACCCTAATTTTTGGTATAAAAGCATTGTTTTGTTAGTAGAAACATTATGTTTTAATTTAGGTTTTTCATCTTTGAGGTGTGAGCTCTCGATTTTGAAGAAGAGAAGGGGCAAAGCTACATTCTTTTGGAGACCCATAGAGGGGTAGCTTCTCGACAGGGTTTCAGAGGTGACATCGATGTCGAAGAGCCTAGTTAAGCATAACTTTCATTATTTTTATTGTTCTTTCTCTCTTAGGGAATGATTATGTTATCCTATGCTTATGGAATTGGATTTTCACGTATAAATGATCTTTATTCTTGTTATTGTTAGATTGTTTACATATGAACTCACTGCTAAAATTTCAATATAATTTGTAATTGTTATGTTGAGATTCATTTGTGACAACTAATGGTTTCGAATCACTAGGAATAACATAACCTAGGTTAAATGACCCAATTTTCTGTGGTTGTTGTCTTAATTAATCTATTTTCCTAATTCGTAGTGTAGCTATCCAATTAGATTTAAAGAGCTTATCCCAGGTTTTTTACAGCTAGGTTTAATTAATAAGCATCTCTCAACTAAACACGACCTAAGGAAAAACTTGGGTTAACAAAGCTTGTTGTTATCCCACGATTAATAATTGCTAGGAGAGGTATGAGAACAACAATTCCATGAAATATGTTTAATTGTGTGTAGGCCGAGATTGAACCAATGACTGGGTCTGTAATGAATTCATCACTGCCATCATTTTTAGAATTTTTGTTTAATTTACATTCATTATTTTAGTTTCATTTTAATTTTTTATTTGAAAACCAAACCAATCCCCCCTTATAACCTGAAAACTAATTATTTTCATTACAAAAGCTAACTGTACACTCTCTGTAGAATCGACCTAGACTCACCACTACTATAGTTGTAGGTCTAGTTATTTTGAGTTGTGTTACGATGCGCTACATCAATATTAATCACATCAACAATCTCATTGAAATCAAAAGCATAACTCTTTACACCCTTACCAAGTTTACACTCAATATGGTCAAGTGTTTAGAGTTAAATGTATCAAAACTCTCAATCAATGCATAGTAGAATTCTTACCATACGCTTGCAACAAAATCACATCTTCACCACTTATTTACAAATTAGAAGGAAAAAAATCAAAATATCTTTGTATAAGTTGTAATGGGGCTTAGGTAAGGTATGATTGGGATAATAAAAAGGTTGAATATAAGGAAATTTACTATGCATTATATTTCAAGACTTGTTTACGAATATATATAGGTCCTTTCATTGTTAAACTAAGGTACTACATGTTTGTTTTCTTCGCTTTTTCACAATAATCATTCAATACCACAATTTAAGAAATATTAGACCTTTCCCAAATTTCAAATCTTAATAAGTAAATAATGTAAATAACCTTCAGGGTTCAAAACAATCAAAAGGTCTTCAAAGAAAAAAAAAGATAAAGGCTAATTTATAGATAAAATCAATGAAAAAGACTAAAGCTCAACTTGGTTATTCCTAAAAGTAAATTTTTGGCTTTGGTAATTTTCAGAGAAAAAGGCTTAAACAAGTTTGTTAATCTAGTTGCCTTTATCATGTTAATGCTTCTAATTTTCACAAATATGGTCTTAACATACAGAATAAATCAGGTTCTAGAATTATCCTCCTATGCACGATATCACACATATGAAAGAAAAACAAGAGATTTAAAATTTTTGAAAATTTGATCTTTAAGCTCAAAAGCTCATGAAAACGAATGGGTGTATGTGTGTAAATAATATGCAATATCATTTAACTTGAATCTTTCAATTATTACGTACAATATGACTTAAAAAACTAATTTCATTCTAACCATCATCCTTTTGCACACAAATTCAAGTCAATATTCACAAATAACATATAGTAGTTATGGACAGATTCAACCAATTCAAGGTATTAGTTAATAAAACTTATAATCAGGATTATAATCAACTTGAATAAATCAATTAAATATTCATTAAAACCATCCCCTCATTTAAAATTAGACATTGTCCTCAATGTAAATAATACAGTGAGTTGTTTGATAATTTCTTGATTAAGTTGGTTTCTTGATATTGGATAACTTAACCTTGCAAACATAAAAGAAAAATAAAGCATACAAAATAAAGGAAATAATATAACTGAAAACAACAAACAATAATGAAGAAAAGAAAACACAAAAGAAAGTTCTAAATCTTGGGCTGCCGCGTAAGGAGCATTTGGTTAACATCTTTAGGTCAACGTATCTTTTATCACTTATGGTGTTTCAATTAATTCATGTGATTGTAGAATAAGTACATGTTTCATAACTTGTATATAAGCCACTTGACTATGCTTTCACCAACCTTCTTCCTTGTTTTCTTCTTTCGATAATTTTTTTGAATTTGTGGCTTTTTGGATGGATCCTTACGAGTGAAATCCTATAGAGCTTCTTCACAAGTTTTCTATCTTGATAGTGTCCACAATTTCAAAAGGATTTTCTTTAAATTCAAAAACTCTAAATGCAATCCTCTCGTTTACCACTCTTAATGTTGACTCGCCTGCATCAATGTCTATAAGAGACTTGGTGGTCACTAAAAATAGTCGCCTAAGAATATTGGGTGTCTCTGAATCTACATCTACATCCAGGATGGTAAAATTAGAAGGAAAGAGTTGTCATCCATTTTCTTGCTCATCCTAGTTAATGTTAGTTCACCTAATTCCATCTTTTTACACAAAGTGTAAGTCGTCATATTTATACTGGCTCCTAAGTCCACAGAAGCCTTATTGCATTTAACACTATCGATAGTACAAGGAATATAAAAATTCCCTGGGTCAACTTGCTTTTATGGTGGCATTGCTACTTTGTTGTAGTTCTCTTTGCTTGACTCTTTCTTCTCCAACTTCTTCTATTCCTCTCTAATTGATGTGATCTCTTCTGAAAATTTCGAACTCTTTTGTATATGTGGAAGGATTTTGTCACAAGGAAACTCTTCTCTGAGTTTCTTTAATAAACCAATGAAATAGTCTAACTTGTCTTAATTTCCTTTTTTCTTTGTTTGCACAGAGTTTGAAATAGAGGGTTGAAAGTTATTGAATTGATTTAAAGTTTGTTCATTAACTGCTTCAAAGTGACCCTCATTGATTACCTCTTCATCTTCTTCCTTGCGGAGCTTCTTCACATTAGATTGGGTATTACCATTATTCTTTCCCTCATATTTGTTTCAGTTGTTCTCAGCAAACTCCCTTTTAGTCTCTTCACCATAAATTTGGCCAGTTGGTCAAATTTTATCTCCAAGTTTTAGATGGATGCTTCGTTTTGTTGAATTTTCATCTTTAAATCCTAAATAAGTCCCAGTATCATCTCATCCATACTCAAGTTCCTCGTTTGTGATGTTTGTGCCTGATATCCCAGTGGAGGATTAATCCTTTGATGGCTTTGGTTACCCCATAAGAAGTTAGGGCAGTTCTTTCATCCTGGATTGTATTTATTGCTATAAGGATTATTTTGGGTTCTTAGAGCATTACCCAAATAATCAACATGTTTGGTTTGATCAAATTGACAATCTTGTCCTGGGTGATCTAAACCACATGACTCATATTGCATCACTCGTCCTTGTAGAGCCATAGTAATATTTTCTATCTTCTTGCTTAGGACTTCCACTTGACTTACCAGTCTTGTTACTGCATCTACTTTATAACCTCCTTGTGGCATAATAGTGGTTCGTGCTCTAGCTAAGCATAATTGATAGTTGTTTATGGCTATATCCTTAATCAATTCTTGGGTTGTTTTAGGTGTCATGTTATTAAGCGTCCCTTTAGTTGTTACATCAACAGATTGTCTAGTGTTTTGATTTATCGTTTTGATTTATCCCACTGTAGATTGTTTGGATTTGCATTCATAAAGGTAGTCTATAATGTTGACATCATCAATGCATCTCCTTAAACCTCTCACAAGTTTCGTATAATGATTCCCTTTTAGTTAGGAAGTAAGATGAGACGTCGTTCCTTAACTTCGCAGTCTTTGTAGGAGGAAAATATTTTAGTAAAAAAATTTCCGCCACTTAATCCCAGATGGTTAGTGACGAACGTGGCATAGAATTAAGCGATTGTTTTACTTTTCCTTTTAAAGACAAAGGAAATAGTCACAATCTTATGGCATTGTTATTTTATCCGTTTATCTTGAATGTATCGCAGATCTTTAAAAAGTTAGAGATGTGCGCATTAGGATCCTAATCTCAGAGTCCGTCAAATTGTTGTTGCACTATCTGAATGATGTTTAGTTTAATCTCGAAATTGTTTGCTTGTACAGTAGGTCTCATAATGTTATATTCCATGCCATTTAAGTCTGGCCTAGCATAATTAAACATCGTTCGAGGTTAATCCACCATGTTACACGATTGCTCAGTGTTCGTATGACTGTCCAAGTCCTCTATTCGATGATCTAGTTCAAATTCCCTAAGACTTGTCCTATGATGATTCCTACACACAGTTCTTTCTATCTCAGGTCTAGGTCAAATAAGTTCTCAGTATTACTCCAGGTTATAAACCAACCTGGAATCTAAGTCTAAAACTAAAGAAATAAACAAAAATAAAAACAAATCAAATCAAATAATGTAAAATAAAATAAATCAAACAAATTCATGTAAAACAAAACAAACAAAAAAATAAAACAAAAAAAGTAATGTCTAGATTAACAAAACTAAAGTGTTCCTAATATCACTGTCCCTAGCAACGATGCCAAAAACTAGATTCTCCTCAAGCATAATAGCTAATATTAAATAACCACAAATGCATGGCATAACAGTAGCTAATACCGGCAATTACGAGTCGATCTTATGAAGACGGTAAGTACTAGTAATTACTGTTGTTTAATTATCTAACCTGTAGATTGATTGTAATTTTAATTAAGAAAACTCAAATGTAACAATTAAAGTAAACAAACAGTATGAATCAAAGAAAAGGAATGATGATAATTAATTTTCAATATCAAATGATTAGTACCTACGCTTCGAATCCCCCTAAACCTTTAACCAGATGATTATTTGTCATGCAATCAGTTTGTTGATTAATAAAACCATGGAGATTCCTAAGGTGTGCTAGTAGCTGACCTTGAGTCTACCAACAACTAATCCTAAGATCTCTAACCCAATTATTTAGGTTAAAACTTATAGGATTGCCTTATCGTGTTATGAATGCCTCATTAGGTTTGACCTAAATCTAAAAGATTTATGTCGTCCTATTTCTAGGATTGAAATCAACTCTTTCCAATTATCGAGGATCTATCCATGCCTAGGATTTCTTAATCCCTAAGTATGAAATCATATTAATAGATAGTAATAAAAATAGATAATCAGATCTCAATAATCAACAAACGCAATTGCATTCACAAATTAATCAAATCATTGTTTGGAATTAGCTAGGGTTCATCTGTCCTAGATACTAAAAGAAAATTTATATATACATTAGTGAACATGAAATCACATCCATATATACGAAAAACAAAATAGAAAACATCAGAATCATAATTCTAAATCTCTATGTATGTTATCTATCGTCTATTCTGACAATGTAGACATTTGATCTTACATTCTGATGAATCTTGATAAGAATCCCTCATCTTCTGCTCCTCAAGCTCTGAATCACCTCTGAATGTCTCTAGACATTCCCAACCACTCTCTCTCTTCAATTAGCTCTAAAACAATGAATTTATAAGAAAACTTAGAATTTTAGGTTATGTACGCTAGTATGCATGCCGTATACACTCTTAATGCACGCTCACATGAGCATGCATAATCGAGGTATGCTGGATATCACAAAAGTACACGGGCTTGCAAAAGTACATAGCCGTGCATTTCTTCCAAGTTGTTTTTTTTCAGTTTAGCCACATTTTCATTCTGTTTCTTCTCCTTTAAGTCAATAGAGGCAATTATAAACTGTAAACACACTTGAAGCATATTAATTACCAAATATTAAGCAAAATACATCAAATATGGGTGTCAAAATATAGTCAAATATTCATTTATCATCTAGCTTCTCTCTCGTTAAGACATTCCATTAGTCGATTTATAATACTTTCTTTTTCCTCCAGAAGCTTTTTTAAATTATCCCTCCATTCATGAAACCCGTCATTGTCTTTTCTTTACTCTCCAATGCGTGTCAATCAGCTTTCATTTCAGCAAGGGCTTCCATCAATTTATCTTCCAAAGTTGGCTCATTAACTAGTAGTGCTTGGTGTTGTAAATATCTAGTTGGAGCGATCTATAAGTGTACAAATTGCTCCACTTTGAATTGTAGTTTTTCTTGTACACTGCACCATGAGGTTGATAGCATATGTTTGGTCTTTCATATGGTGATGTCATAGTTTGTGAAGACATATTCTGGCTCCCATAAAAATGTTATCCACTCCATTCTTCCATTATGAGTTGTGGCTATGACGATGAATCGTAATTCCTATAATAAATCACAAACTCAGAAAAATTCAAAAGAAAATTAAATTAATAAGCAAAAAATATAATAAGGTAAAATAAAATAAAAACAAAACAAAAGAAAAATAAAATAAAATAAAAACAAAATGAAACAAAAATGAGTAGAGTAATAACATTCAAGCTTTCCTAATATCAAATTCCCCAACAACGACGCCAAAAGCTTGATTGGAATTATTTCGTGACTAGCCAAAATTTAATACCGTAAATGCACGATGTAGTGTAGCTAGAGTACCGGCAAGTACGAGTCGATCCCAAAAAGACTATGAATACTAGTACTTACCCTTCCCATATTATCTAATCTAAAGATTGATTTTAGAGTTGGTAGTTTAAAAGACTGATAGTTATCAAACTAATGATCAATCGAAGGGGGTCTAGTGAAAATGATTACTTAATAGGTTTTGGATAGTTTTGTATAATGCAAATCTAGAAATTTTAAATTCGATTGGGGTTAATTGATTAGATACTAAGAGAGAGTTATCAAGACATCAAAAAATCTAGGATCAAACACATAAATTGTTTTAACAAGATTAAGGAAACAAAATAAGGAAATAATAGTTCCTAAGTATTCAACCTTGTTCAATCTCAATTTTTGTTGGTAGTTCATTTATTAATTGATTGATTGTTTTTTTATTTATTTGTTTTAAACTATGTTATTTAATTTTATTCAAATCAACTGCATGTTAATTAGACAAAGTTAGTTTCGAAATGTTAGCTACTGCATAATACTTATAGGAATGATAGCCTCTTATATTATAAGATATGATTCGTATACCTGTGGATATTGAGAGTTTTACTATATATGAAACGTGCTCAACAAGTTTTTGGTGTCGTTGTTAGAGATTTTAGCATTAGGACAATTTAAAGTCCTTTAATTTAAGGATTTTATTACCTTTCTTGTGTGATTATGGTACCCAATCCTAAGAAATAAAAATAAAAATAAAGAAAAAGAAAGTTTGGATGCAAAGTAGAAGACACATCAATTTAGACATCACAAGGTAGAATGATGAATCTGAAGAGTTAAAGGCCAAGAAGAGATAGAAAGAGCAATGGTAGAGGAAATAAATCACCAAGAGGAAAGGACCCTTATAGACTTTAAGAGGCCAAGATTCAATGCCTATCATCAAGAAATTACACGACCACTAATGCAAGTGACACATCATCTGTTAGGGGAGATGGCGAACAATAATTGTCTTTAAACATCGAAACTAAGTTAACAATGGTCAACCTTACAAGATTAAAAAAAAGGAATGATTGTTATAAATCCAATGACAATATTGCAGGTTAAGATCGCTAACCTAACCAAGCAACTAAACAACTTGAAAGCCACCTGTTCCTATCCACTCAAAGCAATTCAGCATGGATGTGAGCTATGCAGACGATAGCTAATTGCTTCCTAGTGGAAAACAAAAACATGGAGTAATTCAACTTCAGCTGAGCACAATTTGTTTGGGGAAGTAATCATCCTTATTTGAACACATACAATTCTAGGTGCTAGAAAAAACAAAAAATTTCTTTGTCTAATAATGTTGGGACATCGGTGAGAACTTAAGGTCCACCAAGATTTCAACAAGACAAGTCCAATGTTAATGATTCAAAATTAGGCAATGTCACAGACAAGCTCATAAGATTATAAGAGGCCCAGAAGAGGATAGAAGAGCAATTCGAGTAAGTAGAAAAGAACCATAACTCTTCAATTCACAACCTAAAGGTTCAAGTAGGCCAATTTGCAAATGCATTTTCTACAAGAAGTGATGGGGTTCTCCCAAGTAATAGTAAAGCAAATCCAAGGGAACGACTCAAGGTGATCGCACTTATCCCAAGTAATAGTAAAGAAATTACAAGAGAACAACTCAAGGCAACGAAATTAGGAGTGGGAAAGAGCTAGAACAATCAGCAGATAAACAAGATAAAACCCAACTTGTAGAGGACCAACAAAAGTAGAAAAAGGATGAAGAAAAGAATGGGAATCTTCCCTATGTTCTTTCTTTGCTATATCCACCACAAATACCATTTGCATAAAGACTTCAAAAGAATGAGTTGCTTATACAATTTACAAAGTTTGTGAAAAAACCTGAAGAAATTGTAAATTACCTTGCCTTTTGTGGAAGCTTTGAAGAGCATACCCACATATGCAAAGTTTCTCAAAGACATATTATCAAGTAAGCAGACTTGGGATGATAATCAAATGGTAGCCATAACGGAAAGATGAAGTTCCATAATAACTAAACACATGCCCTCATAGTTGATAGATCCAGGGAGTTTTACAATACCTTATATAGTTGGTAATTTAAACTTTGCAAACTTTTTATGTGACATTGACATAAGTATAAATCTTATGCCTTTTTCAATTTTTAGGAAATTGTAGCAAGGTGTTGTGAACCCGACTTCTATTCCTATTCGATTAGTGGATCAATCAATAAAGAAAATTGTTTGGTGTGTTAGAGGATCTACCTGTAAAAGTAGACAAGTTGATAATGCTTGTGGATTTCGTCATGTTAGACTTTAAAGAGGATAAAATCTATCAACTAATTCTCAGTATACCATTTTGAACAATGGAAGATCTTTGATAGATGTCTATAAAGACAACCTCTACCTTTATATTGGTGATGAAAAAGTGAAATTCAATATGATTAAGGTATTAAAGAATCTGAAGGAGGGCAACTCATTCATAAGAATTGAAATAGTCAAATCTTTAAAAGAAGGAAAAGAGAACGAAAAACTGATGACAACAGACATAGAGGTTAAAGAAGATACAAAAGTCTATGTTCAAGAAGTGGAAGAAGAAAAGGAGATGAAGGTGACTAAGAAACAGCAAGAGCATTTCACCTTCTTAGAGGACAGTTAGATTCAACCGAAGATTCAAGGAATTTCATTATTCCTTATTTTGTTTACAGTTTATTACTTAAAAAGGGCATCACTGAAATTACTTGGCTTTTTAAATTTTATAAATTATGTGCTTATAATTATCTTGCAATTAGTATAGTATTTATAGGTTACAAAGCTGAAATTGGTAGACATGAGTGGAAGTAAGTCACTCATAATAGACCAAGGTTGAGCATAAACATGAAAAGCACGTCAAGATAATGACATTAACTAAGCTCTACTTAGGAGGCAATCCAAGAATTCTAATTTTTTATTATTTTAATTTTAATTTTTCAATTTCTTTTTAAAAACTTGTTATTTTTATTTTTATGTTTATTTTGTTAGGAATTGAATTACTTGAATTTTGTGGTATAAAGTATCTCCAAATTTCGTTGCTCATACCATCACGGCCTCAAACATCGTAAGTATTCTTGCTTTAACATTTTATTTATTGTCCTTTTTATTTTATTTGTTTGTTTTCACATTGAGGACAATGTGTTGTTCAAGTGTGGGGATGCATATGCAATTGCATATCATGTGTGTGTGAATTGTACATTGATATATATCAATTATGTGTCAATTTTGCATTTATATTATGTTAATTTTATTAGGATGGCATTGTGTGAATATTTTGTGCATAATGTGTGAATGTGTCAATGGAAAGAATTTTATGGAATTATTTCAACTTTGAACATGGTCATTTAAATTGTAAAGGCAAAGTAACTTGTGAATTTTATGTTTTAAGTATCTTTGGGATGAATATGCATGTTAATTAGGATATGACACTTATTCATTCACTTTACGATTTTTGTTTGAATACATTTACAGTTATTGTCACATAAATTGGTTATAATTATTAGTAACCTTTGATGAGAATAATTTAATAAAAATAAAATGGGTAGGTTAAGAAATTTAAAAAAACAAATAGTAATAATAAATGAAAACTATTCTGCTAGCCCTTTTTAAGAAGATTGTGTTAAGAATAGAGTTGATGGCCAGTTGAGAGTTATGAAATAGTTGAGTAACAGGGGACATTCTTGAAAAAATATTTGTCTTTGTGTCAAAATGCTAGAATGAATATCCAACCAAGCTATATAAAAATGTGACCTATTTGAGTAACCAGGGGACATTCATTACAAAATGTTTGCCTTCACATCAAAAGACTAGGTTATCATTAAAGAAAATCTAAAAATAGAAAAAATAGAAAAAGTGTTTCAATAAATAAACATACTAATCTTTTAAACATAGCAGGAATTTTCATAAAAGGATACTTAGTGATAGTTTGCCTTTTTAATTTATTAGTACTCATAAATACTTGCTTCAAATGCCATAGGTGTATGAATAAGGTGTTCATATTTTGATTGATATGTATATTCAATTCAAATTATTTAAACATGAAAGCAATAAGTTTGTATGTTGGCACGTTTTGAGTTATTGGTGTTTGAGGTTAAGTTAATTCCATAAGATTTGGTGCCATTGTACTATTATTGTATTATTGCATGATTATGTGATTATGTGTTTTTATGATTTTATTTGTTTAAGTTTTTACTTTTACTTAAGGACAAGCAAAAGTTTAAGTGTAGAGATGTTGAAAGTTGTAAATTATCCTATGTTATCTTAGGTGTTTAAGTATGTTTTTAAGTGTTTATTATATGATTATCATATGTACAGGCTTAGAATTATGTTATTGTTAATGTTTGCATGTTTTCTAAGTGTTTGTTTGATTTAGGGCAAGAATTGAATCTTAATTTTATGTTTCAAGAGGTGTTTGATGTATTTATGAGTATTTGAAATCAGGAAGTTGAAGCATGAAGAAAATGGAGGCTGCATAAAGGTGTCACGATCACGTTTCTTACTGAATCAACAGAAGCACGATCTTGACTTAAAGAGCACGATCGTGATAGAGGTTTCTAGACATGAATTTTTCATATTTTTAAGGTTTGAGGCTATTTTGGGAACAAAATGAAGTGGGGCAAAACCTAGAAATAGCCCTAGGACCTTAAACTACTATTTAAGAACTTGAAATAAACAAAAAATTGCAGTAGCCATTGAATCAAAGTGGGTCAAGGTGGACAGATCAAGAGAAACATCAGAAAATTGAAGCTATCCAAATCAAGGAGCAAATAGAGTTTTTATTCTTTTTTTCTTGTTTCGTTCTTTAGTATTGATGTACAATTGGAATTACTTAATTTTAAACATGCTCCAGATTATGAATTATTGTGGATTTATTTTGTGACTTTAGTCATTGCTGATTTCAATATATTTTTGGATGTTTATGATAATTGTTTGTGCATAAACTTGATAACAAATTGATAGAGTAAGTCAAAAAACATTATTGCGACCCTCAATTATCAAATTAATGATTAATTGAATAGATATCTTGGTTGCGAAATTGATTATATAATAGATTGCGTAAAATTAAATTTAATAAGTTAGGGATATTTTTGTGAGCTGCGAGATTGCAAGTTTGGAAATTTTGAATTCAATTAGGGTTAATTGATTAGATCTTGAATGAGAAGAATCAAGACATTATAAAATATAAGATCAAGAACATAAACTGAATTAACAAGATTAAGGAAACAAAATAAGGAAAGAATAGTTCCTAAATATTCAATCTTAATCAATCTCAATTTTTATAGGCAACTTACTTGTTAATTTTTTTGTTTCATTTTATTTATTTGTTTTAAATTATGTTATTTAATTTTATTTGAATCAATTTCTTATTATCTTAGATAAAGAAAGGTTCAAATTGTTAGCCATTGCATAATCCTCATGGAAATGATAACCTTTTATACTACAAGATACGATTTATATATTTATAGGTACCAAGATTTTTATTATATATAAAACTTGCTAAACAACAAGTTAATATTCCTTGACTTTCTTACAATGATCTTCACCTTCAACTTTACATTGACTCTTAATAGTCTCTAAGGTAATTTCCATTACATGTTCTTTAGGATTTGTTTCAGTTTTATTAACCAGACTCCCTTATAGACTTTTAAAAAGTAGCTTAATGATTTGACTTATTTGAACCTCCAAGCTATGTATAGAAGTCTTTGTTCATTGATATCTTGCATTAGAATCTTAAGCAATCTTTAACATCATCTCCTTTAAAGTAGGCTTCTTAGCTTAAGATGCTTGTTGTTGAATCCCGATAGAGGGTTGTTCCTTGCTTACCCTTGATTTCTAATGAGAATTTGGGGTGATTCCTCCATCCCTAATTGTAATTATTGATATATGATTTGTTTTAGGGTCTACGAGCATTCTCTAAATAATTCACATGCTCAAGTTATCACCATCCCTAATTGTAATTATTGATATATGATTTGTTTTGGGGTCTACGAGCATTCTCGAAATAATTCACATGCTCAAGTTATATTACTTGACAGTTTTGATTTGAATTTTCAAGTTGCACGTATAACAGCCCAGACCATCCACCCACAAATATTGTCTGCTTTGGGTTGCCCCTTAGACCAAACCCCTCATAGTTTTGCTCTTCCCACCCTTGGGAAAACGCGTCTTAGGGTGAGTGGTGAGAGGCATCCATACCTTTGTAAGACATACTTTGTTGCCTTCTAAAACCGATGTGGGATGTCACACTCTCACCCCCCCCCCCTTAGGGCTTAGCTTAGCTGGCACAACAGTTCAGGAACCAGCTCTAATACCATTTGTAACAGCCCAAATCACTTGCCCACAGTTATTGTTCGCTTTGGGATCCAAGCCCCTCATGGTTTTGTTCTTCCCACACTCGGGAAGATGCGTCTTGTAGGGGAGAGGTATCCATACCTTTATAAGGCATACTTCGTTCTCCTCTCCAACCGATGTGGGATCTCACACTCTCCACTCCCTTAAGGACCAACCCTCTTGTAACCTTGAGGGGTTTCGCCCGAAAGGCAACTCCAAGTGGATAATATCTGTGAGCAAGTGGTCTGAGCTGTTACAACACGCCTCACATTACATAACTTCACCTTATGGATTAATTATTAGTCTATTGATTTTTTTACTAAGCATTCCACATGGTTCGCCAACTGCACCACTGTGTCCACTTTATAAACTCATATAGGCTAATTAATTCTTACTCTAGAAGAGCACCATTGGTAGTTATTAACTGTCATGGCCTCAATAAAGTAATGTTCTATTTTTGGTGTCTTGTTATTAAAAGTACCCCTAACAACTGCAACAATTGACTTCCTTATGTTTTGAGTCAACCCGTCACAAAAGGTTTGGATTTACATCTAAAGTGGTAAACCATGATGTGGGCATCTTCTCAACACCTCTTTAAACCTCTCCCATGTATCGTATAATGATTTGGAATCAATCTTGGAGTAGGAGGAGATATTGTTCCTCAATTTTGTAGTCTTTGCTGGTAGAAAGTACTTTAATTAAAATTTTTGGCCACTTAATTCCATATAGTCTAGTGATGATCATGGCATTAAGTTCAATCAAAATAAATTAAAAAAATAAAATAAAATAAAATAAAATAAAATGGCTAGATTACTAAAAGCTAGGTGTTTCTAATATTACTAGTCCCTAATAATAATGCCAAAAACCTTATTGATGCTTTCTATACTTATAAGAAACTTATCAATGTTAAAACTACAAATGCATGATGTAGTTTTATAAATAACACAAGTAAGTACAGGTTAATTTCAATTTCGTAGGGACAGTAAGTATTAGTAATTACCCTTTTCTTATTATCTAACTATTGACTCATATTGTGGATTTAATTAAAAATTAAACTAAATAAACTAAACTAAGATTAAACGAAATAAACTAAACAATAATGAACTTAAGATAGAGGAAAATTCTTGGAAAAGTCTATATCAAATAAATAATACCTACGTGATTAATTCCACTAAAAATCTTTAAATATTAACCCTAAGTTAATATCTTCCTTAAGACTATTATCAACTAATTCATCAGTTGATTAACATAAATCTTTCTATTTAAAACGCTTAGGATTGCATTATCGATTTATGAATTTAACTATTAGGTTTGACCCTAATCTAGAGGATTTTTGTCTATTTATCTCTAAGTTTGTATGTAACTCCTTCCAATTATGGTAGATATTTTCATATAAGAGGATTTATCAATATCAATCAAATTAAATCAAATCATGAACTAATATTTCAAATACATTAGAGTAAGAATATAACGCATAATTAAATCTCAATAAATCAATCAATAAAATTGCATTAAATAAATGATCAAATCATATTGTTACAACAACTTAGAGTTTATCACACCTAGGAACTAAAAAATTTAATTCCTATCTTTAGATTAAAAAACCGAAGATAATCATGAAAAACAAAAACAAAAAAGAAGAAATTATAATTCTAAATCTCCCTTTTTCTTCTAATGGATCTTCTTGCAAGTTGGATTGGATTTCTTATCTATCAAATCCGGTGACATATTCTTCATGTTTTCCTTGTACTTTGATTAGAATCGTTGCCTCTCTATGTTCTTTACAACTCAAAATTGCTTTTAAACTTACCTCCCCCTATTTTTCCTCAATTCATGCCCTTTTATAATAAAAACTAGGGTCTGTGATATACACAGTTAACATACACAGACGTATAGGTGACTTTGTATCTCCAAAAATACCTAAATTTGCAATTTTATATAGGCATGAAGACTTACCACAGTAACATACATGGTTGTGTATATCAATATATAGGGTTGTGTAACTTCACATTACTAGAACCAATATTCTTCAAATCTTCACTCTTTTATAGAAACTTACACAATCACTTTATGCAGTTGTGTAGGTCTAACTTGCTTCAAATCTTCTTTCCATGCCACAATTTTATCTAAATTCTTCTCTATTTAGTCCATGAAGGTAATTATCACCTATAAATACACTTAAAGTGAACTACGTACCAAAAATACTATAAAACTAGTAAATAACAAGAAAAATACATTATATATAGGTATATAAATATAGTCAAATAAGCATTTATCGATGGTGTTTGGTGATTCCGTATAGCAGCTAATAAGTCCAAAACCATAAAAGATGTTGATCCTTGCACATATTAAGTAACATAAGTTCCCAATGAGACTCTTAAATTGAATAATGCAGGATCCATTTTTTTCTCCTTCTTCATGCTTAGACTATTTGATTCCACATTCCCTTGCATTCATCTGTTGTGATCCTTCGCATAGCCTTCTTAGGAGATGAATATGCCTTCCTCCTTTTGCTTTGCTTCAATGTTAAAATCGTAAGATATAAAGCTAAAGTAAGTAATCTAAAACTCCTTTTCCATTGCGCCTTTGAATCCTTTAATCAAACTTGGATTGTTGCTTGTGAAGGTAAAATCACATGTATAAGCAAACAATTAAGGTATTCATATGCTTATTCTTCTTCAAATAAAGGTTATTTTCATATAAGCATTTTGCAAAGTTGGTTTTTGTTGGACCCCGATTTTTAAGTGGAAATTTAGATATATTAAATGAAATTAAATGAGTATTTTTGTATATGTATTGTGTTATAGATGAAATTGTGCTTTAAGAAAATTAATGAGAAAAGAATTGATTAGATGTGATGACTTTGATATTTGAGTAGATTTGTATGGGCTATGAAAGTAAAGTGAATGAGTTGATTGAAATGGAAGTTAAAAATTAAGAAATAAAAAGTGAAAGTGTGAGAATTTGTTGAATTATAAAAGTTTGACTTTTGGAGTAGAGAGTTGACTTTTTGATTTAAGCTGAATTTGAGAAAATGATCTTCATGAAACTTGTAGCTTTTGTTGAGAGCTTTCAATCGCTATAAAGTATGATATGTTTCGATTTCGAGATTGAAAGTTGTGATCTTCCGAAGTAAAGGGTATGTTACTTTGTTTTTGAAAATGCTCATAAGTGTAGGATTTTATGTGCAGTGTTTTGAGGAAAATTATGGATTGATATGGTCTGAATTGAGTTAAGTGATCTATATGAAAGTCATAGAAGATTTTCCTAGCTTTTCAATGATGTATGATATGTTAATTGTGGATGTGAAAATTGGAAGATATAGAATTTGGAAGTTTGGAAGTGATATAGGATGGCACATTAGCTGGCTGAAACTTTGACCGAAAAATTAATCTCATTAGAGGTTGACATTGCCTGTAAGTGCTTCATGAAAGTTTTAGATTATGTTTTGATGTTTACATTGATATAAAGTATGGAATTTTTGGATTTTAGAGTAGGAAGATATGATTTTTGGAAGTATTGTTGTTGTTTGGGATGACATTTGTGGGCAGTAACTTTGATTAAGTTTTTGACCCCTTCAGAGGTCGAATTTATTTTTAAGTCCTTCATAAAAGCTGTAGAGCTTGTTTTTATCTTTCCAATGATACCAAGTTTGTAAATTTTGGAGTTTTGGATCAAAAGTTATGGAGGTTTGAAGTTGAGATGTTGGTGAAGAAGAAGAAGTGGAAAAGCACTGTAGTGCTCAAGCACTACGACAACTTTGAAGGTTAGCCCAAAAAGCACCGTAGTGCACAAACACTACGGCGACTTTGAGGGATAGCAGAAAAGCACCGTAGTGCACAAGCACTACGGCGACATTGGAGTTTTGATAG
>JANVCL010000008.1:18710669-18722532 GCA_026546855.1 Erythroxylum incrassatum | reverse complement strand
AGACGTCGTCTGCATTGAAACATAAATTTTTAAAGGAAAAAAAAAACAAAGAAGGAGAACCAACAGGACGAGAGGGGTAGATAGTAGAGGAAACAGAGAGTCGTCGGCTAGTCTTTAAACAACACAGACCAGAGGAGAAGACGCGAGCATCTATACGTAATCACGTAAAAAACAGCTTCCAAAAAAGCTATTTTTGAGACTTTTATGAAAAACTTCAAATTTTAGCTTTTAAAAAAATTATATTTGAATTTTTAAAAAAGTTGTTTCTACTACAAAAGCGCTTTTGAAATGTAAAGCTAAACACTAACTTTTTTTTCAAAATAACTTTTGCAGTAGACAAAAATATTTTTAGACCTTCCAAAAGCTAAACCAAACACACACTAAGCCTATATTAATCAAATCTTAAAAAGTTTAGCCCAAAATTTAGCATTTAGCGTCAATCTAGAGCTCATCTCAATGTACGTAGCCGAATTTATCAACTATCGGATCTGCTTCCCGCCCGTTTCCTTTTAACACATACCAAATCCGTAGCCATCAGCATAATGCACAATCAGCCCTTACATTGTTTGCATCATATCAAAGCCGGTTCTATAAACTTGTTCCTCTAAAAAACTAATGAGTTCCGAAGAGAGCTTTAAAGTCAAAAGGCATATATTATTCGAAACAACTTTTGACCTTGACGCAATACTGTCCTCCCACCCCAAGGAAAAAAAAAAACACTGCCCCGACTTCTTGCAGCATGAAGCTGCCAAACGTGCGCCATTTGGCTCATGACAACATAAGTCCATCCCTCCGTCCAATTTATTTGCCTAAGCATATCTTGCTTGAGTTCATGATTGATCCACTAAGGACTTCACGTTTCTAGTGCAAGAAGATTTTACTGCACATCTCAGCCCCTAGTTTGACGAGTTTTGTATGACTTGCAATGATCTACACGTTTGTAGTGAACCCATTGCAGAAGATTTTATCTCACATCTCAGCCCCTAGTTTGACGAGTGTTGTATGACTTGCAATTCAAACACTTCTGAGCCACAACATGGAATTGGACTTCACTTGTCTTTCCACAATCATTGCAAAGAATCCAAACCTGAGACGGTTGTGTAACAAAATCACATCAGATTTAACGGCAAAAGAATGTCATATCCTTGTAGCAAAGAACATACCTTAAAAAGAGGGAGATAATCTTATACCATCTTACTCTGGTAAGATTCTGGCATTGGTAGAGCTGCAATCTCCGTGTCCAATTTTTCCCACACCTTAGACATATCACAGACTGACTTTGAACAGAGAGGGCAAGCATACCTATTTAAGTAATCAAAATAGAAACTTTATCCACTCAAAATTATATCTATCTGTAGATAAGTAATCAAAATAGAAACTTTATCCCCTCAAAATTATATCTGTAGATAGAAATAGTAATAGTTACACGAGTGCTTACTGATAATGTTCCCTCATCTCTTTTAAGCAGTTCTTGTGAATTGTGTGCCCACAAGGCATGACTGTTACATCATGTCTGGACTCGAATAAAAACTACCAGAGCATCATCACAACAACGGTTAGTCACAAACTAAATTAGTTCAATAAAACGGAATACTCGTCAACAGAGGAGCATTAAGTTGCAACCTCGAAACAAACCGGACAATCATGATGCATGGCTCCCTCAACACAGGGGTGGCTGTTTTTGAGAAGAATCGAGTAACAGCAGCCTTCAAAAGAACATCAAAATAGCAGGGACAGATCCCATGTTAGTCGGAATTTATAATCACATGATTAGATTGGTCAAAAAACCCATAAATTTTTCACCCAAAAAGGGGAGAGACGGAGGGAGGGAATGGAACAAAGGACACTTGGAATGAACACAAAACATAAATGACTCACCACACTTGTCACAGTGGAAGAAATTCTCACGCCCTCCAATTCTGCAAAAGACCATTCACACATTCCAGGTAATGTGTTAATGAAAGATGGGAATAAACATATTTGGAAGTAAGAGATAAATCCTTTAGTTTCTACTCAAAATGGTAAACCAGAAATCAACGACATATGTGTGTACTATCAATCCTTGCCTAATAAAACGATCACATCTTTTCTATCATTTATAGGTATACAGCAAATTCGTGTCAATTTTTGTGAAAAGATGGGACTTTCCTTAACAATAGGATAGAATAGTGTTACCCTACTATAGACACAAATAAAGGTACATTCTAGGAACCTTGTTTTACCATCAATCATTTTCAAGACGAACAAAACAGGGCTTCAATAAGCATACCTGCAAATGCCACAGCCATCACAATGAAACTGTCGCTTTGAGGTCTGCAAAAAAGTTGACCCACAAAAACTAAATTGTTATATTGATCCAAATAACCAAAAATATAAGAAAAGACACTCCATCTAACAGAAACTAGTATCACATTGCATGTGGGGCAGATCCTCAAGAAGACGTCCTAGTTAAAACTAAACAAATTAAGAAACGAAACTAGTAAACCACATACGTCGTCATCATACAGCTTGCAAATTTTGCAGAAGTACATCCCCATACAAACACCACAGTTAATGCAGACTTGCCACGCCTGGCCAGAAAAACAATAGACATTAGACTTGTGCAACACATAACCTCAACAGTAATCTTTAGAACAAGAAATGTACTGGGAATCAAAGTTCAGGAACACAAGCTTATATATTGGTCATGACTCCAAGCCACTTGACAACATTAAATCCCAAAGTTTCATCACCAAAAACAAATACCCAAAACAGTAGCAATACAAAAAATCAACACACCTCTTGCTCTGTGCCACAGATTGAACATATAACCTGCAGAAACCAAAGAATTATTCCATTTTAGCACTAATGAATATCGGTCATGAAGACACATCTACATATAGAAAAAGGAACAAGCACAACTTACTTGACTGACTTGGTGTCGTGGCATGTCATGTCTATGTTTTTGGTCAACATTAATATTGTTCTGAGCATCCCAAGAAAGATGCTTAGGAGAATCATAAAATTGATAATAAACAAAAAGGATTATAGGTGGTTCTACGCCACTTCCATTAATTAGGGGTGTTACGAGGTAATCATAACCAGGGGTAAAATTTGTGCAACTTGAAGAAAAATTACGTTTAAAACCACATGAAAAGAACAAACCTTTTCCTCATTGTGGCAGTGACGACAATCAAAGATCTCATTGCAACAAGGAGCTCTAATGCGACATCTTCGCCGGTAATGTGCACATCTTCAAGGAAATGTAATACCAATTAACATTTACTTCTAAAATCTCTAATAAAGTATAAGCATCAGGTAAGAACTTTACCCGTGAACCATACATCCTTCATCTGGCATCTTAATTGTTTGTGTATGGGTTGATCCTTTTCTAAAGATATGTTCTTCATTTGGAGATGAATGCCAGCCCATACCATTTGTTTTTTCCCCTATGTAGGCCATATCTTGAGACGTTTTGTAACCAGCTTCACAAACCTCTACCCTGTTTAATTCTACTTCTCCCATTTGAGTGGTATGGGGAGAATCCTTGTAACTATCTGGAATTACCTGCATAAATGAAAACATTTGGAAAAGATTTAGAACCTTCAAGAGGCATAGTAGTAGCCAGACCAAGCTAAGCAAACACCCCATCAGATAGTTGCTTTCTCCTATACTGCCACGAGACCAATTGAAATCAGCAACAATAAAATCGAAGAACTCTGAACAGCTCCATATTCCAATCAGCAATACATCAAGAGCAGACCATCAAAACAGTAACTATCCCAAAGGTAGTTGTATCCAGAACTGAGAACTCCAGATACTTCAGCTGTTGATAGAAAGAATAGCATTACATGATCGCTTGATTCTTTGAAGTTTCTGGAACCAAAGTCCAAGAACTCGATACATGAACAATAGATGTCCGAACCTATGGTAGAATCAACACATCACATGATCAAATGAAATCTGAAAGCAGCAAACATATTAAAGAATTTTACCTGATAGCAGCAATGAGTATTTCAGTTGTCCATCAAGGACAAGCCTACCTCATTATAAAACTCTGAACCAGTTCACCTCTCCGTAATCTGACTTAGAAATTGAGACATTCTAAATCAGGATTGATGGGTCGGATGAAACTTAATTCAATCTCCAAATATCTACCTTGGTTTAATACGATTAAGAAATTTCATAACGTTACAATCCCTGCCACCAAAGGGAACCACTCTTCACCCATTTCCAACTTCCTCAAAAGGGCTGCTCTCTGTATGTAACAGAGGAGGATTTTGACTTCATCAGATTTGAGCATCAATAAAGTTTAGAAAACCAATAACTGAAAATTGTGAAAACCTATTCTTCTCCATCCAACCAATAATTAAATCTCCAGTTTTGAAAAGTCAATGAGCTTGAATGTGGGCGTTCATAAGGCCGATAAGGGAAATACATGGCGAGATCAGGTTCAAACAGTGGGGAGAAATGAACTCGTTCTCTTTAGGTAATTATTAAATCCTCATGGTTGCATGACAAAATTATCATTGCAGAAGACAGAAACGATCACATGATTCGGAGTCCTGGTGATGGAAGACATCTGTGAAGCGTAGAGCATTAACATTGTAAGGCACTGAACCACCTAGAACGTCCTGCACAACAATGGTATAGGTGCAACCATGCAACAGATAAAATGGATTTATCTCACATGCAAAACCCCTAAGCCAGAAGCTACATGGATACCCTCCCTGCAAAAGCTAACAAAGTCTCTGGACAGTCCATTGTTGCCATCGTCCATTCTCCACACATATGAGAGAAGCATCTTTGTGCCTAAGTAATCACTGCCCAATAGAATATTGGTTAAAAGGAAGAGAGTTCCCCTCATCCCTGAACCGACCGTTTGGAACGTGATCAGCCATTTAGCTGCCCGGTTCAACTGTGAAATACGAGTTCAACCTACCAGACTTCTCAAAACTAATCAAATCGACCAAAGGAACCTTTTTTCTCGTGCTCAGAGAACTCCAATTAAATAAACAACAAACTCTACGGTCATCGCCAAGATAAATAATGTCTAAAATTCGTCAAGATTCCTACACTCCGTGGCTGTTGAAGCAATTAGGGAACACATACACGAGTCATTCATCCCCAAAAAAGGCATTTCAAGCTAAGAGATAGTCTATTACGAATCTCATTAACTTCATAGCAAGTACAATCAGACAAATGAACACCAGAACCACAACAAGATGAAATCAATCATATATGACCACTAAGATTAATCACAAATCACATCCACATAACAAAGAAAGTTAGGATCACAAATTCCTAATTCTGTCCCTTTTCCAGACATGTAAACTAAGGATAAAAAAATCGTTAAAAACTTCCATCATAGTTCCTAAGAAAACCAAAACTAGACTAAAAAAACTTATTTAAAATCAAAATTTCAGTTTTCTCAGCAACTATGCAAGAACACAATTAACAAAAGAAAAATAAAAACGGCATTCAATGGGTGACATTACCTAACAATGCGTGTAAGCTACAGAGAATCAAAGATTTTAAGTACAAAAAAAGGCAGTACCAACCAAATAAAGAGAGAGAGAGAGTGATTCCTAGAAAAGTTAGTCACAGTAAGGAAGAATTTTAATGCGATAACGAACTTTCTTCAATCTGCAGATGCAGAGACGAGGGGGAATACGAATCGCAAGAACAAATCCTCTGGGCTTGAATCAGTTTATGTCTTCGATTAAAACCCGCGCTCTTCGTAAGGCCAGCCGGTTCGGTATTTATAGGGCAGGTGAGAAGTTGGTCATTCCAGATACTTCGATAACTTATTGCGACGGACTGCCTTTGATGTTGACAGGTTTCTTTCTGTAATGCCTAAGGAATTAGATTAGGAAAAATTAATAAATATCTAGTAGATAAGCTATGGAGGTTATGGCTGGCATGCAGTTGTAAGAGGATGACACGTGTAATGGTCGGCCATTGAGATTGAGATGGTATTCCATTTTTGTTACATCTTAATCTTATGATAGTCCCGCTCGTCCCTATCCTTTCCTTACAACTAACAAATGGCAAATCCAAATTCAAAGGCTTGCTTTTCAAAATTATATTATATTGCAGACCTAGTGATGCTTTTGTACTTTTAGTTCACAGTTATCGTGATAACGTGTACATTTCTTGTAAGATGAATAAATGACGTGTACATTTATTTATCTAATAAATATCAGTTATTTGTTTACATGAATTTTGTATGAGTTTTATACAGGTCCTATAATTTTTAAGAGTAGATAATTTTTCTTGTTATTGAAGTGAACTCTCCATCTCAAAATTAAAAATACAAAAACCATCTTTATCTTTTTCGGGCTTTGAAATACAATAGATCAGGATTTCCAAGTTTTCTTTTGCCTTATTTTTGTATGTGTACATCTTGTTCCAGTTCCATTTATCAGGTAGGCGTATCAGCAAGTGCAATGCTAAGGTGGCTTCGAGTGAAGTTTGCAAACCAAGAACCAAGGGGGTTGGGAACTATTCTTATAAACCTTAGCAATTGTGTTTACATGGTTAAGAGATATGTCGAGATTGATGGATGGCAAGGAGTCTTTATGGAAAAGACGGGTTCATTTATATTTTTTGAAGGGTAAAAGTATATGAAAGATCTAGCACAGGCATTCTTTTTCTGGGTTTATGACCAAACTGAAGAACAGCAGGTCATTTTAAATGCTTACTGGGAAGTGGGTAGATAACTTCTCTATAATTTGACAACTGGAGTAGGACTTTTGTACAACACTCAACCTTATGACTAGGATGCTGGAGAGATACCCTATCAATTCAAAAGCTAAAACATGAATTGTGGAGAACCAATGGAGTAATTGCACTATAACACGTAGATACATTCTACCAAGATATGATCTAAATATAAAGAGTGCAGACCAATATGTTAGGAGTGCTCACCCTTCAAGAAAATTTACAAAGAGATCCTTAGAATGAGGGGCCAAAAGCCTGAGTGGTCTGAGATAATCTGGAATACAAATCTGCTACCTAAGGTTGTCTTCCTTATGTGGCTGATAGTTAAGAACAGACTTGGCACTATGAAAACCATGACCAATAGATATCAACTCTGGTTCATTTATTTTTCAACTGTGCATTGTCCCGAATGATCTGGAGACAAATACTAGAGCATTATCAACCTGACAAGGCTGGAATAAATTGTCTGGAGTTTATGGAATGCCTGAGCTCCCCGAGGAATACACCAAAAGGGGATATGGAATGGCTGAGCCTCTGAGGACACAAACTGCTAATTCATAAGAATCTATCCCACCATCCTATCCGAAGGCAATGACTGTGAAACTCATGGGGGCCAACAAATATAACTTTTGGAAGCTACTTGCCTACCTCTACTAATAACAATCTCCTATTCTCTAACCAAGTCCACACGGAAGAATGCAAATTACCAAAAATATGGTTACCACACCTAAACAAATTCTCAAGCCCAGGTGATGCAACACAATAATGTAAAAGCTGAATTCAAAATCTGAACTTCAACTTCCCTTGTCAAGATTGGAGTGAAACCTTCCCGTCGAGCTAGGTAGATGAAACATGAATCAATGGCTAATGGTGTTTCTGGTGTTACCTCGTAGGTGATGGACTGCCCCTATGGAAGTTTGAATAATCCTTGTAATTATCTTTGTTGTGCCTAAAAGGATCAATCTTGCTAATTTCTTCAGTGTGCATTGTAACAATAAATGTCCAGACTCGGTCCTCATTGTCGCTGTAGAGCCTGAAGGAAGTTGGATTGCCAACTTAGGAAAGTTGGATCACCAACTATTTATTAGTCCATTACTTTATCAATTAGCCAACTTCTGAATTCAAATAATAACTTAATTAATCTAATGTTTAGCATTAATTTTCTAACATATAACATCCATATTAATGCTAAACCTGCATCTACTTTTTCATTTACAACAATTAGCATCATTTTGTTATAAAATTTTGTAATTTGAAATTAGGTAT
Source organism: Erythroxylum incrassatum (assembly GCA_026546855.1). Classification (NCBI taxonomy): domain Eukaryota; kingdom Viridiplantae; phylum Streptophyta; class Magnoliopsida; order Malpighiales; family Erythroxylaceae; genus Erythroxylum; species Erythroxylum incrassatum. The sequence continues at coordinate 18,714,564 of JANVCL010000008.1, read as the reverse complement.
TGAATAAGCTTAGACTTGTGTAACTTATGTGATGCTAGAAAGGGATTTTTTTTAAATTCTAATAAACACTTAAAAAGAAGGGTGAATTGGATATTTTTTCATAAAAATTAATTCTTAAAAGTTATCTAGCACTTTTCAAATATATATATATATATTACTAAAAGGCATTAAAAAAAGGAGATGGATTAAGTAAGTCCACAATAATTTCATAGTTGAAAATTTGTCAAACACTTTATTCAAGTGAATATACTGTTAGAAATAATATGATCTTTAGTGATCGGACTAGGATCGACCATGAACTTGTATAAGCAAATTTAATATAGAAAATTACATGTTTTGCTATTTATTTACTGATGAACAAGCTGCTAAACAACTTGAGCAAGTTGTTGGATGGTTTGAACAAGCTCCTTAGTAGATGAATTAGCTATTGCAACTGTCAATCAACTTTAACAAAAATTGTACAACTTTATGCCATTAATATTTTTTGTCTTTTTTAACTCATAGACCTTTTAACAAGTAAGAGAAATTGAATATCTATAAACTTACTTAAGTAAGCAATAATAGACCTTGGCAACTATTTATAGAAACCTTATTAGGCTTCCCTGTTACAAGCCTAATAAGAATCTAGTTCACACTAATAAGGACTTATTTTCTTCATTGGACTCTAGTATATTTACCCATATTACTTTCGTGGGTCTCTTTCTACTCCTTCCTTTTCTAGAACTCCCCGTTACCCACCAGAGTCCTATTAGAACTTTTGCTTTTACTTTTATTTCTAGGTCCTCATTTAAGTTCCCAACTAGAGTTTTATGTATGAATGAAGAAGATTTTCCTACTCTTTCTCGATCATTGGAGAAGGCTAGATCTACGTCTACCAACATTGAAATTAGCCCTCAAACCTAGGGCCTAGATAAGGATAAGACTAATATTTCAGGGTGAGAACTAAGGATTACCCTTTTGATCATAACAAAAACTTGGAGCAAACTAATGGCAACAAACATATCCAGAGTCAAACTTACATACTTTAAGTTTTCTTGGTAAATGTAGACATTACCACCTGATTAAGGTTCTTCAAAGCAGTGCTATCACCTGGTCTTCCTAACTGGTAAGTTATTTTCGAGGGAAAAAACCTTCTTTTTTCGAAGTATAATATTAGGCGTCCTCCAACTGGAGTAAACAAGGTTTAGAGAAAACTAAGCTCACTAAAGATGACGTTTTTACTTTTAGATTCTCTAAAGACACTAATCTGGTTCAAATAATGGAGCAAGGGTCATGACATATCAAGGGTCAACCTTTTTTTTTGTAGAAGTGACGCCTTGGAATGTAATTGGATAAGTGTAAAAATTGAAGCAATTCTATTATGGGATAACTTCCATAATAAACCATTAGAATCTTAAATGATGAAAGGGCTTAGCTATCTTACTAGTTCTCTAGGTTGACTGGTTTGATTAGATTGCCAAACTGTGAAACTAGATATATTAGGCTAAGCTAGGATTTGTTTTGAAGTGCAGGGAAGTCAAGAGTTACCAAAAGCACTACAAATTATAAAGTTAATTTGAAATCCTTTTGTCTTGTACCTAGAAACCTTCCTCTTACATGAAGATATTGAGGCCTCCAAGATCTTTTTCTACAGAACTACATTAGGATCTTATGGAGATTGATGAGAATATCAAATCTCTAGTGGATGTGGATACAATGCTTACCCTCACTCAATATAATCCAGAGGAGTCTGAGAGACCTAAAGCGGTATTAATTTTCGATGGGACCTTAAGCCCAAACTAGGAAAAGGAACTTAAAGTACCAAATGCCACGTTATAGAGTCCCAATTTAGAAGATACATTCTAGTTTAATAAAGAGCAGAGAAATGAGCCTATGGAGAAGAAAGAGGCTCTTATTATTCATAACCGGGAAGTTGAGTGGGCTGGTGATTCTTCTGATTAGGAAAACATATTGGTTGTCCCCTTGCCCTTATCTAGGAGAAGATCTAGTATAAAGACATGTAAAATTAGGCTTAGAGGTAATCAATATTGATGTTATATGTCCAACTTAGTTTGGAATGTAAGGGAGTTAAACAACCCTTTTAAACAACAATATGTAAAAGAATTAATCCTAGAAAAAAAGACTATAATTTTTGGACTTTTGGAAAATAAAATAAAGGTTAACAAGCTACTAGATAGCTTGAGATTTTTAGGTATGTAATGGCCTATTATCTTAAACCACTCTCATCACTATAATAGCATAATATTGTTTGTTTTCAATGCGTCATTGATTAAGATCTCAAATCTAGTTTTTACTGACCAGATGACACATTTTACAAGCTGTTTAGAATGGTTTTATAGTCCTTTTGAATTATTATTCATTTATGTTACAAATATAGTTTTTCAAAAGCTGAAGATATGGGATGAACTTAGGGTAATTAATATAAGAACTCATAGATCCTAGATAATCATTAATGATATGAACTGTGTGTTGCATTATAGTGAAATAGAGGAGTTAGTTAATTACAAAACTATAGAAAATGAGTTAAGCCTGGTGCTTGACAATAATAGGTATGAGACTTATCCTTTGTAGGGCATTTCCTTTCTTAGAACTATAAATAATAATGTGATTTGTTTATTAAAAAGAAGTTCAATAGAGCTCTAGTAAATGATTGTTGGTTGAAGTAATTCCTAAATTCTCTTGCAAATTTTGGTCCTCCACTATGCTCAGACTACCATAATCGAAGTATTGAATCTCAGCTCTTCTCTTCTTCCTAAAGTTCCTTTTAGATTTTATAATTTTGTGTCTAATGTTAAAGTATTTGAAAAGGTAGTCAAGATAGGTATGACTATAAGAGTTGTGGGTTGTAAAGCATTCCATTGAATGAGGAAACTTAAGGCTATCAAAGGGGGGATTAAAGCTCTCCATAGTAAAGTTTACATAAATACTAGTTTTAATCTTTAGAAGCTTGGGATACACTCAAAAGATTATTAGAAGATTGTTACATAGATCCACCAAATTAGGAGCTAAGAATTCTAAAAACCAAAACACTTAATAATTATAACTTAGCTCTTCAATTCTATAATTCTCTCTTTAGGAAAAAAGAAAGTGTAAAATGGCTTAATGATGGGGACAACAACACCAAGTTCTTATATAATTCCATTATAGCTTAAAGGAATAGGAACAAAATTTTCTCACAAATTGACATGGAACAGCTGTAGCCGTTTTCTTAAGTTTTTATTTTTTTAATGTATTATCTTAATTTTCTGTTTCCTATTTCTGTTAAGTTTACCGTCTTATTTAAATCCTTGTTTAGAGACGTCTTAAGGTATTGAAATATTCAAATTAAAAAAAGATATAGTTGCAAGTTTTTTCTATTTTGCGCAAATTTTATCACCTTCTTGTTGCGTCACTAATTAATGAAGAGGGGCATCTATGCAAGGATAGAATTAGGATTAGAGACATATCACTCAACTTTTACCAACTTTTACAAGAAATTACTTGGATAGAATTCAACTTGTAGCTTTACTGTTGAGAAACTGAACTTATTCATTAAAGATTCCTTTAATCAGGATTTGAAGGCTAGCCTCTTAAAGCCCCTCACACCTTGGGATATCAAGAAGGCACTTTTTAGCTTAAATCTAAATAAATCCCTGAGCCAAATGGATTCAATGATCAATTCTTTAAGAAAACATGGAGCTTAACTAGAGAATTGGTGTTTGAATCACTTTTAAAATTGTTTGACTGTAAGAACATGCTCAGATAGTTGATCAAAACTTATAGTGCCTTATTCTAAAGAGAGAGAATACTAATTCCATATATGTGTTGGATCCCGTTTCCGGAACCCAACATTCGGAGTTACAAAACGTGTGCACAGAATTTCTCGAAATACAAACGTGGGCGAAAACCAACGAAA
>JANVCL010000008.1:18691146-18705372 GCA_026546855.1 Erythroxylum incrassatum | reverse complement strand
AATAATAATACAAACTATTGAATTACAAACTATTGTTATATAAAAATATCATTTAATTACATCTTCCTAATCATATTAAAGACTAGGGGTATATTCGTCATTTGCACTATTTTCTGTCTCTGTCCCCTACGACCAAACACATCTGTCTTGAGGAAGAAGATAAGATTTTCTGTTCTGTCCATCATAACCAAACAGCTCTCTGTCTCTAATTTTTGTTCCGTTCCATTCTGTTTCGTTCCGTCTTTAACTACAGATAACGCTAACCAAACGCAGCGTTATGCTTGTGTCTCCTGTGGCGGTACTGTGCTAGATTGAAGACCCTCTGCGCCGATTTGTTCTTTGTTTGCGCTTCAGCCTCACATTTTTCACGCCCAAGCCCGCTACTCCTCTCTGTTTCTCATTATTTACTGTAGCTCCTTGTTCTGCCTATTGTCTGTTCACACCTATGCTTCTACTGTTTTATCATTGTGACGCCGCACCAAGCTTCTTGATTTATTCTTCACAACTGATTCAAGTCTCGCGTCTCCTGTTCATCGACGTGACCAATAAAGGTCACCGTCGACTTAGAACATTGCAAGCTCTCCTGTGGCGTTTTTGCTTCCTCTCCCTGGCGGCACTGTTGTTGATTTTTTGCGGCCCCTGTTAATGCCTGTGGCTTGTCTATTTATTGCTCCCCTCACTGTACAAGTTATACGTGTCTCCTCCTCGTTGCTGTAGCTAATTTGCTCACCTCCTTTTCCGTTCTCCACTGCGTAATTTTTACACTCTTGGGACGCCGTTTAACGCATACTGATATGCGTTTCACTCCAGCACAATGTTTAATTCCTCTGACCCTTGTAATGTGTGTCAAAACGTTGTTCTGATGCTCCCCTGTACGTGGTCCTTCTGTTGCGCCAGCCTAGCGTGTTCTCCACCTGTGGCCAATTTGTTGTCCGACAGTTCACGCCCAGCTGATGATTGATATAAGGGACGTTTCTTGTTTGTTGACTCTAAGTCATCCGGTCACTTCTGTTAATTTGCCAAATGCCACCTGTTGCTTCCTCATTCAATTTTAAAACCTTGCTGCTACCTTTTCTGTGCACGCAGCCCACTGTTAGCTTCTCCAATTTATGTCTCTCCTGTTCCCTTTTAATTTGTTGCCCCCAATACCAGCTCCCCTTGCTATGCGTGAATTCCTCATTTGTCTATTTAATTTCTTTTAAGCCTCCAAAGATGCTGGTTGTGCGTGATTTTAAATCCTCTTTTGATTTTTGTTGCTGCCTTGACAATTACTTCATGCTTCCGAGGTTGTGCGTACGTGATACTCTTGCCTGATCATTCATTGGCCCACGTCGTCCTCTTGTTAATTTACCACTGCCTCCTTTCCTTTGTGAGCTGCGTGTATAGTTGACTGCCTTAATTTTATCTTCAGCTGATTTAACACACAAGACCCATGAGCTGCTCCCGTAGGTCCCTCTCTTGATTTTTTTTGTCTCCTATTAGCGCTCCCGTAGGTCCCTCTCTTGATTTTTTTTTGTCTCCTATTAGCGCTCCCCCTGTCCGTCTATTTAATTCCTCAGTAACTTGCTCATCCTGATACCATTTAATCTTTATCTTATCTTTTAATTTTCTTCTTCTTCAATAAAGACAAGTAAAATAAATATTAGAAACGGAACTATATATAATACTTTTAATTTACTTTAATTTATTTGCTCTCAAATTGTACCTAAATATGAATTAAAGTGAGTATTTTAATCATTTTATATTAATAATCGCTAAGTAAAAATAATTAAAAATATCAACAATTAAGCACATATCAACGCTTCATTTTAAATTTTGAAAATTTGTCAGAGGATACGTGCCGTTAGTAATGATTAAACCAAATGCCGTCATGTGCTAGGCGTCGACACTTAACTGACTGATCCTAGCACGAGTCATCATGCACTAAGCGTTGATGTCCGACCGATCGAGCCTATCACGAGCTGTTATGCAGACGAGCCACACAATCCTTATGTACTCCTTCGACCCTTCTCCTTAGTCAGACTCGAGGAGTAGGGAGCTTATGGTTGGATCGGTTGTGTTAGGCCCAGGCCCAGGCCCAGAACGGCATGTAGGCCGGTCGGCCCATTCATAGACAGTGACCTAAACCTAGCAGGAATTTCTTATATAAGGCATAACCTTACCCGGAGACAGGTATGACATTAAAACCCTGATATTCTCTATAGATCGTTATCACAGCCCTCACCAAAAAACTGACTTAAGCGTCGGAGGGGCTTGCCGGCAATCAACCCCCGGCCTGCCTTTTATTATTTTAAAGATACTCTTTAGATAAAGCTAATCAGACTCATGGATCCAAACAACAGTGCTCAGCCCCATCAAAATCAGACAGAACCAACCATAGAATAAGTTTTTTGAATTTCAGCCGTATTATCTATTTTTAATCCTTCAGATTTAATTTTTAAATATTTATCTTCCTCCATCTAAATGATCAAATTTATAATGATTACTTAACCTCAAATGACTTTCCTTTTGTAAATCTTTATATTGTTGATATTTTTTCTCTGCGTTTTAAACTTTGGATCATTTAGATGGAGCAACACATGTTACATCGAGCATCCATGACATTATAAAGGGCTATCAAAGATAAACTTCCTATCATTGATAGACACGACAAATAAATAGCTCCCAAATTGACGTGTTTTGCGTAAGAAGGCACAGGAGAGTGTATCAGATTTGTTTTTTTAAATGCCAGTTCACAAATGCACACTGGAGAATGATACTGAAAAGATGCAGTCTTAAGGATCCTCCAGCATATTTGCATCAAATTGTTCAGTGGAGTTCAGATATGACACAAAAATGAAGTAAACATATGGTGTTAGTATGTATTCCTCCTATTCTATCCAGTTAAATCTATTTAGGATGGGAGGAACAAGCGCATTTTCTACAAAACAAATCAAGGCAGACAACTTTTTTGTAGGCAAGTGTTCCACAGGATCAGGTTTCACATATTCCAAATGTCCACTGCTATTACCAATTAGTGGAACATTTTAGTTTGCTTTGCAGTATCCTATTATGTCATCTAAGATTATCCAGCAGATTGACTTTCAGTGATTGGTGGTCTTTTCCTGGGCCCTGATGGCTTTTTGTGAAACCTTGTTTCAATCGTGTTGGCAGCCTTTTAAGGCTTTATTCAATAATCCTGTTTTTCAATAAAAAATAAAAAATAAAACGACATCATGTTTACAATCTTTCCATTTTTGAATCTCTTGCGATACTACATCTTCGTTTTAATCCGCAACATGGTTACATGAATAAGCGAGATTGCTGATCCATCTTGATCGTAATACTAATACTACACAATGACTAGTTTTATGTTTTCAAAGTTGTCCAATCGACAAATTATGCCTGTGCTGCAGAACATGAATGGTTAGATGTCGTTGAAGAAGCTTTTCTGTAAGTTTTCGAATATCTGAAGAGCTACTACCATTTAAAAACTTGCAAGGCAGACAAATAATACTAGGATATGCAAGCATGGATCCCACGGTTCACGTCCCCAAGCAAAATACTCAGATGTCCTTAGCATTAAAAAAAAAAAATCCAGCCACTGTGGAAAGGAAAATCCTAATACTACGCAAACAGACACGAAATAAAGTCATCAAGATATGAAAGAGGAGTTGAAAGCTGAATTTGGAAGTTGAAAAACTTGCTTACAACTTTTCTTCTGGCTTACTCTGTGTCCTTTGTACTTAACAAACAACAAAGCTATAGAACTCATAAGTTAAATTACAGCATTTATAGAAAAAGAATTACCTCCACATGAGATTTACATAATGAAAGATCTGAAAACCATCCAAAACATACTAGTCCAAATTACTGAACTCTCATTGCTGATCAGATCAGCTCAGAGTCAGTTTGGAGAAACCTTTGTTGGACAACAAATGCTTCAGCCTGAATGCAGTTAACCAATCTTTTTTCCATCGGTCCAATCAACGAGGGCTTCAGAAAAGGAGACTCTATCCTATTGAAGGGTACATGTCTGAATTTAAAGGCTGAAGTAGCCCATTTTTTGACAATTCTTCCAAACTTCTGATTTCCTGTTGCAAATTTGTTGCATGCAAAATAGCATGCTCAAGAACTAGAGGGTCATCAGGAGGATTCTGTAGAAGGGTAAGCAAGGTCCGCCGATAAATTTGAGATGTTAGTAATGGCCTTGCAACTTGTCTCTGTTTACATAGGATTGCCACCTTGATAACATGCTTGCAAACATTACCTAGCCTTGAGCAGGGGCAGTCGCAGAGGGAGAACTCAGAACCAGGACTATGGATTGTATACACCAAACTTCTGTTGGTTTGAGAAATGATTTTTGCAACTTGGAGATTTTGCTCATCCAATATCACATCATTATCAGATATGATCAGACCCTGATTCCAAGCATTTTTTAAAAAAGACTCATCTCTCGCATTTGCAAAGAATCCAGTCTCTAGACTGTATTGATCTAACCAATATAAGGAGAGTAATTCAGTTGTCAGTATGTGGACCAACCAGTCAATTCTTCGAGTGGAGTTCACATCTTGCTCATTGAACAACTTGGATTTAAGCCTTAGGTGATAGGATTCAATTGCAGCCAGGAGCTCCATACTAGCCACAGGGAGAGACCTTAAGGAATTAACCCATAAATCTGGAACAATAAAGCTTGAAAAATAAGTCCGAGAAATCGCAAAACTTTGTAGTTTGTAAGGCCATAACCTTACTTTATAAGCAACACCTATAACAACTATCAGAGCTGTTCAGTCATTCCAGTAATAATATATGCTATTGAAGAATGCTGATTCATCATGCTTAGACTAAAGTTGAACAAGCCATGAGCTCATCTACTCCAATTTGATCGATTGTATGAAAGGAAAGCTCATAATACTGGTAGCATATAAATGGATCAGAGAACATATTTTGATAATGGAATGATTATAAGAGTTAAGACAACACTAAAAGATTCTTTGCAGCAAATGAAAGGATGTGCTCTACACAAAATATCGTCAAGCATAAAAGAGACACACACCTATACAAGGCACCCATTTCCTTTTGAAATATTCCATAAATATACTTTGGTCCACATAAACATGCATGAACTCCTCAACAGCATCTGCTACTATTGGTCCACTTCTTCCAGAAAATAAAATGCACCCCAAGTGCTTAATCATATCTTTCTGCACATCAATGTTACAGCATTTCTTAAAGATGCTTCTTATCAAAGCACGGCGACCACGCCAAACACAAAATACAACCCAACACTGGAAAGCTTCTCTGAAAATACAGAGAATCATCGTATTGATACCACTTTTTAAGTCAAACTCATGCAGATTAACTTGAGTAATCTGTTTAAGATTTTACCTTACAACAGAAACATCCAAGGAAGGATCATCCACTAAAAAGGAGTTTGGTTTCCACTTGTGATCCTTGGTTCTGACTTTCTCAGTTAGTGACCTAACCCATTTCTGCATATCTTGACTCAGAAATGAGGATGCAATGACCCAAGCAACAGGAATTGCATTTTGAGACGAATCAAAAGCGAGTAAAGTGCACAGAGGATGCTGTCATAGGAAAAGGGGGAAGGAAGCAGCACGCATAAGTCAAAAACATATAAACTAGAATAAGCATGTACACATGAAGTTTCTTTCTAGTTTTTAAGATGGGAAAATTCATCCTCAGCCATAACAGATACTGGAAGAAGTTCTGGTCTAACTAGATGACCATTGACAGATGTTCCATTATTCTGAAGGTCATAACTAAGAATACACATTAAATATGTTTCCAACACAAAGGAGGGATAGTGCCTTAGAAGCAGAATCCTTTAGTATAATTGACATTAGCTTTTGATAACCCCCCTTTGTTTCAGTGAACTCCACAATAATGGAGAACAAGCACCAAAAATGGTAGTAATATTTCTTATCTGCTTTTCCCCTAAAACTTAACTTACTTGGCATTTTGGCAAGCACATGCAAGACTCAAAAAAATTCATTTTGCTCCCATATTGTGACCCCAATAAATCTATACAACGAAATTGTAATATTCAAGTCTTTCTATCAGTTGGGATTGAAAACTAACAGCACTCCAGAGCCCTAGCTTTGATATAAGTTCAACTGTCTTTTTCACAGTACCTGCATATCTACAGGCGCGTGTGCAAGAAAGAAAGTGATAAAGAGAGACCCAGCATGTTACCTTCAAATTCTTTCTCCCAAACATTGAATGAAAAGCTAATGAACCATGATGTCCATAATGGATCATTTGCTGCAGCTGCCAATCTGTCTGTATTCCCAGGATGAATGGTTCTGTACCAATGTTATCTTGGAAGAAGAAAACAAGCTTCTGATGGCGCTGAACCCACATCTTTACACTCAGGTTATCATTTACATGCAATTTATGGCATACATTACGAACAACCCTCTCCATGTTACGAACATCATTTCTAGTAAGGAAATCATCACGACTATGAGGACCACCATGACCCTGCACCACCTCCATGTGATGCTGGATTATATCATCCAAAGATATTCCAACATAGAGCATAGACATCACTTTCTGGCGTAGTTCTTCTGAAATCCTTGGAGCGTACATTGCTCTTGTGCCAATAGCATCCAGATCCAGTATTCCATGGCATGGGCCCCCAGTTTTATCTACATGTCTTCTTTGATTGTATATGATAAGCGCCAGGAGAGGGCGTATATACAAACGTTTTACAGTAAAATGGCAAAGGCAACCTCTCATCATATGGCGCCTCCCTGGCCTGCTGCCCTTCCCAGTTGCAGGTTTGGTGTTAGAACCATCCCCAATACCAGATTCGTTATCTCGATAGTCTTCAGGTCCATATGAACACCAATATCTGAAAGATTGCAGTTATAAATAGCATGTTAATTGTTAAATGGATGAATCCAATGGTCGCATTAAGAAGCACCAACCTTCAAAATAACTTTGACATGTTAAATCAATAAAGCACAGAGAACCTAAGACTGACAATCCATCAGCAGGAATGAAAAAAGAATTTTTCACACGACAAGTTGTCAACTAATTATGGAAGTGATACATAAAAGCCCCAGCAGGCTGAATATTCAAAAAAGAGAATGACACATTGTTGTCTAAACTAAACATTCAACAATTGGAAGAAGGTCATATTCAAGCACCAAACTTACAGTGTATATTCTAGATAGCCATCAACCCTTGGTTTGATAATACTACCTTCAGATCTTTTCCTTCTCGACTCAATTCGAAAGCTAGCAGGGCATTCAGCATTTGAAGATTCTCCCTTTACAAAATCATCCACTCTAGCAAAAGGTATAAGAGCAATGTCGTCACCACCTTGGCGACCGCCTTCTACCTTTACCCACTCGATTTGAGAAGCTGAAAACTCTGCAAAAGGAGGATCTTGCACTGGAAGATTAAGAATATCTTCCATTCTTGGCATCTGCATTTCAAGTTTCATGAATCAGATATCAGACATGACAGCTTACCCATCTTGAGAAAAGGCATCAAGAATAGCCTACCTTTAACATTATCAGGATTTGATTTTTGACTAATACAATTATACAAGACAGCGGCACGTGCAAAAAACCAACCACATTAATCACAATTGCTCCGATACCCCGCAGTTCACAATCAAATCGATATGAGAAACTAAAAAAAATAGAAGTAAAAATAAAAAACCAAGAAGAGATATTTGAACCTGCTTTCTACTTTTGATCATGTCAGCTCTCCTCAATGGAAGCATCTTAAAACAGACAGTAGCAAATAAATAAACAAGTGGACTCATTTTTCTGTCCGATATATAACTAGACAATGAGAAGAGGACCAGAATTTAAGTAAAAGAGATCATTTAACTCCTGCATTCAATACCCAACTAACAATTGCCACACAAAATTACCTTTGGATCATGTCCCTTCATGCTCCTTCTTTTAGAGATACAGAACAACAATCTATCAACCCTTAACAGCATATGATGCAGAACAAAAGAAAAGGCGAACTTATTAGAAAATTAAAACTCATAATATATGAGAGGTGGAAAACAAAAAACGAAAAAAATCAGTAGCCCTAAAAGTTCACACAATTACTTGGAGATCACAAACAAGGGTTCGGCTCGCTTAATAAGAATTGAAACGGTTGAAAAAGGTGAAAATCAGAGGATCCAGAGTCGAAAATTGACTGGAAATAAGTAAAGTTGCTCGACACAGGAGGGAATTGTGATAGACAGAAAGGAGAATTGACGAGCAATGCACTTGAAAGAAAATGGAAAACAAAGAACTGTATTCGTGGAAGTAAAATTCATAAGTAAGAACAGCGTGTCCAAATCATATCACCGGAAAGTGGCCAAAAAAATTTAAATGCTAATTTTGGGGATATCACAATTTTGTAATGCAAAGATTGTGTTTTTTTAAATGTTGCCCACTTTTATGTTAATTGGGCTTAAAATTGTGACATATACCTTAATATTTTATAAAAAGTTCTAAATAAGTCCCTGTAATTATCTCTATTACCGTTTTTACCTCTTATTTAGACGGAAAGGGACAAAAATGATATTAGAGATAAAGGTTTATTTAAAACATTTTAAAAAAGATGAAAGTGAAAATCACACATTTGGGTAATGTTACCAGAACTCATTTTTAAGATTACATCAACATCTAATTGATCTACATTGCTTAGTTGTGATATCACATAAGTTGAATTAATGATTTATATACTAAAAATTGCCAAATTTTTAACTTTTCTAAAATTGTGGGGTTATCATTATTATTTTGAAAATATTAAAATGTAATAGGATACTAAAAGAAAGGTTATCATACACTTAGGCTTATATTCAATTAAAAGGTTAAAATATTAGTAGGATCTTGACCATAATAATAATTATCCTAATAAAAATTAAGATGAAACTTTTTGATGATTAAGGTTGTTAAGTTATGACATCTAGTTGATGGAGCGTCAATAGTATCAACTTAAATTAATGTAGAACATAATAATACTAAAGAACTACTAAAAAGGAGTGATAAGAAATAATCATTATAAGAACCCTAATACCTAAGGTGAAGAGGTAGAGAGAAAGGAAGTCCCTTTGTCTCAATCTCCTAACTCCATTAAAAATAATCCTTATAAGAACCTTAATACCTAAGGTGAAGGGGTAGAGAGAAAGGAAGTCCCTTTGCCTCAATCTCCTAACTCCATTAAGTGTTTGTGTTAGCTCTTTATACACTAATAGGAAGAAATAGTAGAATTTATGCAATAGAGTTATTAGATCTTAGGGAGAATAAATGACTGAATTAAATGCAACCGTTTTTGTTTTGTTATATTATGCTTAATTGATATTTCTAATTCTTTAAAGAATTATTCAATTGAATTGAATCTTTAGAGTGCTTCTAAGGTTGTTTAGTAGCTAAAGTGGATCAAACTGAGACAAATGCATTTGTTAAGAATCCTTTACGTAGACTAGATGCCCTAACCATAGCTTACTTTTGAGAGAATAAAGGGAGTGTTTTCTGTATAGCCTCTAGCTTAATTATAAATAAATCTCCTGGTTGGATCATTGACTTTACTACTGAAGTTAATATGAAGGCCATATCTCCTCTTAAACTTGACGAAGTTGTAGATAATGTTATGGCTCTCTTAAAAGAGATATCTTCTAGGTATACCCTTGAGTCCACTAATTTGGTCAATTCCCCTTTAACTCAGGATTCAAGCACAATAAAGAAAGGGAAATAATTCAAATCAATCACAAAGAAAAGCTTGGTAAAAAACCTAAAGGGAAGGGCTTTTATACCTCCACCATTTAATAGTCATTTCCTAGAATGTGAGGGGCACAAATTACCTAAAAAAGTATCTGGCAATCTATGATTATTTACTTAATATAAAGCCTTATTTGATTAGCTTGTTGGAAACCAAAACAAAGGAGAATCACTTTAACAATGGAGTATGGTTTCTTAAGAACAAATGAAGCTCCTCATCTGTGTCAACTTTAAGGGCTTTCATCCTTTCTCATCTCAAAATAAACGAACATTGTTTAGCTCTTCTATTACTATTTTAGAGAATGAAAAATGTTCTTTTTAACATGCATCTAACCAAGCACCTAATATTGATGATTTTAATGCCCCGTTGTTCTAGAAAACTTACAACATAGTGAGAAATCAAGTTATTAATGAAGTTAAAGAATTTTTCACTAAAGGAAAAATGCTCAAGGAATTGAACAAGACATTACTTTATCTTATCCATAAAATTACTAACCTTCGTACTTCTATGATTATATACCTATAGCATATTGTAATATTATTTACAAGATCATTTCAAAGATCCTAGCCTCAAGTTTAAAATTTAAGGTGAGTAACTTAAGCAATCCACTATAAGGTGCTTTCATACATGGGAGGAATATTGGAGACAATATTTTTATGGCTTATGAGCTATTCGAATCATACTATTACAAAAAATCAATTGGAAGTTGCTCCTTAAAGATTGATTTTTACAAAATATTTGATACTATTAACAGGGAATTTTATTTTGAATGCTCTCTAATCCCTTGATTTCCACATTATATTCAACTAATGAATTAATCAATATATCTCTACGTTAACTTATAGTGTCATTGTTAATGGTGAGCCCACTTGTGTTTTTAAGGGAGTTAAAGGTGCTAGACAAAGTGACCCTATCTCGCCTTACAACTTCACCATTTGCATTAAGGGATTAACTAGAATTATCTTTTATGGCATCAAACAAGGTATGCTTTACAAATATGGTTGGAAATATAAGTTTAGGAAGACATTTAATCTATCCATTGCGGATGATATAATTTTGTTTTATGGGGCCTTTTTTCAGAAAACAAAATGAATTACCAAAAAGGGGGTTAAATATATACCAAGGTTCAACTAAAACACTCAAAATAAGCTTATAAAATAACCAAACTAACCTCTCAATTCATAAATGTTGGAAAACTTACTTAACCTTACTATAATACATTAATTTTATGGAAGGACTAACTTAAAACCACCATTAAACAAATTTCAAGGTCTTTTTGACTCATAAGCTTACATAATCACTCCAAATCCTATAATAATGTGCAATTCTAGGCTGGTAGGCTTTTGTTGCTACTTCATTATAAAGTAGTTATTCTCTAATCTACTAAATATAATAATCTAGAACCTTTTTCTAATACCATAGAAAATATGTTTATCCTTTCCCTCCATATCTTATAGATTCACATTCTAAAGCTAATTATTGTCACCTTTGGGCAACACTAGATCTTCTTGCAACCATTTCATAATCCTTTTATGGTTCATATTTGTATTGTTAAGGAAGCATAAGTCTTAGATAGCCTTATAAATTCTTGCTATAAATTTACACTCAATGAATAAATGAGCAAGGGATTTTGCAACTACTTTACATAGGTAGCAAGTACTTAACAAGTTTAGAAAGCTCAATCTATCCATAGTGGCCATCTTTGAATGGTTAATAACCGTAATAGAAAAGAAACCCATAAGGCTAAATTTTAGTTCCAAACCACCATGTCTATTGCTTAATTTCATTTCTTGGTCTCAAAATCTCCTTGCATGATCTATTAGTAAAAATCCCATGATCTATTAGTAAACATCCTTAACTCACATTGGCACAATAGTTAGGGATTAGATACTTAAGGTCAACATGGATGTTACACCATTGATAGATTCAATTAACACTTGAACTTTAGCATTCATTCAACCAACTCTTTAACTTTAGCATTCATAGGGAAAATAATATATTATAGCAAATGTGGCTGATTAATAAGCCCAATGTTACTATAATTGTCAAAGAATAAAAATGTTGTTTCACTATTCCCTATCATACATTTGATACCCCCTGTTTGGTATTCTTTCATATGCAAGAGTTAAGCTAGGCCTTATGAGAAGGAAGGCCTTGTAGCTATCTCTTAAACACTCTGACCCTTTCAGAAGTACGTATTTGTTCACTTTGCCCACAATGAGTCTTTAGTAACCATTAGTGTCTATAATCCATTTCCCATCATCACCCTATTGGATAAGCTTATAAGTATGATTCTTAGCCCTCCTTCATATTGGGGTTTGTAAACATCATTCTATTTTACCTTATCCTACACTATCTTGTTGTCTTTACCACTTTATAAGAAGTTTTGTATTATCTTTTCCAAGGATTTAATCAACCCCTTAGCTAGCAAAATGTGAAATGACTAATAAACATGAAGAGTGTTGAGTATTGATCAAATAAATAGCAATATATTAGCTTGGGATAAGTCCTTATTGCAATAACATCCTAATCTCTCCTAAAACTTCTAAACATTCCCTAAATTGTAGCTTCTTGTTAGATAGAGGAACATTCCCTAAATTGTAGCTTCTTGTTAGATAGAGGAGGCCAAGATATGTGAAAAGAGGGTTTTTAGTTTGTAACCTTAATATGATTAAAAGACCATTAACCAGATAGGATGCACTTCTTAAAACAACAATATGGCCTCTATTATAGTTAATATTTGGCCCAAACTTATCTTTAAAGGCATGAAGGGAGTTTATTAAGATGCTAACTAGATATTCATAGCTTTGGAGAATTAACGAAAATTATTTGCAAACTCTATAGTGACCAAACCAAGTTTCTTATACCTGCTATAGAACTTAAAACCTGGATTAACAACTATATTTTGTTTAATCAGCCTAATCAAAACCTCCATGTATTTATAAGGGGAAATATGGTTTTCTTGTTTTAAGCCTCAACCTACTTTTAACAAATATGAAGGCTCACCATTAGTTAATACATTGAGTTATTGTGATATACATCTTTAACCAATGTCAAAATCTCTCTAGAAATCCAAACACCTCCCCTATTTAAAGAATGAACTCCCAATTGATAGAGTCATATGTTTGTGAAAATCCACTTTCAAAGCATAATTTTAAGGGACCTTTTCCTTATATAACCTTTAAATAATTCTTATGCAATGAAGACATCATCCCTAATTTGTCCCTACTATAAAGGCATCTTATGTATCAATAACTTCTAATTTCGACACTTTCCTCATCTTTGTAACTAGAAAGTTGAATGTTATCTTATAAAGAAAATTGCAACAAAAAATAGGTATATATTTTCTCAAAGATTTAGGATTAGTAATCTTAGGGAGTAAACATATGAATGTCTTGATTTATTTTAAAATTTTGACCTTTCCAAAGAATTCTAAATTAGCGTCTATAACCATATCTCTTATCCTTGTCCATGCTTTTAGTAAAAATAGCCATTAAGACCATCTAGCATAGGGGATCTAGTTGCACCTAACTAAAAAATTGCACTTTTAAAATCTTAAGTAGTCAATGAATTGCTAAGGAATTCCATTTCATCCTCATAAAATTAATTAGAAACAAAATGGTTGAGGAGTTGCAAAAAGGACCAGTTATTAGTAGATATGCCAAGTGCCATTTTAAAAAACCTGAATGCTTCCTTCTTAAGATCATCTTTATTCTATTGCAAGTATTTCTAGCCACTACTGAGTTATAACAAAATCTTTATATTTATATCCACATCCTTCTTCTAGTGTATCCTAGCTCTTTGTTGGAGGAGTGAATTATGGATCCATACTACTTTGATGTACTTATTTGAAGCTAGTTTTTCTTCCTCAATTAGGTTTTTGACCCTAATTCATTGGTATAGAGCAATTTGGTTGGAGTTTAACTTTAACTTGGTTTCATCCACCTATTTACTTGTGTCTATCCTTCTCTTGCATTAAGTTTTTTAAGTTCCTATTTGACGTATTTTAGCTTCTCAAAACAATTATTGCCTTATGCCCCATTACCTTTTGAGATATACCATTTTAAATTTCTTCATCAAAACTGGTGATGCTGTCGCCTGCAACCAAATATAAAATATTTTCACTCCCGTTAAAACAAATTAATGTAGTAACGGTAAGCAGATATCGTTCCCACAAGGAATTTTGCGATTATAAAAATTTCGAATTCAAACGTCACAAATAATAAAGGGGGGGTTGTTACTTACTGAAATAATAATGGAAAATCAAAAAGGAAAAATCGCAAATTGAAATAATAATTTAGTCTGAAAAATCAATAGGAAAATACCTTAGTTTTGGTCACCGATGTTACCATGCTATTATGAATCCTCGACAAAAATTGTTATTATTAACGAACATTTATTGAGGAAATTTTCTATTAATTGTATTGACTAGAAACGTGTATCCTAGTAACCTTATTAAACAATAATCTAGATACGATCATAGAT
>JANVCL010000008.1:18676024-18687268 GCA_026546855.1 Erythroxylum incrassatum | reverse complement strand
CTTAAATTCATAAATTGTCTCACCAATTTCTTTCTCATTTAATTTCATTTTAATATTTCTAATTTTTATCAAAAGTTTGGGGTCCAACATTTAATGTGTGATTCACTTCACTTCTGATCTTCCAGTATTTTTGGAATGACCACCAACTTCATTAAAATTCTTTCCACTATCACCAACACCATCGACAATATTGTCACATTTAAACCCATTGTGCAAAGTCTTCCCACATCTCTTCTCATTTGTTCTAGAAAAAACGTATTCTTCATCATCATCTTCAAAGAACTCCTCATCAACTAAATCACTATCCCACATAACAATGAAGTCCTCATCTTGCTCCAATTCAGCTTGGAATAACCCCTCATTTTGCTCCAATTCATCAACAGAGTCGAACTCCTCACCATCTATCGCAGGATTCTCATAACCATGATCATAGTAAATTTCAACATTCTGACAATTCAATTCTTCCATTTTTTGGAGCATAGCCAACATGTCATTGTTAGGCTTTAAGCTTAACTCCATCAAACTTCTAATAGACTCATATGGAAATTTGTAAAAAAAAATAGGGATTACCTTATGTCCTTTATCTTCAGAAATCCCTTTTAGAACTAGCATGCTTAGTTCATCAATACCGAACCCAAAACCCAGAAAAGAATTCAGAAACTAGATTCTTTTTTTCTATAATAGAACAATTCATATTGAGCTTTACTATTAATACTCATGTGATTGCCGCATTTGATATTACTACCTGTTTATCTACTGATGCCATATATTGTTGCTTAGAATGTCACAAACCATTCTTGTGAAGCTAGCCTTGTGTTACCTAGCCTCACAAGCATGGTGGTATGTTTAGAACTCACTGAGTTGCGTTGTAGACTCATCCCTTACTATCATCATTTCAAGGAATTAGCAGATCATACAAGAGAGAAATCCAAGCCTTTTGAGACTCGCTTGGATAAACAGACAAGTATTGTTTTTGGCATGTTGTTAATTGCAGATGCTTATAGCTGCTCCATGGTTTGTCATAATCATATGTACATAAAACATGTATGGATATGCTATGTTATTGAGAAAGATGTCGGTTGATGATATGAGATGATCATAGATTGGTTGATTATAAGTAGATAATGTATGTGAGAATTGCATATTTGGATCCTTATTTCTTTCAACCTATTAAGCAAGTATAAGGATTTATTAAACAAATGAATGGGTCATACCAGATTTTTAGTAGAATATAGAAAAGTTAGGCTTAGTACGGGTTTTGGTGGCATTAAGTCTGCCTATTCCCTAATGCCAACACGGTCCAAAAAGGCAGGTCGTGTCATCCAGCCTAGCTGGTTCAACGGTTCGAATACCGGCTTTGATACTACTTGTAGCATCCCAGATTACCCGTTTAAAGATATTGTCCACTTTGGGCCTTAGCCCAGCCAAACCCTCACGATTTTGCTTTTCCGAGGCTTTCCCAAGAGGCCACCCATCCTAGATCTACTCTCACCCAAGCACATTTAACCTCGAAGTTTCGATGGGATCTGGTGCATTAGGCCATAGAAAACGCGTTTGAGGGGGACAAGTATAAGGTATACTTCGTTCTCCTCTCCAACTGATGTGGGATCTCACAGTTTCCACCCCTTAGGGCCCGGCCTAACCGGCACAACGATTCAGGTACCGTCTTTGATACCACTTGTAACTTCCCAGACCACCCACTTACAAATATTGTCTCCTTTAGGCCTTGGCCCAGCCAAGCCCTCGCGGTTTTGCTTTTCCCGAGGCTTTCCAGAAGGTCTCCCATCCTAAAACTTCTCTCGCCCATCCCAAGCACATTTAACCTCGAAGTCTGATAGGATCCGGTGCATTAGACCATGGAAAACACGTCTATAAGGGAGAGGTATCCATACCCTTATAAGGCATACTTCGTTCCCCTTTTCAACCGATGGGAGAATCTCACATGAGAATGTCCGTTTGACGAACATAATGTCCGTTTAATAGACATGAACTGGTCTGGGGGCCTTTTTAAACCCGAGAAGGCCCGTTTAACATACCTAAAGTTCATCTAACGGACATAGGTGATACAAAACTCCCTCCAAAGCCTCTCCAATGGTTCGTACATCCATTCTAACATCATGTTCACTTATAATCTTCCCAAATTCAACTCTTCTATTGCAATATCACTTCATATCAATTCAACCACCAACCTTGTTTCATTAAATCTTCTAATCACTACTCATTTGATTCATCAAGATCACCAATTCTCATCATTTATTGTAGTTGTCCTGTACATACATCCTATGTAGCATCACAACTTATAATGATTGTATCTCTCAGCTTCGATATCCAAAAATTGTATACTTTATGCCTTTGGAAAGCTAAGAGGATAAGCTATAACTTCCAAGAAGGCAACTTTGTCTAATTCATCCTAGATTAATACAAATTTTTCCTATGAAGTCAGAACATACACATTTTACCCTTATAAAAGACTTGAAAATTGTCCCAAATTCACCTCCTCTCATGCAACATCATTTTTAACCATTCAACTACATTTCATCATTCATAATTCCTATTTTATTTTCCATAAAATCTCACTGATGTATATATATATATATATATGTAACAACAATTCATGTTTAAAAACTCATAAACTCAAGTTGATAACTTCTTCAGGTATTTATAATTTCAACTCACATCATCCATACATAATTTATATTTCATTAACACCAAGGATAAGAGTTTACAAACCTTAAATGGCATTCCAAGACACAATACATCATATATCCAAAAAATACAAACTTTACATAAATGAGTAACACTTGAAAAGCAACCAAAGCCTTGTGTTTTACAAAAATAAGTTAAAATCCAAAATATGCAGATTTGGAGTAAATCCCTTACGCTCTTGATCACTTGATCTCCTACCTCATCACTTGAAGATGGGATGGAATGACAAGCTTGTAAGTAACAAGTTTATAATCAGTAATAAGCAAAAATCATTGAAAATATTCATGATCATAGCAAATTCTCATGAAAATCCATAAAACATATATTTCTCAAATTCTCAACTTATCAAAAAAATTCACAACTCACATAAGTCATGCATTCATCAAACTTGTCAACACATGTAAACACAAAAGCACATCATAATTGTTTAGGAAAATCGATAAACATGACGAACTACATAATTTCACATAATGGTCTTATGTAGTCGTAAACTTGAGGGAGTCCATGAAAGAGCCCTGTGCCACTAGCGAGCAGACAGGAGAAGCCTTTAAATTGGTCAACGTGCACGTGAAATTCTTGAATGGACTACACCAAACCCACATAACATGTAATTCATGAACTTGAAACAGTTTTCCCATATGGCACATTTTTGGAAACTTGATTTTATAAACATAGTATCTTTTTAAAATCATTTCCATATCACAATTCATCATCAAAATTCATACACCAAAACATGTAGCAATTTCGTAAATCATTCAAAAGCAATAAAAGCAACATTTATGAAGTAATTGAAATCATTTTATTTTCTTGATTTGGAAAAAAATTAATGGCTCATTACTCAATTATAAACATGAAACCCACCTTGATTTCCTTGCTTAACTTTGCTCAAATTGGCTTTACTCCCTTTGCTCCTCTTGCCTCTCTTGATTTCATTTATCAAAGACAAAATTCCCATTCAATAGGAATTCAAATTGGAGAACACATAAGACATATTCACTAAAATTGATGTCAGAAAGCTTAAACACATGTATTTTCTAAGCTCCAAGCACTAAAATCCTTCAAAAATTCCAAAAGATTCAAAATGGGATTACCTTAATTCTTCACCAAATAAGGAGTTTCTTGGCTCTAATGAAAGCTCTTCTCTTCCTCTACCTTTTCTCTTCTTGAAAAACCTCAAATTCTTTCTCAAAAACTAAGAAAGATGGAACCTTAATTGATTCAAACATATTGTCTACTCAATTTAGATTCAACATATTCGTTCTTTCTAATTAATAATTGATTTATAGTATATATTTTATAATATTCTTTTCAAATATTAGTTAACTTGAGCTAAAGAATTTCTTAAATCACTAATAATTAAGAAGAAGGAAATATTCTCTAGAATCACTTTAGGTTGGTGATTCTTGTATTAACTAACCAAGCAATCTTTATATAGTTTATATTATATCCAAAGATTATTTACTAATCTATTTTGATTAAAATTGGTCATAAGTAGTTTTAAAATATATTAATTCTTATGAAAAAACCTTAGGAATCAAGTCTAACACTCAATTATATGACTATCATAATGAGAAAATTTAGAGACATATAAAAAATGATCCATTTAGGATCCTCATAATTAGGTGAATTCAATAATGTTTTCTAATAAGCAGGCATATATTTGTTTAATTATCTCTATACTTTAGTTTATAAGAATATTTTCTTTACAAGGAAGAAACATATGCAAAAGTCAATCTATGCTATTAATGTCCAATTTAATATGGAAATGTCAAAGAATGATTTAAGGATAATATGTAAGTATATAAATCACATAATTATGCTCTCATCGTAATTTCATTTATAAAAATATACTTATCCCATGTACTTTATCTTATAATTTGGTTAATTAAACAAACACGTACAAGATAAATATATCTTTAATTAATTATATCATAAAATGTTAAACTGACGGATTAGCTGTAGATTATAACCAATTAAGGTCAATGCATATATATAACAAAAATCTCATATAATCATATGTCAAAAAGACTATTATAGAATTTAACATTAATATTTAATTTAAAATCACCAATCAAAATTTTCAAACAATTAAAAGGAGTAACAAAAATTTTGATCTAACATGTGTATGGGAATTTTATATAAGTGACAAAGATGGTAGAAAGTTGAATTGCCTCAAGATGATGGGAATAAAACATTTTCTTAAGCTATACAAGCTTCAAAATAATGGACCTATGAAGAGAGGCTTGAATAGATTAGTAGTAGTTCAACTAAAGCGCCGAAAGAAATTGGAGATCCATTATAGAATGTTTGAAGATTATTAACAAAAAGCATAGCAAAGAAGGAGAAAAAAGCTCTTAATGACCTAACGGTAGATCTTTATACAAGGAATGAGTCTTTGTTAATTCAAAAGACTAAATTTAAGCTTATGATGTTGATTCAAGCGAAGGAGTAAGCTTTTGAAAATGGTTATATAACATAATCAAAACCAGACTAAAAAATAAACTAAAGTCAATCTTTCACTAGGTTTATATAGTGTAGGAATAAATGCAAACTAGGACCAAATTTAAACTTGTAACTAGTGCTAAACTCATCATTGTACTTATGCGTATTGTTCTAAAACAAAATTTTCATAGGCTTTAGAAGTTGGACTGACATTTGAATTATGTTTTTGTTAGTTTTTAAATTTTTTTATTTTTTTAGATGGGGATTGACTTACCTTTGAAATTTATTTGTATCTATTTCTTTTTAAGATTTTAACTTAAACAATTCCTTATCTAGCCTAAAAATTTTCTTATAATGACTTGTTTATTTTATTTATTTCTTGTTTGTTTATTTATTTTCTTATTTTATTTTTATTTTTATTCTTTACCTTGTTATTCTTTATTTTTATATTCTTATTTGTATTGTTTTTTATAAATATCTTTTAAGCTTATTTTTATTTTTATTTTAATTATTACTTTTATTATTTATATTATTTATATTTTATTAGTCTTTATTTCTAGTTTTATTTATCTTTTATTTTTATTTTTATCTTGTCATATCTTTATTGTATTATTTATTTTCTTATTTTCTTATTTTTATTTGAACGTATTTGTTTATATTTAGTTTTACTTTTATTATTATCCTTTATCTTTATCTTTATGTTATGTTTACTTTTATTTTTTGATTTGTATATTTTATTATTATTATTTTATTTGATATATTTTTATTTTTTAATTTTAGTTTTGATTTTTCTTTCAAATACTTCTCGAAAACTATTTTTCTGTCTTTTTTCTTTTCTCTTTTTCTTATGGGTCTATTAAAAACATCATCTTCACTAGTTAGGGGTAAGATTGTATACTTCTGGATCTCCCCGAACTTCATGACTCAGCAAGACTTCTACTGGGTTGTTGAAGCTTTCTTGTTGATGTAATAGAGAGTTTATGATTCTCACTAATTAATTTAAAAAATCTTCGAGATAATTTCCTCAAATTTTTAGAGCAACTCTTATTTTAAGTTCTTTAAAAAATTAAGGTCTTATTTAGATTTTCCAGTGGTGATTAAAACATAAGATCTTATCACTCTTAATCCTATATTTTCTAGAGCATGGTAATTATATCATTCCTTATATTTTATGTTTATTTTCTTGGTTCAAACTTGTCATGATAGAATGGCTCTTGCTCTTGTCATATTGATATTGAATCTCACTTTTCCTATTGGTGATGGAGTAAGAAGGATCTAAAAAAGACTATCCCACAGAAGATGGGTCATTTTTATTCAAATTCAACTCTAAAACCTACTTGAATGAGATACTAGAGTAGGGTCTTTGGCATGTTTACCAAGAAATGGAAACTAGGTATAGACCGTGATAGAGCAAACAATGATAGCATTTTCGTATGGGTAAATTTTCATAATGTTCCCCTAAAAATTTGGATAATTGAGGGAATTAGCTTCCCAGCTAGTTCCATAGGTAAACCATACATTGTGATAGAGCAAACAATGACAGTAGTCCTATATGGGTAAATTTTCATATTGTTCCCCTTGAACTTTTGAAAATTGAGGGAATTAGCTTCCTAGCTACTTCCATAGGTAAACCAATATGTATGGGCTCACAAACTGCAAGTAAGGAGGAGATATACTTTGTTAAAATGTGTATTGAAATTAAGAAAGATGCATAACTTCCTAACAACATTCTTGTTTTAAAATTAGGAGATAGGAGAATTAGTAAGAAGGGAAATGCCAGTCACTTACCCTCGGAAGCCTAGCAACTTCAATAAAAAATGGATAGTTATAGAAAGAACTTTCAAAACTGGAGGATATGAAGAACTCATAGGTCCTATCCCTTATGGTGATATGAAATTATGGTTCCTACCCCTTATGATGATATTAATACCAATAGGGAAAAAATTCAGAGGAAGGTTGTGATGAATTTATGACTAAAACACAAGAGCTTATAAGGGATCTTCCTGTATAAGAAATCACTCTTAATCTATTGGCACACGATCCTTCTATTCGTAAGGATACTGAAGGCCCCAGGGAAGTGACAACTAAATAGGTGGAGAATACTATGGAAAAGGAAGAGGACAAGGAATTCACTAGTAGCTCCAAAGGGAAATCCACTGGAAGGAAAGGAAAAAACATCCAAAAAGGGGATCACCACCTTAAAAAACCATGAAAATTCTAATTTGGAGTACAAGAGGGCTCTATCACCCTCTCAAAAGGAAATATGATAAAGAGGTTATTAAAGAAAAGAAGCCTTTTTTTGTAGGACTTCTTGAAACTAAAATTAAAAAAAGCCTAATTTTCGTGATTACCTTACGTTTTTAGGTGTTGAATGAAAAATCATCTCCAACCATAATTAACACTATAATGGAAGGATCATTTGTGTTTACAAATCTAAAAAAAATCATAATCTAAGTTACTCAAGTGTAAAACCCTGAACATTCCCTTTTATCGATTTATAGATTTTATTCTAGGTGAATAGCATTTTAGGTTGAATAGTGAAACTGGGTAAACAATGCTTCCACTTGGATAGGGATTTTGAGGGCTCAACCCTAAAAAACAAAATTGAAAATACCCAAAATAGGTATTCAAGTCAAATGACATTGAAACGGATTGAAAACAAGTCCAATCAGATGAATTTTGGAAATTTAATAAGTTTAGGAAAAATGCCCTTTTTGGAAAATAATGGGTATTAATGATTTTAAACCCATTCAAAATTTTTAAGGCACATAATTACTAAGTATTGAGCCTAATTAAAGTATCCCATGGTCAATTTGATGGTGAGACGGTTTTGGAATATTTTTGGACTTTAATCTGGTTTATAGGTGTAGTAATCCATGAAAGGGTGAATTGTTCTTTTAACATACAGGACTCCGTATGGTTTAAGAAACATTAAACTAGATGATGATGACTCTTTTAAGATGTTTAATAAGAAAATGACGTGTAAAGTATTAAAGTAGTATAAAAAGGCAAAAGTAGACAAATTTGATTCATTTGAAAGGAGGATTCGTGAGAACCAAATGAAAGGAATAAAAGAAGACAGGAATGCAGAGAATCTAGCCAAGGAGAAGAGGAAGAAGAGAGGTGCCATTTTTTGTAGATTTGGAGTAGAAATTGAAGAAATCTTGACCTAGGATTGGTGTTCACCAATTTACCAAGAGATTAGGAGAAAAACTGATAATGTTTTCTTAGTTTAAGTTGTTTATTTTGTGGATTTCATATGGAATGGAGTTATTTAAGATCAAAGGTTGTTTTTGACTTATTATGGAGTAGATAATAAACTTGAAAGCATGTAAAGGTTTAAAACTTCAAAAGTGAATCAAGAAACCGAGGTTAGGGTTATGATGTTCATGATATGGATTTGATGTCAATGAAGTAAAGAAATAAAAAAGGATTGAATTGGAATTGTTTTGAGTTCTTTTATGGGTAATAAAGAGAAGATGTGTTAAGAAAAATGTAAGGATAGTAAAAGAGTTGTATATTAAACCAACCTAAGAAATATTGGACAAAATTTGTAATTTTTTGCTTGATGAGTTTAAATGAAGCTTGGAATGGACCTTAGGTGAAATGTATTGAAAAGTTTGAAAGAAAGTGGAATAGTATATATATGTGTGTAATGAGGACAATTTGGCCTTAAAGAGGAAAGTAATTGATAGTGTGATTCATTGAAGTTCAATTACGATTAAGGTGTACATCACCCAAAATCTTAAGGTTGTTTTCATGAAAAATCAAAGGGAAAAATTTAGAGTGACCTATTCTGCCATATTATGATTTAAGCAGATGGGATGATGTTTAAAAAAATGTTTTAAGAAAATTTCATAGTTAGATTCTGAAATGGAAACCAAAGGAATAACTTATAGTAGTTAAAACCGGATTGATAGTTATAATGCTTTATTTCCTATAGTGGAAATAGATGATTAAACGACTTGTAAATTGTGCAGATCAAGAAGAGACACTCAACACATGAGCGTATTTGGCCATAAACGACAAAACTGTGAGTGTATCTTTAAACTGATTTTATAAAACAAAAATGGTTTCTATTTTATAATGAAAAGTATATCTATAAATAAGTTCATTGCTGTTGCTACTTAAATTTGAAAACTAATTTTCATGAGATTTATATATATGCTTTGAGATGGCATCAAATTGAAAATGCATATGCACTGAATTGGCATGACAATGGAACTTAAACATGAACTGAATTGTTATAGAAATATGGTGCACCTATGTATTAATTGTTGTTTAGCCTATGGTACACCATTAGGTCTCTTTAAACATATGATTATACCGATCAAACTATGTCCTAACGTGCATGGCAGTTTCTGGGGGCATTTACCACCAACGGTGGGTGGTGTTGTGTCTATTAGTATGTTTTCTGAGTCACCCTTTGCACGTATGGAGTATATATTGTGCTAGCACTGTTACGAGTAAGTGATGCAGAACTAGCTCTGTAACCACTAATTTATATGTAGTGTCAGCACCGTTATGGGTAAGCGATGCAGAACTAGCTCCATAATAATCAGTATATAGTGGTTAACCTAGTGCGAGTAAGCGATGCAAAACCAGCTCCATTACTAGAAGTTAGTTAAGCATAGGTAAGTGATGCAGAACTAGCCCCATAACCTTACACCTAATGGTACCAAATGGAAAAGAATATTTTAAAAGAGAAAGTTTATGAAACTATCGATTGCAATCTCTATTTACCTTACAAGGAAAGAGGAACTTGATTGTGTTTTACATGTGCATTGATTATATGAATATATTATGTCAGAACATTGGTTATTGCTTGAAAAGAAAAGGAAATTATCTTTGTCTTTATGGAGGTTAATGTTTGTGTAAATGTTTCAAATGGAAACCATAACACTCACTGAGCTAGTTTAGCTCACCCTTTATTTTCTGTTCTTTTTTTAAAGTTTAAACTCCCAAGTGCACACTCAAGGATTTCAATAGCTGGGACTTCACCATTTGAGTAGCTACCTTCATCACGTACAACTGTGTTGGCAGTTTTGCTTGTGCATTTGTTTTACATGTTTTGCATTATTATGAACATGTTTTGAACACCTTTTGTGTAAAGATAGATTGTAAATGTTTTACTATGTATAGTTCATCATCTTCGTAAATATGTCTTGATCTTGGTTTTGTGAAAATATGACTATTTATACATGTAATTTTCTTTAACTAAATGCATGAATGTGTTTGAACTTTTAAGGTTGTTTCTGAATGTAGTTTAAGTCCAGAAGTAGTAGTGGTGCATTGGTTAAGTGGATAGAAGTGTTTTGAATTACTTTTCAGGAACCTTAAATTTTTTGTTTTACTAAATAACAGTTGTTATATTGTCGAAATTTTTAATGAAGGTTACTTTAAAAAACTTCCACTGCTACTCTTTTTTAGAAGTTAAAATATTTTGAAGAAAAGGGAAAAATGCTCAACTCCAAAGGAACTTTCCAATTAGATTGGATATCAAGTGGAGGGTCTTCATGGGGTGCCAAGCAGATCGCCTAGTCATTAGGAAAGGGACTTGTCAGTATTGGTATGATTTCTATTTTTGAGCATGATGCACATGCTTTTTTAGATCCCAATGCTACACACTCTTTTATGTCACTGATTTTTCTATAAAACTAGATGTGGAACCTCAATGGTTAGACAGTGGGACAATAGTTTCCATTCTAGCTGGAAACTAACTTTTCACTGAAAGAGTTTTTGCTGGCAGTAACATAATGATTGATGGTCAAGAGTTTCTGACAGATCTGATTATATTAAACATCCAGGATTTTGATATTATTCTCAGAATGGATTGGTTGTCCGCACATCATGCAGTAGTGGATAGTTTTATGTAACATCCCATTACTTGTGGGAAGGTTAGAATGGTAGATGTAAGTGCTTATGAGAGTTAGAGATGCATTTCTTTGTTCATGCATAATATGCCATACACTTATACATGAATAGTGAATGTAATTGTGCATAAAAATAATTGTACATTCATTCATGAATAATTCCGGGTATAATTGGATTGATTTGTGAATTTATGAGAGTTATGAATGTTTTACATTGGAAATA
>JANVCL010000008.1:18642906-18658986 GCA_026546855.1 Erythroxylum incrassatum | reverse complement strand
ATTCAACCTAAAAACCAAGTTCTCTTTCCCTTTTTTTTAAAAAACCTTCTTCTTGACCTTCTTCTTGGGGCCTATAAATTTCTTCTTCAAGATCTCCATGAAGAAATGTTGTTTTTACATTTAATTGCTCAAGATGCAAGTCAAATATAGCACACATTGTCAAAACTACTCGAACTGTAATAAGTTAAACCACAGGAGAAAATATTTCGTTTAAATCAATACCTTCTTTTTTAGCATATCCTTTTACCACCAATCTAGCACGATATCGCTCTACTTGATCGTCACCACTCCGTTTGATCTTATAAATCCATTTATTGCCAATAGGCTTTCTTCTTTATGGTAGTGATACCAGCTCCTATGTCTTATTTTTATGTAGAGCTTCAATTTCTTCCTGCATTGCTGCTGTCCATTGAGATGCATTTGAACTATTCAATACTTCTTGAAGAGTTGATGGCTCTCCGGCCTCAGTTAAAAGACATAAAACAATATTGCTCTCCATAATATAATTTGAATGGTAGCTCGGTGCTCTTTTTATGCGAGTTGGTTTATGAGTATTTGGAACATCATATTCAACTGGTTCTTGCTCCTCATGCTCTGGTGTAGCTTCAAAAGAATCATTTTGATCAACTTCCCTATCCACTTGTATTGTTGTATTTTCTGGATTCTCTTGTATAGCGCCAACATTTTCTACTTGCTCTTGATCCTTATCTTCTATAAAGATAACATTCCCGCTGATAACAATCTTGTGGGCAATGGGATCCCATAGACGAAACCCCTTCACACCTTCAGCATACACTAAGAAAATGCATCTTTTAGATTTTGGATCTAACTTTGTAGTTTCTTGGGCATTGAACATCACATAGGTAGGATTTCCAAATATATGGAGGTTGGAATAATCCATGGTTTACCAGTCCACATTTCCATCAGTGTCTTCAAATTCAACTGTAGTTGATGGAGCTCAATTCACCACATAACAGGCAATATTGACTGCTTCTGCCCAGAATTTCTTATCTAAGCTTGCAGTTCTCAACATCGCTCTTATTCTTTCCAACAAAGTTCTATTCATCTTCTCCCCTACTCCATTTTATTTAGGAGTGTACGTTGTCGTGAACTGCCTTTTGATGCCTTTTTGCTTGCAGAATTCATCAAATTATTTACTAGTATATTCGCCTCCATTATCTGAGACAAACACTTGACCTTCTTACCAGATTCGAGTTCCACTCGCGCTTTGTAAATTTTGAAAGTTGGAAACACATCTGCCTTCTTCTTGATAGGAAACACCCAACATCTCCTCGAATAATCATCAATGAATGATACAAAGAAATGTGCTTCTCCTAGGGATGTAACTGGTGCTTGCCATACATCAGAGTGAATCAATTCTAGAATTTCTTTGCTTCTGAACTTTGATGTGTTAAACTTCAAACGATGTTGCTTACTTACAATGCAATGCTCACAGAAGGGTAGTGTTACCTTTGTGAGACCTGGAAGTAGATTCTTCTCTGCAAGTATCTTCATTCCTTGTTCTGACATATGTCCAAGCTTTTTAAGCCAAGTCATTGCAGATTTGTGGTCTGGACTCGTCACCGCAACGGATGCCTCTCCTTCTTGCAAAGTTACTCCCTTCAGCATGTACAGATTTGCAACAATCTTCTCTGCTTTCATAAATACCAGCACTTCTTTAATCACTTTCATGATCTTGTTTTGAATCTCCAATCTGAAACCGAGATCATCCATTTGTCCTACAGACAACAAATTCTTCTTCAGGCCCTCCACATGTTGCACTTTGTCAATGGTCTGAGTTGTACCATCATACATCTTTAACTTGATGGTGTTGATACCAATGATACTTAGAGCTTGATCATTACAGCTATACACAGATCCATCAGAGACAGATTCATACTGATGGAACCATTCTCTTTGAGAGGTCATATGAAAAGTAGCTGCTGAATCAAGAAGCCATACATCAACCAATCTTCTCTTACCTCTAATAGTCGTTGCTGCTTCACAGACCATTGCATCTCCATTATCTGAAGTATTTGTTGCATTTCCTTGAAGAACAAAATCTTTCTTATTCAAATTCCAACAATCCTTCTTCAGGTGCCCTTTCTTGCCACAATTGTGGCATTTGAAATTCGTTCATGGATTTTGATCTACCCTGATTATGACTCTCACTGGAGCCACGTTTCATTGATCTTCCTCTCATCACCGTCAAGGCCTTCACTTGTTGCAAAGTTGCTATCCTGTCTTCCTTAGTTTTGCACCGACTATCTTCTTCTAGAATAGCAGCTGCAATATTGACGAAGAATGGAGTGTCTGTGATGTTTGTTAGATTGATGACGAGTTGATCATACGAATCTGGTAGACTTTGGAGTAGAAGTTCAGCACATTCACTTATCTCTATTGTATGCCCCAATGTTGTGAGTTGGGAAAATAGGGTATTTAAAGTATTTAAGTACTCCATCACTGAAGTGGATTCCGCCATGTGTAAAATGTATAGTTTCCTCTTCAGAAAAATTTTGTTGTGGAGTGATTTGGCCTCGTACAGTTTTGTGAGGTCATTCCATATTTCCTTCGCAATCTTCTTTTTCTCTATGTTGGATAATACTCCATCAGCTAAATCTAGGTGAAGATTAGCTACAGCATTCCCGTCCATTTTGTTCCATTTTTCATCTGTGATTCTAGCTAGTCATTCACTAATGGCCGCCTGACAATTATTTTTTCTCAGGATTGCCTTTATCTTCAACTTCCACAATGAGAAATTACTCTCATTAAACTTCTCAATCTCAAATTTTGTTGTTATTACTTCAATCACAAACAGAATTTAGCTCCCACTATTTCACGTGAACAGTACCCATATGTATGAATAGTACCGTATATGTGAATAGTACCGTATACGTGAATACTGTTGTACACGTAAATAGTACTACACACGTGACTTACAGTAATTGCACAATATAATGCAAAATAAAATGAATGAACAGTTGTCACCTTTTAGATACTATTTACTAACTTTTACTGTGCTCGCTGGAACTCCAAACAGATTACGCCAAAAAATTCGTCCTAATTTTCTGACCTAACTCTGATACCAAAAGTGGGGTTACACTGTCTCACAAAAACTTTTCCAATTCTCTTTCGATTAAGGTGAACTATCAATACAAAATTATCTATGCTCATTTATGCTTAAAATTATTTCATTGGAAGTTTGATTAGGTAACATATCCACTAAAATCTGCTCAACAAAATATTTCTTGAAAACTTTAATAATCATACGAGACAATACAGTACTTCAAAGAAACCATATTTTTGTGCTGATTAATGCTGTTGACCTCTCTCCAGACCCAACTCATTTTTTTTATAAAAAAATTTACATATAATGCAGATTGTTAATAGTTGATGTATCCAAATTGACTGTTATGCTGGTATCTAATTAATCGTATGGTTGCAGACAACTTAACAAATTAGTTAGATACGCAAAAATCCTTCTGGTCAAGCCAAACCTCCCCTTTCACAAAATTTGGCATCAGTTTGAGTTTACGTTAACCGAAATTTGTATACATGAAGTCAAAATTCACCCTATTTAATTGTTTTGACCCACCAAAAACTGTATGTTTACTGCTAGAATCAGTTTTGTTTCCTTGTCCTTGTAGGCACCTTAATTTACTTGCAGCTGGACGTTCTGTTCAATACTGAGTCTTAAATTAGTAAATGGCAATTATGCAGGTTTTTCTTTTCAGAAACATCCATATAGAGATTGTTCACTTTGAGACGAGCAATTTAAGCTTCTCCTAAAATGAAGCAGTCAGATGAATGTCATGTAGTAGTGCTTTTTAATTATTATGTAATCCTATTAATTTGATTCGTGGAGTTGCATGTAAGAAAAAGAACGGCTTCTTAGGTTTCCATTTTTGACTAGTTTGTCAGAATTGTGGTAATTGCTGATTATGGGACTTGCACCTCAATCAGTGAAACTGGGCATAGAGAGTTAGAGTTAACTGCAAGAGAGAGCTACTAACTAGTAACGGGGTTCTTCTCCTTCCTCGCGTGTTTGTCTAACATTTTCTTCGAAGACCCAAATATACAAGTTTGAGTATTGGTGCTGTTACATAGGCCTTGAATGGTATACTAAAATTATTAAATATAAGGTTATTGCTTTTTTTAAGCTAATTTTATTAAGATCTGAACTTTTATTAGGTCGTTACCATCTAGGTCAAGCTATAAATGGTTCATTTGGTGAACTTCAACTACATTTAGTGTAAGTTAGATCATAATAAGTTGTTTGGGTCCCTAATTACCATCTAACCTAGGTCAAGCTTAGGCTTTAAATAGTTCAATGGTGAACCTTAGTTGCATGTAAGTTCTATGCCGCAATTGGCCCGTTCAAAGCTTTGTCGGTTTCCAAATTTAATTTCCCAATTGCGAAAATAGGTATGTCCACTAGTAAACAAAAACATGTCTTCTCATTCTGCAGTAGTTTGTGCTCCTTCATTTGTCTTATCCAACCATCTCCAAATCCACAAGCAGACATGGATTTGTCCAACAGCCACCTCAACCTCATTTCGTATCATTTAACCTAATCCCCTTGATGTATCTCTAATCTATTCCATTTTATATATACCTCTCTATAACCCAGGAACAGAGAAATGCAATAACTCTAAATATTGCTTGTAGTTATTTGTCTTTAACCATCACTTCTCCTACGATGAGTACACTCTCCCAAGTCTATGGAGACCATCCACTCAACCTCCGCCATATAATCCCCCTCGACTTTGACTCTGTCCAGATGCTGCCGGACTCCCACATTTGGCCTAAATTGGACGACATTTTTGAATCATCCGACGACGGGTTATTGATGATACCATCCATCAACTTGACAGACCCTGAAGCCCAGAAGTTAATAACGCATGCATGTGAGACATGGGGTGTGTTCCAGGTCACAGACCACGGGGTTCCATTGAATCTACTGGATGAAGTTGAGTCTCAGGCAAGAAGACTCTTCTCTCTTCCGGCTAGGCAAAAACTGAAGGCCTTAAGATCTAGTGGAGGAGCCACCGGCTATGGCATAGCTCGCTTATCTCAATTCTTCAACACTTGTTTGTGGCATGAAGGTTTTACTATCATCGGTTCTACTATTGATCACGTTAGAGAACTTTGGCCTCATGATTATCGAAGATTTTGGTAAGTTCATGCACAATTCCATGCACGTAGTGGCATGTCAGCAAAGTACTTCATGTTAGGGTTGGCATTCAGTACAACAATTGATAGGTTTTGAGTTCATCAAACGTACGCTTACGTAGAAGCATAGATCCATTGGTCATGGTTCCAGATGCAAAATTGAAACTTAAGACATCTCAAGTGGGTTCACATGCCCTAACAGACAACGGTCTTGTTTCCACCTACAATACTCTATCCAGTAAGCAATTGGTGAGGGTACTTGTGGAACATTTTCTTTTTTGTTTCACATGTAAGAAACTATCTCCAGATGGTATAAAATAATAATAGAAGAAATTCAGAATCGTTAAGTCTTTTGTTCTAATTTAAGAAAAATTGAAGGGTAAAGCTAATTGAAAGCATGTTTCTCTAAATTTCAAGTGCTGATGGAATGGAAAGGGAAACCATACATCTATTTTCATTTTTTCTATGAACGGATCATGAAACTTAGCTTCAAGGTTTTGATCATTAATTATATAGGCGAAGTTAGGTGATCACAGAAACCGTAACCAGTCTTCTCTGCCAATATCTGACTGAATAGTTTTCCCTATTTAAATACGTGACAGCGGCGTAATGGAAGATTATCAGAAGAAAATGAAGGAGCTAGCAACCAAACTAATAGGTTTAATTATAAAAAACATGGGCATATCAGCAGAAGAAGTGAAAAGGGTCTTGTACAATATTGAAAGCCCCAGCTCTGCTCTACAGCTTAACTCGTATCCATTCTGTCCAGACCCAGATCGAGCCATGGGTCTAGCACCTCACACAGACACTTCTATCTTGACCATTCTCCACCAGAGCAGCGCCTGCGGTCTACAGACATTAAAAGAAGGCGTTGGGTGGGTTCTAGTCCGTCCTACAAGAGGAGCACTAGTAGTGAACATTGGCGATTTCTTACATATAATCTCAAACGCTCGCTTTCCCAGTGTTCTTCATCGTGTGATCATGAAAGAGCCCCGACACCGGTTGTCTGTGGCGTACTTTTATTGCCCTCCAACGGATTTCAACCTCACTCCGTTGGTTTTCAGTTCCGATGACGAACACGTTCAACAATATCGTGATGTGTCGGTTGCAGAGTATATTGGGATCAAAGCTAGGACTCTTGGAAAAGCACTTTCTTTCATTAAACTCTGAAGAATGAAGCGACGACAATAGGGTACAGTCGCATGTAGTTGATCAATGGTTCTTGCTGTTGGTAAAATGTTGTTGCAACGTAGTCAGCAAAATAGGCATGCTTTAAGTAGTTTCTAACTAGTGATATGTCAATCAAGAAGGAAACTGGAACAATGATAGTGAATAAAGCTCTAGGAAGTTAAATAACTTTTCTTGAATTACTTCCCTTGTATGGATTGCTATGTGTATATATTTTGTTCAAAGTTAACATGTTAATCGTTTTGGTCTAACAAGAAGGTTTATACATGCATAGTAATCACATATACATAAGCTCCAATAGTGTTCGAGAACTGAATGCGTCTTAGTACTCTACACAAGTCGACTGGTGCCTTTTGTTAACATTAAAATTTTTAACATATTTTATCAAAGGAATTTGAATCATATTTTCATTCAACTATGAGGTCCATTAGCTTGGGAAGAAAATATTTCTTCTTTTTTTTTTGTTGAAAAAACCTAAATCAAAGTTAATTGCATCCAGGCATCAACTTAATTAGCAGAGCTAGAGTAATATGTGATATCGCATTCAATGACAATTTTCCTGATGAGAAATTATGCGTACGATGCATAATTGTAACTACTACAATTTGTTTGCTTACTCATATTTATCGACAATGTCTTATGCTTGCAAGGAATACCTAGTTCTCTAAAAAATCCTTTTCTTTCCCTTGTCGATTAATCTACAAATCCTTTTATAAAAGATTCGAAATCAAATAGTTCTCATAAAATACGTCCACTAAATAAAAGATATGGAGGTAATTGGGACTTTGTATGTTATCATGGATAACAGTTATTAATCATTGCATACATCTTTTTAGAACCTCGATGTTCCTAATGCACCGACTATTTGATTGGTATTTCATATCTATCTTGACTAATAATAAGGTGCAGTCAACTGATCTATATAATTTTAATTCATAAAAGATAATCCAAGTAATTCTGTCGATAATCTCTGATGGAAGCAAATTAAAGGTAGGGTCCCTGACACTATGACAATTTTGTAGTTATCAACAAAAACAAAGAGTTAAATCTAATCTACGATTTTTCTCCATGTGGGGAAAGGCTAATATTATTAATGGAATTGAAGCAATCATGGAACAGATTGAATTGTCTTCTTTAGGTCTACAAAACAGAAGCAATCACGGAAGCGTGTATTAAGAGACAGTTGGTGCCTGTTTAATGGCCCTACTTTAACTAACAACAAAAGGATTCAAAAAAGTCAAATTAGAATTGTCTTCATGACCCATTGTACCAGCATAGTAGATGATTGAGAAAAGGATGAGCTTCCAGCAAGTGGACTTCTCACATATTAAAATGGTTTGCACACTTGCGAGAAATCCTTTTTGTCCACCTTGTTAATAAACACTTTACAATGGAAATTAGTATCTGAAACAATTGTTGATCAGTATCTCATAGGTAAATTTTATTTTCTCTCCGGTGTAATGGTCATTATGTTGAGAAGATACCCCTTCCCTCTACCTCCACCTGAGAGATTCATCAAGATTTGATCTCTTGCCTTTTCTTTTTTAACTTGACGCAATTCCCGAGTGGTAATAACTTTTATTAAAATTGGGACACTTTGGACATATTCATGTGTAATGAATTTCTGTAAGTATGGGATGACATGGTCGCATCCATACACACATCAAATGAAGGCAATATGAGTAGGTATAATTATATATCGTGTATGGCGACACATAGTGTACTAATTTCAAATTTGGAGTTATGGAAACGGACAACACAAGGAGTTGCTACTGGGCGGTCATGTCTCCGATAGAATAAGTCCAAAGAACAAGTGCATAAGAATCTTGGTAGCTCAACCTACGATTTGAATTTGGCTTCTGGACATGACAATATATCTATCCTAATTTTGTTCTTATCGTCAGAACTGAATGCGAGGCATCTGGATTCGTAGCTTTGCCATTACAATGGAAAGATGCTGCTTTTAGTCATAATATCTAAAGTCCTTTGTAAGAAAAATTATCTTAATATAAAGATAAACAATAGAATCTTTCAAATATATAAATTAATAATCAAATTAAATCACTTATCTAAATTTGGCTTTGAATCCACCAACCCCACGACGACGTAGCTTTTTGACGATTTTTTTTCGTTACGTCTTAGAAATTGTAGCTAAAAGTAAGC
The DNA here is from genome assembly GCA_026546855.1 of Erythroxylum incrassatum. Lineage (NCBI taxonomy): Eukaryota > Viridiplantae > Streptophyta > Magnoliopsida > Malpighiales > Erythroxylaceae > Erythroxylum > Erythroxylum incrassatum. The sequence goes on along the minus strand of JANVCL010000008.1, from coordinate 18,650,463 downwards.
ATTTGGCGACGATTTTGTAATTTCGCTAAAAATAAATATTTGGTGACGAATTTGAAAATCGTCTCTAAAAGGTAAGCTTTTGGTGACGCTTTATTAAAATTGTCACAATTTGATAAACCTTTGGCGACGATTACTTGGTTAACCATTTGGTAACGATTTTCAGAAATCGTCGCCAAACGTTGATTTATAGTTTTATTTCATATGGATTGCTTTACTTTTCGCAAAGATTTTATAAAATCGTTGCTAGTTTTAGTGACGATTTTCAAAATTGTAGCACATAAGATATCACCAAAAGTTAGGAGGGACCATAAACAAGAAGGACGCTTAAAGAAAAATCCCTAAAAGCAAAAGATCATTTATCTCTCAGCCTTTGCTGTAAGGTTCCGATCATGCATCTCATGCATAATATATAATAAATATATGCAGCAAAAAATAAAATGAAACATCAAAATCTACTCATACATATAGATATAAAAAACAAAAACATGAAATGTAAGATGTTTACATACCTTTCCGACGATCTCTTTCGTTCTTTAATCTTTTCTGCGATGAGTTGTCATAAACCATAACGATCAATGTAGACTGTCTCTAATTAAAGTCCACGTGAAGATAAAAGGATGAAACCTCACATGGAGATGGTCAGAATTCTTTCTTTGTGCTAGCAAAGACAATAACTCTTGTGAGAGTTGGACAAAAAAAAGTGTGTGTAAGAAAGAAACTTTCTTTCACTTGTGTCTTACACAAGATGCACGAAAATGATGATTATTTTTTACCCTCTTTGGCCTCCCATAACTCCCATCATTAATGGGAAGTTATAGGAAGTTAATGGTCATAAATAACATGCATTAATAGAAGATATGAGAAGTTAATGACTATTAATAGCATGCATTAATGGAAGTTTGGGAAGCTAATGACCAGATTGGCATCCAACAACATTTGTTTCTAATCCATTTCATGCAACGTTTTCTACCACGATCACATCGCGATACAATCCCGAAATAGCTTCTTATATCTTGAATCACCATTGCAGAACATTTTACTCATCCTTCGGATCTCCTATGTGTGTTACCCATTAGGTTCCTGGTTATGTTGGCCACTTGAATTAACACTTAATTCAAGTAAGTCAAAAGCGGTATCTAGCAACATGTCATAATCTCCAATTGATAGGAAAGTCAGTGGTTTGATTACGATTCCATATGCAATGTTGCCATGTAATTCGTCCTTTCACCATCTATATCCATTTGGTTCAGATTATGGTCAAAGTGTCAATTCCTACTAGATTGACCACGTCACATCTAATCCAAGTGATATTAGATCTTATCCTGAGGATCTCATTACTCTATGTATCATTGAATACTCTCTTCACGAAACATATCTTTCTATCATTGACACTGAAATAGAATATCCATATTGTGGTACCCTACTCCCATCAGACATTTGTGCCCCTACGTCCTTCCAACATTCAAGTACATGCCCAGCGGAAGCAGTGCACCAACTACATCACTTTCACTTACTCATGGCATCATAAATTAAAACATAAGAATTATTATAGCTAAAACCCAAATTCCTTAGGTCATTTCTTAAACAATATGTACATTGTATCTTTACAAAACATGCATATATGTACATTATCAAAAACTAATCAGAGTTTAGATCTTTGTATACACAACATGCTACATACATGAGGAATTATACAAAAAAAATTCTAAATCATTCAGTCTTAATTAGCCGACCTTTGAACCATTTCTTCTATCCAAAATTACAAGAACTATGCTTCTTCTAGAGTTTCTCTGTCACTAGTATCCTCTCTCGAATATGAAATTCAACGTTGTAATTTTGGTGAGTTTTGCGAACTCAATGACTACCTATCATCGATAGCTCACTTATAGCACATAACATAATAATTCACATTAAATTCAATCAAAGACAATTTTACACATTTATTGTAGGACCCCTTACCCTAGGGTATATACTGAGATGCCATGCGGACATTTCAGGACATAACATATAATAATGGTTCATTACGTTCAATCATAACATTCACTTGGCATGGCATCATTTGTCTTTATTCTCTTATAAGACATCATCAAGAAATTCACAATATTTTAAAACAAAATTTTCCCATTTCATTTCATGAAACCAAATGTTATACAATGTATCTTTCAAACATCCATACATGTGCATCATCATAGCCTAATACCAAAAGTGCTACATGAAAGAGGAAATACACAAAAATTTATCTAATCTGTCTAAACCTATCTGATCGACCTTTGAGTCATTTCTTCTCTTTCCTAAAAGTACAAGCCTACACTGCTTGTAGCGTTCCTCAGTAGCTAATATCATCTCTTGGTCCTAAAAAGTCAACATTGGAATTTTGATGAGTTTTGCAAACTCAATGAGGTAACCATTATCGATGGTTTACTCAATTCATGCATTACATCATTTTACATAACAATTTATTCACATCTTTGCATATTCACGAAATATCACATTTCACTTTCAGAACAATCATCATAATCATTTCAATCATATAAAGTACACATATCAAGTATAAATGCAAGTTGGCCATCGACTTGCGAAGTCCTGATCGCGACGGTGAACAATAGCAGGGTTGCAATCGCGACTTCCTAATTGCACACCCTCACTTAGAACCTCCATAACTTTCAATCCAGAACTGAAAAAATGTTAGACTTTATATCATTAAAAATCTAAAAGAAATATCTACAGCTTTCATGGAGACAATTTTGTCAAAATCTTTCTAGATTAATACAATTTAATCATGGAAGTTTCAGACCAAATTTTTACCCCTTTTTCTCTTTTATTTCTTTTATTCTGAACCAACTTATCTAACTTATCTTCTCTCAAATTCCCTCCAATTTCATCTTCTACGTAGCCCAACATATTCAAACACATATCAAAAATCAAGGAATTAACATCAATCAACAAAAATAAGAAAAATACATTCATTTACTTCATTTTGCTGCATACTGTTCATCTTTTTCTTGTCTTTTTCTCTTCTTTCATTAAATCTGACGCCTCAAATTTATTTCTATTATTTCTACTCCATTTCCATTCAAATTATTCACAACACATTCACAGTATATCTAAATATACAAGTTTACTCAAAATCCTCAAAATCATCAAAAACTAAATATCAGTTATGCATCTTCTTCTTGTTTTACATTTCACATTTTTTTTGCTACACTTATTTAGTTCCATCAACTCTTCCATTTCATCTTAACTCATCTATATATCACTAATTCACCTTTCATCTTAAACCTATACTCATTTTCGATTCATGTCTCCAACCCCCCAAAGATATTCACGAATGTATACATATAAACACGATGAAAAGAAAATTAGAGCATATATTTCTCTATAAACTTTCCAAATTTCTGTACTCTTCTTATGCATCTTTTTCTGGTTTTTTCTAGCTCAAAAATCATTTCTACATTATCTGATAACAGAATAATCATCAAATACAAAATGACAATATATCTAGATTTTCATCTTATTTACACAATATTCATGAAAATGGCCACTATTTCCATGATTATGTAATGTCAAATAAATAATCAAATTTATGTCATAAACTAATACCTCATAAGGATTTACATGTACTTACTTGATAAACTCTAACTTTGTCAAAACCTCAAGAATCCCTAGTTTTCATGTAACTCACGTATACAACTTTAGGGGTTGGCAAGCTTTGGTTTTTCTTAAGGTAAAGAGAAGGAAACCGAAGTTGGGAGTAGTAAGGAGATAAATGAAAACAAGGTTTAACTTTGGTGGAGTTTTGATGAAAAAATCTGTGTTATAAAAAAACTTGAGAAAGAAGCTATAAGGAAGATGAAGACAAGAGTACAGTACTTGGTCTTTCAAGGTTAAGAAAATTTAACTTTAGACTTGGACACTTATCCACTTCTTAAGACCTTAGCCAATTTCCCCAAACTAACTAGTTCTATTTAAACTAGTTCCATTAACTCCCATCTTTTCATTACAATTATCTCCTAAGTTTTCAACTTCATCTTCTTCTCACAAGTTTCTTCAATAGCATTACACTCATTTATATTTTCCATACATCAATTTACTTACCAAGTGGCATTTTTCCTAGTACAATAATATCTAACATTTTCAGAAATTATTCCTAAAATTCAAAATTAACCAATACACTCACCAATTAAATTTTCAATGCAACAATTTCACAATTCTTAATAGTATCACTTCACAATTCAATTACACTTGGAATTATCAATGAATGCATGTACAATTATTTTCATGTGCAGAAATCCAATGTTCTCGTGTATGTGTATATCATATTATGTATGAATATGAAATGCATTTTCTAATCTCTCAATAATCTCTGATATTTCCTACTTTAGTCTCAATGTAGGTAATGAGATGTTACAATTATTTCTCGTTTCCCATTCATAATAGATCATGCGACTCAAATCAATCATCCATACACAACATATCAAATTGTATGTACAATGCTCATGAGACTCACTTTCAATTATTACGTTGTTGTGACTGAGTGCCTTTTTCACTGTCCTGTATCCATTGTAGATACTGGGCTCATTAATATCTATCCCTTATTTATTGGGGATTCAGGGCTTATTTTACATAGTGAGCTAGAGGCTCTTACCACATTCTAAGCTTTAAGCTCTTTTTTCAATGGTAGCTCCGGTCATAACTACCTTTATCTTTTATACATTCATGTAATGCAATGTACCATACATATTCAATCAATCATATTCACAGTCTCATTCACATTTGTCATCGGACCTTGGTCTGGCATTCAACATTCAAGTTGAGAAATCACATATTTAGTCAAATTCACATTCAATGAGCACTTCCAATGTTATTTAAGCATCAAATGCCTCAGACATTTAATGTCTGGAATCAACACAATCACATTCACATAATAATTCAATACAGAATTTAAAACAAAAAATTAATCAAGTGTGATCATCTAGGTCACTAATAGTTTGCTCCAGATAGCTATTGCCTCGAAGTCCTGGCAATGTTTGGATCTTATCGCTCTAACTGCTCTTCTATATCATGCAACACACGTTTACACACATCACAAATTTGCACAATTATATAAGTACTCCTTTATGCACATATGTATATATGGATTATATACAATACATGCTCAAAGACAATCACTAGTATGTTTCCTTTATTCACATCTTATGATCATTCATATTTCAAGACTCATATATGTCCAATTTGAACTTAGGTTTACACCTGAATAGTACAAACTTATTCTAAGTTCATCACTCAACCATGCATAAGTTTTATGGCTCAATACACTTGATTACTTTAACGTCATCAATCAATCATTTTCCAATCCTTTCCTATGAGTTCATATGACTATGAAATTTGGTGGAGAGGAAGGAGAATGTGTGAGGATCTTGTGGTTCAAATTTCAAGTCAATTGGAGGTCCAAAGAAGAAGTTATGACCAAAAGAGTGAAGGGCATTTAAAACTGTCAAAAAGCAGTGCACCTTCTCTGTCGTGATTGTGCTTATGCACAATCGTGCAACTCTCTTAACATTTCAGAGCATGATTGTGCAACTCCCCTGATGTTTCCTCTCTGTCACTACCTAATGTTTACTCTCTTCATTCCTACTTCCATTTTAGCTCAAAATCATTCACACAGAAATCAAAATCCACGCTTGATCATAAACACCAAAATAAAACATATTCTTATACACTTTCATCATTAATTTTCTGCACATGTTCTACTTCATTTCATTCCTAACTATCACCTTAATTCATCTCATTTAAAGGCATCATAATACTCTTCCTTATTAGCTCTAAACTCATGAATTATCACTCATCTTAACACAAAGTAAGACATAACTCTATTTACATCTTCATCCACACATCATCATATTTCAAATTTCCTTTTTCATAATCATTCATCCCTTAATCTATCATCATAAATGCTTTTTATTAAGCAACTCATGAACAAATTTAACACACGAAAATTTAGAACATGATCTCTTTATTATTACTCATCATAGACTCAAAGAATCAAGGCATCAATATTTGCATTCTTCATCAACGATGCACGTGTATAATGATGACTAGTCTCATTATCATTTAATATCAATTAATCACCATATTTGTTTCATATTCATACAACCTATAAGAATTAACATGTCACTTTATTAAGCTCCAAGATTGTTCAAACTCTTCATGATTTCTGTTAACCTTAGCTTTCTTCTCTCACACATACATCATCACTCAAGGGTGGTAGGGTTGGATCTTCTTGTGGCATATGAAGAAGACAATAAAATGATAGTAGCAAAGAAGGGTGAGATTAAGGCCTACGTCGATAGGGCAAAAAGAGATGTTTGTAGGAAAAGAAGATCGAAGAAGATGAGAAGAGATATTAACAAGAGATAAAGCAATTAATAAAGTGAAAGACCGATTAAGGAGAAGATAGTCCTTCACTTGGGAGAGTTTTGTGGGTTATAGCATGGGGTTTGGCAAATGACACATGTCACTTGCCACATGTCACTTTTTTACGATCTCTCCTTAGTCTTTTATTTAACTAGTCTATTTGTCTCCAATTTCTGCTCCCATTGTCTCCTAATTTTCAATGACATATGTCATTAAATCCCAATGTCATTTATAAAAATGTCCACTACTATTTGACTCTTATTTCTACTACCATTTATCAATTGTCTTGCTACTTGACATTTTTTCTAGTTTAAAAATACCCAAAATTTTCCAAATTTCACCAGAAATTTTAGATCTACAATTATTATCACCAAATCAATTTTCAATAAATATAATCCACAATTCTCAATATATTCTCATTTATAAATCAATTATACCCGAAAATTGTCAATGAATGCATGTACAATCATTTTAATGTGTGCAATAATTAATATTCACATGTGTGTGTATGTTATATTATGCGTGAGTATGAAATGCACTTCCTAACTTCTCAATAATCTTTGATATACACTATTTTAGGGTTCTAACCCTAACATAGGATAACTGGATGTTACAATTCTCTCCTCCTTAAGAAATTTTGTCCTCAAAATTCTTACCTGATTGTTTGAACAGGTAGGGGTATTGTCTCCTCATGTGCTCCTCCATTTTCTATGTTGCTTCCTCACTCGAGTGATTCTTCCAAAGGACTTAATATTCGATTTCTCAATTGTTTTGTTTGATATCCCACTATCTTAATCGGCTCTTCAACATAACTCATATTACTAACAATTTCGATCTCTTGAGTTGGTAACATGTGCATTGGACTTGTAGCACCCCACTCCCACGTGACCCGAACCTGATATCATTGGTGATATCCGAGTCCGTACCCCGCGAGGGTGGCGTACTACATCAGTCAGTAAAACTCGGTATACATTTTTTTAAAAATACATTCCACGTTAAAAGGAAGCAGTTTCAATCATTACACATTCACGCGGAAAAAGCAGTAAACAGTAGTAAATCTTTGCATTTATAGTTATTACTATCATTTAGCAATACTTTACAAGAACCATAAAATACAAATACAAATCAGTTTACAACGATTGC
>JANVCL010000008.1:18591237-18607616 GCA_026546855.1 Erythroxylum incrassatum | reverse complement strand
AGATGCAGGAAGAGGGAAGAAGGAAGAAGAAAACGAAGGAGGGGGGGAGATGTCAGATGAGCTGATATTTAACAAGAATTTACCGACGGAACTTTCCGTAGGTAAATTCAAAATTTTTTTATTCCGCTAATAATTCCCGCCTTTTTCCCGACGGAACAAAAATTTTCGTCGCTAAATCCATTTAGCGACAGAATTTACCGACGAAATTTTTCGTAGGTAAACTTAAACTTGTTTTATTCCGCCAATAATTTCCCCCAAATTTAGTAACGATATATTTTCTGTTGCTAATGTCCGTTGCAAATTTTGCCACGACGAATTCCCTCCAAATTTAGCAACGATATATGTTCCGTCGGTAATTGTTCATCGCTAACTTATAGTGATTACCGACGACTGTATTTTTCCATCGCTAATGTCCGTCGCAATTTTTGCCACGACAAACTCCCTACAAATTTAGCAACGAGTATTAGTACCATCGCAACATTAATAAATTTTAGCGGCGGAAATATGCGTTCCGTCGCTAATTTCTAACGGTATATTTTTCGTCACTAAATTTCCGTTGCTAATCCACATTTTTCTTGTAGTGCATTATTCTTCCTTTTATACCATTAATAATTTCACAAAGTCCATATTGCCCTTCCTTTAAAGCCTTAAGATTTTACAACTTAAGTGATCTTTCAACAATACCCTTTAGGCAGCTTATCACTTTAACTTTAATTCACTTCACCCATGTCATATAATCTCATTAAGATTAACATGCTAATTAATTCCAACATAAACACCCCAAAAATTAATCTAATTATGCTTAATCAAATAAAAAAATTCAGAGCCCAACATAATTTTTGGTGGAGATGTAGAACAATGTGTTTCAAATCTGTTGGTTCAAATCCCATTTAGTTAAAAACATTTTTAAACAAATTAAAAACCATAATTAACGCCAAATATCAGAAACATCACATATTCATGCATCTTCTTCATTTTTGTGTTTTCATATTTCATTTTTCTGCACTTTAATTTTTTGCACATTCCGCATTTTCATTTCATCATTTCAACTCCCATTCAGCTCAACACATTCTTATTAAAAATCATAATTAACAACAAATATCAAAAACCCAAAAATTCTCCACTCATGTTCTTCATTTCTTACACTTTCCTTCATTTTTATGCATTTTATTCATCTTCTTCTTTTCTTTTTCTCAATCTAACATTTCTAATTTATATCTACCCCATTTTCTACTTCCATTTAACTCAAATCATCCACAAACAAATCCAAAATCCTAAAATTAAAACTCAAAAATTAAAACAAAAAAATTCACACATGTTCCATTTAACTAAAAAATCCACAAACAATCCCTTTTAGTTGGTTTGAAGTTGATTGGCCAATTGCCCCACTTGGGTTTCCACATTATTTAATGATTCCTTCAATGAATCAGTCTCTTATTGTTCACCTCTTGATTTTGGGTGATAATTTGAATAAAGGCATTCAAAATATCTTCCATTGAAGACTTCTTTACGTGTTCTTGGTTAGAAGATTGACCTTAGAATTGAGGCCCCTTTTGTAGGGTTGGAATGTTAGTTGAGGGTTATTAGATTGTTGATTCTTCCACAAGGAATTGGGATGATTCCTACAACTGGGGTTATAAGTGTTGGAAAAAGTATCATTCTGATAAGTGTAAATTGCATCATGTTTTAGAGCATAATTTGATATGTGTTTAGCTGTTAGTTCAATCATTTAGTATATGTTTAGGTTTTGTGTTAGTTTGTTAATGATTTATGTTTTAAGTGTTTTATGGGTTACTGCAAGTTTTCGTGCTTAATTATTATGTTTTTAAGGTGCCTTGATGTATTTGTTAGCGTTTCAGGATCGACATTGAAGAACAAAAAGGTTTGGGGGACATTTGGGCTGAAACCACACCCCACGATTTTGGCATAACAGGCCACGATCATGAGAGAAGCACCAAAGTTGTCCCACGATCGTCACCTTGTGACATAAGCATCAGATTGGCCCCACAATCGTGGCCTTCATGCCAAGATCATGACAAAAGCTCAGGAAATGGCTCACGATCATGGCCTTCATGCCAAGATCATGACAAAAGTTTAGGAAATGGCTCACGATCGTGGCTTGCATCAGGCAAATGTATAGACACTCAAGAACGTTAAGTTTTGAGTGCTTTTTTTTAACCTTTTGGACCCCAGAAAAGCCTAGGGCTGCTTAGAACTTAAAGGGATATTTAAATAACAAGAAAAAGAGGCATAAAGGAGCTTTTGCATCAGTCACCCTGAGAAACCCTAGAGAGAAATCATTGAGAGATAGAGAAACAGAAGAAGGAAGAGAGAATTGGATTGAATAGTTGATGATAGGATCTAGAATGTTGAGGATGTTCTAAAGTCACCTTCGGAATTTTACTCTTGAATTAATGAAAATCTGATTGTTTATGTTTTTATTGGATTTGTTGTGGTTAATTCTGCGATTGCATAATTCGATAATAAACTAAGAGGATGAATCAAATGAAAAACGATTAAATTGGACTAACGAGAGTTAGGTGATTTGATAGAATAAGAATTGAATCAGATCAAGAAATTCTCCAAAGAGAGTTCTTGCATAGGTTTCTAAAAATTTATTAGAGAACTTAATAGCTAATTAGGGTTTTGGATAGGTTTTGAATTGAGAAATTGCAAATTGTAGAATTTGATTAGGGTTTATGATTTAGGTTAATGGTTATAACTCGAGAGACAGTAATTAACCCTAGGATAGTCTAGAACTAACAATCCGATAATTCATAATCAGTTAGGTTAGCATTAAGGATAGGTAAAATTTTCTTTATCTCAATTAGTAATTTTTTTGGTTAATTCTTGGGTGTGTTGCAACTGCTTTATAATTCGTATATTCATTTTTGATTCTTAATTTGATTGGTTGAATTATGTTCTTATATCAGTTTCGTGCAATTTGAATTTCTGTTATTGTTTTTGCCCTTAGATTTTAGGACTAGATTAACTCCTTCTTCGTGGAATCGACACCTTTGGTACTATGCTAATGAACTGTGCACTTGCAGATTATCGAGGGTTAATAATTGAAACTTACACACAACAAAACCACCAATCAATTTTTGGTGTCATTGTCGAGGAGGCGATTAGTTTAATTATTTAGTTTAAGATGTTTTAGTCAGTTTTTATTTTCCATTCTTTCTTTCTATTTCTATTTTTGAATCCGTGCTTTTGCATGAACACAAGAGTCACGAGAAGTTCAAGTCATATAGTTGAAACCTTAGAACTAAATATCACTCGATTAGAACAATCAATTAGGAAAGCTTGGTGTGAAGAAGAAGAAGAAAGCACAAAAGCAACAATGGCCGAGGAATTTCAGGAAGATTGGATTATAGAGCGAACCAAGGACGTCAACAAAGAACCCTTATGGATTTCATTAGACTAGGATTCAATAAGGCTAACCAAGGAGTAGCTAGGGCATCTGTACAAACAACCTCCTTCGAAATTAAACCAACCCTCCTAAACATACTTTAACAGAATGTGCAATTCTATATACTAACGAATGAAGATCCCAATGCACATATAGTAAATTTCTTTGAAATCTGTGTTACCTTTCAGTACCATCAGATGTTAGTAGATGCGGTAAGAATTAGGCTTTTTCCCTTTTACCCTAAGAGATAGAGCAAAGGCTTTCCCATATTTCACTTAATGGTGGCCTTTAACATTGATATATCCATCTTCTGTATAGTTGGTTCAATCTAGTTCTTCTTCTTTTCTTCTTTTCTTCTTCTTTTTTTTTGTTAAGCTATACTTTCTTTTAGAATATAATTATTTTAATTTCCAAAACATGTTAACTAAATTTTTAACAAATAAAACTAAATAGTATTACTTAATTTATCACATTGGTAAAATTTTTCATATATAAATTATATCTATTAATAGATTTAATAGTAATTGTTTAAATTTAGAGAATTTAAATTCAATATTCTATGTAATTATAAATATAAATTAATAATTATTTATTTAAAATATCAAATAATATGGTACATTTATTTTTTATTTTGTAATGAATTAGTAATGAATATCTTGTCTAGAATAAATTAATTATTCAAGTAATTACAAAGACTTATTTATTTTTAGTTATTTAATTACTATCTTTGTATTTATAATTATTAATAATAAAAGTATAATTATAGCAATATTAATAAGAAATTTAAAATAAGAAATTAAAATCATAAAAGGAAAAAGACGACGTAGATATAATTTATAAGGGTCCATCCAAAGAGTAAACGAAGAAAAGAAGACCGCATACGGGAAATGTCAAGTCACAGAACAGATCCCGACTTGACCCGAACCTGAAAAACATTAGAAGACAAAAGTTTCTATTACCCGCCAACTCCGTCCTGTAATCTAACCGTTATAACTGCCGAATTTCCCTCCACATTTTCCTGAGTTTTCTTGTTCACAAGACGGTTCAGCTTCATTCCCATTCTCCGATTCCTGTTTCAGCTTTCTCTACCCTACCTCTCTCCATCCATTGCTTTCCGAGCTCAGGTAAAAAAAAATTCTGCTTCCTTTTTATTTTTAATGTTCGAACTTCCCTAGAACATTTTGTTAAACCCTAGACCGTGATGCATTTAAGAGAACAAGTCTAACTTCTTGCTTTTTTGTCTCTCTCCTTTGTTTGATGAAAAAGGCAGAGTAATTTCTTAGGGAAAATGGGTAGGAAAGAGAAGGAAGAGGAGAGAATTGAAGGAATTATTCGGGGTCTTCTCAAACTTCCCGAGAACAGAAGATGCATTAATTGCAATATTTTGGTATTTGTATTCTTTTCATAAATTTCTTTTTGTAATCTGCCGTTACGGTCGCTCTAGGAATGGTTACTTGTGTCGTTATCGAGTGCAAGCAGATAATCTTTTAGCTGTTTAAATTCCTAAAGACCGAAGATTATTGTTGAGACAAGATGTTGAAGACATAGAATTGGTTTTGTAGTGCAGAGCCGAGCTTTAAGTGATGAATGTTCCGGAAGCTTGAAGGTTCTTTCATTATATGCATACAGCAAAAGACAACATATCGTGATTTGATATAGCCTAGCGAGGTCTCTGGAAACTTATAATCTTTAAAAACAATTTCGTAAATGTAAAAATTATAGTAGAGAAGAAATGGCGCACAACCGTTTTAGGGGGCGTCAAATCATGCCTTGAGGCTAGCTTAAGGAAAAAAGAGTCTAGTCTGGTCCGGACCTTAAATATCAGTTTCTATTAGTCATTTTTATATGTTTTCCACACGTTCCTAGGGAAGCCGTCTTCTGGTAATGATTGATTTTGTGGCTATGCAAATTATGTCAATTGCTTTCTTTCCACCCGAACAATATGACTGATTTAGCATCCTTTTTTTATTTTTTTAGGTATGTCTTTCAGCATATTTTTTATTTGTAAAAGTACATATATGTTTCAGACAATACAGGCTTATGGGGTGTTTATGCTATATAGGTCCTAAATATCTTGTTTTGGCAGGGACCACAATATGTTTGCACTACCTTCTCCACTTTTGTCTGCATGAACTGTAATGTTGTACAGTAAGTATTGACATGTCCCCTGACTGTAACATACTAGTAACGCCGTAGAAAATATTTTTGTTATATATATTTCATCAATCGACACATTCCGCAGTTTAACCTCATTTATTTTGTCATGGAATATTTTACTTTTTAGTAAATTCATTGATTTACTTTGTTGAATTCCAGCCGGGAATTCACACATCGTGTTAAATCAGTGTCAATGGCTAAATTCAACGCGGAGGAAGTTAGCGCTCTTCAAGCAGCAGGAAATGAGGTGAACGGAAAAAACTAATGGTACTATCATTTCTGATAATTTAATCTCTTTGGTCTGACTATCAACTTTTTCCTAGAGAGCAAGGCAAATATATTTCAAAGAATGGGATCCTCAACGAGATTCTTATCCTGATTGCAGGTACTTTTGCATATAGTTGTCAATGAAATCTCTCAAGCTAATCTTTCAGTAATATTATTATTCAATCTTACAGTTTGTATGTCCATTACCAGCAATCTTAGTAAACTTCGGGATTTTATCAAGCATGTTTATGTGGATCGAAGGTATGCTGGAGACAAGAATCAAGAGAAGCTTCTAAGGATGAAATCAGTAAGTTCCACGAAATATTCACTTTGCACATCCAGTTTGTTATGTGATACCAGCTTTCTGCTGGGATATGGTGGTTATGTCAAAATATATGATGTAGGTAACTCTACATTTGTAACTTTAGCTGAATGATTCTAGGAGATGTTTGATTTCTTTCTAAAATGTTCTATTGTATCAATTTTACAGAATAACAAAGAGGAATTCTTTGAGAGCGGGTTGGCATGCGCATATCATGCTGGATGTAGAAAATCATATTGTGAAGACAGAAGCGAAAAAAATGAAAGACCAGGTCCTTGTGGACGGAACGATTCTTATAACAATCAAAGAAGTCTTTATTCTCAAGAAAATTCAAGTTACGGAAATTTTAAAAGGAGCACTGTCCGTTTTGAGGTTGTCGATGACAGATTTCGTGATGGAGCTCAAAGTGGAAAGAAAACTGATAACTACAGGTTGTTACATAGAGAATCCAGGGATATTAAAAGTACTCCTGGCCAAACAAAGAATTTAAATCAATACAAATCCTTTATGGTTCGCCCTTTTAAACCTTTTCTAGGGGAGAAACCTCTTCCACTACAGGTAGGCAAATGTTCGAAATTGACAGATGCCAAAAATCCTGCTGGTTCAGCACAAAATCAGGTATGACTATTTGCAAGATATTTATATATGACCGAGTAGTTGAATATTTAAAGTTTGACTTCCTCTGCATGTGTCACACGAGAAATTAGGCAATGTTTTCCGGAACAGCCAAGCTGCTGTAGCATGAACTCTTGATGAGAATTTCCACAATGCACTTTCCTTAAAGTCTTTCACTTCTTTACTGCTTTGGAGTTTCTCCCAACCTCTAAATCAAACCCCCTCTTTGTGAATCTTGATGATGGAACCCCACCTATGAATCTTATAACTCTTACAACTTTGTATATCGGATCTTCAACTGTTTCTACATTAATCTTTATCGAAATTTGGTCAAGCCCTCATTAAGTGCTCCCTAAATGTAGCAGCAATTCAGTAGTTTGTAGGATTGGATATTTTGGAACACTGCTTTTTGATCCTGTGCAATCAAGAATGCTCCACTTCATTATTTCTTTATAGCTGCAGAGGGTGTCACCTTCAGTAAGCACGACATCTAGTAATGGGAATCCAGTGGAACAAAAATGTAAGAATGCAGACGGCTTGAGTAGTAAAAATTTGGATACCGAGGCCACTACAGAAGCATTAGAACCACAGACGCACAAAAATTTTTCATTTAGTGAAGGAGAAAACTCCTCTCATGAACTTTTTGCCAAAAAGATCATACCTCAAGCCCCAAAAATGACTACTTTGGAACTTTTACTACTGGAGTTTTCAGTTCCAACATTCCCTAGTAATGAGACAGAAGTTTCATTTGGTACTAATATTTCCACGACGGCATCTGGTAGCAATATGCCTTCATCAGCTGTGCCTTCAGGTCAAATGTTGATGCCAATGAATAGTATTGGAATTTCTGATACTGCAGCTGCAGAGGGTATGATCATACATAATGTTTCAGCATCTGCTCTGTCTAGGCAAAACCAACAATCATCAGAAAGTATTGGGGGTGATTCGACAACTGCACCAGGAGGCGACATGTCTGCAGGTAATGTTTCATCTTCTGTAACTGGAGGCCAGATAAAGTTATGTGATGGTGTTGGTTCCCTTGATGTCAAAATCAACTGGTAGCTTTGGAGATTGACACTGGAGGCAACATTCCTGCAGGAGTTATTTCTTCAGGTTCACATGCAGGAGGGACTTTGTCATTACTTGAAAACCACAATTCATCTGCAATCTTAACAGCTACTGATTTTCCAGCGCAAACTTTTGCCAGTGGTACTCCAGCAGCTATCGGTGATGTCAGCATTGACTCTGTCTCAAAGATTTCAAATGGGCCGAAGGTATGTGGAATGCAGCAATATAAGCCTTCTGTATTTGCTGCTGCTGATGGTAGTTCCACTGTGCGACAGAGAACAACGAAAATTAGTACTTTAGACAACCAGGTAAATTTTGGCCTTTACTGTCAAGTTTTAGAAAATGGTTAAAAGAGCAGTAAGTTATCAAGACAAAAGCTCTTTCTTCAGTCCTATGTTGATAGCTTTTAAAATTACAATTTATCCATCAAAGGACGTAAAAGGATGGCTTGATCAGTAGGAACTTTTGTTATGATACTTTAGAGATGACGACAAGAAGCAAAATGGTCATTAATTGTAGTCCGTCATATTAAGTACAAGAATTTAATGGTATATGAATTGGGGTAACAATATATGGAAGTCTTAAGCTTTTTCTGTTTATATCTGTATAGAGACAAATATATGTTTTCTAATCTTTGTGCATGTTATTCACATATATCATTAGTCATCAACTGTCATCGGTGCTCATGGACCTGATAATACTTTCGCTGGACATCCGTCTCCAGATATCCCGAAAACAGACCAAGACTCCAATTCTGGAGCCAGATCTCCACTTGTTCCAGTGGAAACAAAGTTAAATGATAGAAAAAAACTGCCAGTGGTGGTTACCTTGCCTTGTGTAATTTTAGGTGTTCCTCCAATGGCGGTTACTCATAGATGTTTAGCTCTTGCAGGAGCTTGTTACTGCAGTCTATTCTCCCTACAGTGGGTCAATAAGCAGTTGGCAAAATGGTCAGTCGTACAGCATGGAATATGGTCATCAATATTACACCAACCATATGGTATGTCATTCATCAAGATGATCAAGTGAGACAAGTGTCCATTTCATTATGTTTTATGCATAAGATACTAAGGATATTCCATTGTCGTTTTTTTGTTAACAGCATACTCCAGCATATCCAAATCCACCAAAATCTACAAATCCGTTTGATTTTAACAATGAAACCACTCCACAACAAGCTATAACGGTATGGTCATTATTAGATATATGTGTTTCTCATTCATCTTTCTGCTGGGGTTTTGTCGATCCATTTCTGAACTTAATCTCAAATGTACTTGTCACTCTTGAATGCTTGCTTTCACTATCATGTATCTTTGATTTATTGGGAGTCACGTTTGAATGCAAAGCTGTGAAAATTGAAGATTCCAACACATCAATGATGTGCAACCGTCCTAATTAATCGATATGTACTGTTGTTTGATTGATTGTGATGACTTTACATGTTGAGATTAACATCACATTTGGGCATGGATTCCTAGTGCTTAGTAATACGCTAAATAAGCAGAGCTCTCTGGGGTAGAGCGCCACACGCTAGTGAGTCTTTTTAGTTGTGCTCAAGTTTATAGATTAATTGTTTGGGACAGAAGTTAATCATTTACATGAGCATTATTAACTGGTCCAGTATTTCTTTCATTCTTTATTAACTGAATTCCGAAAGCTGACAAACTTTGAGTTGCATAAGGAGGACAAGTTTTGCATTATTGCATAGATGTAATCCTGCCTTTAATTTCTGCTTTTATTGCTTGAATATTCAAGTGAAAATTTGTAAACCATAGTAAACCTGTCAGAGAATGCAACCTAGCTTTGCAAAATGGTGACGTAAAGGGATTAGGTTTTATAAAGTGACTTTCACTGACCTGTTGATTACAGGGTTCCTAGTGTATTTGCTTATGAAGTGAATATTTGAAGAATTGTCCTCGTTCTACTTTTCTGTGACCTTTGTTTCTTCAAGAATTTATTAAAATAAAATCAAAAAATAAAAATATGAATTAGTTTGAAACAAATGCATTGTTTTGCTGTAGTATCCTTTCATGGGAAACTTGCCGACTGCATCTCCAAACACATCAGCCCCTCAGTTCGCAGGTCAAACTTCCATATTTGGTCATAATTCTTCAGGATCAATTGCAAATATATCACCTTCTTATGGATCGGCTGTATTTGCTCACTCCTCTTCCGTTCTTCCAGCAACGTTTTCTGGTAAATCCATTTCTTTTTCTTCATTTTCCATTCGCTTGCCCTTTCCCAAGCACTCTTTATCCTAATTCGAGAAGAAAAAAAAATATTAGCTTAATATTCCTATAATTCAGGTGCATACATGGAGCAAAAAGCACCCATGTACCTGCTACCTTCCGGGTAAACATTTTTTCTTTCATGTATGAGCTTTTCATCAATTGCTTCTCACCATGGGACCACCCTGAACAAATTATTAATTTGAAGATGTAAATTCATTATCTCACACGATGATGCTTTATACTCTGGTTAGCTTCCGAAGAATCTAGGAGACATGAATCTTATAGGTCTATTATGATGCTTTTATTTGTCCACCTTATACGGTTAGAAATTGACACAATGTTTAAGCAAGGTTTCAAGTTATTATCATGCAAGCTCATTTCTTATTGACTTCAACTTCTGATCATCTTCATGGCCAAACAAAATGCTTTGTGAAGACTTCTGGGAAATCCCTGCTTCTAATTCTCGTTTCATTTTTCTGACCATTACTAGTGTGATTGGTCTGTGTGATTATGGAAAATTTCATAATGAACGAAAAATAAATCATATTTTGCTTGATTACATTGCAGACCACAAGAAGCGGGTGGAAATGGAGCTGATAGGATGTTTTTTGGGGCTGCGCAACCAACCAGCGGTTACTCACTGAGAACCAACACTGCTTCCATGTCTTTAAAGGGAGGAAACCCGTTCGAATAGATGAAACTCACAAGTGGGATAGATTCTTGGAGTAGAACTCTTGTTCGTGTTGGCTCTTGCAATGAATACAACTGTATTCACTAAATTACTGTTACATATTATAAGTCCTTTGTTTATGTATGAAGGTAATTTAGTTAATATTGATCATGATGATCGTATGACTAACTTTGCTTAATTGAGATTAAACTAAACTAGTTGAATGTAGGAGCTTGTCTTTAAAGATTGCTTATATAAGTTGTTAATGAATCTCCTTGAAGAATACCTCCTCCAAGTAACCTATCCCCGTAGATCTGGGGGAATAGGGGGAACCTCCCTTATAATTAGAGCAAAGCCTATAGAGTTGTAATGTCATTTGTAACTCTGAATTATCGCTTTGGCCATTGCTTAAACATATGCCTCAATTTCTGCAACTTAAGGATTAAATATAATGGTCCAAGTTCACACCAATTATTATACTATTACCAGGTACTCTCCCTATTTCCAAGTTTGTACTAAAGTTCCTTGTGCATATTGTCTCTCATCCTTAGAAGCTACAACATAGTCTAGGAGGAATCATTTATACTTTTAATTCTCCAAAAATTATTACCCTCTAAATAATGACCATATATCTACTTGGCTTATAGTGACTTTATTTCCTAGGATTCTCCTTATTCTTTTAGCAATTGTTACCCTGCTTATCACTTTGATAGATAAAATTCCTAAAACTCTTCTTTGACTGTTTGATATAAAAACTTTTATATTGCAAGTATACAGATCGTAACTCGTAGTATGAAAGGTATCATTTTTACGAGGATTAATTAATCATATAACAACTTGAATACACTTTATCTAAGATAATAAAAGGTCGAGTTAATTGCATAAAAATAAGTTAACTAAAATTCAAATAAAATAGTAAAACTAAAGAATTGAATAATTGAAACTAGCAATAGAATAAAGTTAATCAATAATGGAAACTTAGGGTTTATTCTATCCTTATTTTTCTTCCTTTTATCTTGTTGATTCAATTATGCTTGATCATAGATATTCTAAGGTTTTGATTATCCTCTTTCAAGATCTAATCAAGTAATCCCAATTGAAATAGATAATAATAGAATTGCAACCGCTCGATTCACAAAACTACTCCTAGCTATTCATTTGGTTTTGAAGCAATCTTAAAGATAATTAACTCATAATTAAGAGCTCTCTTCAATTGTTTATTATTTTAATATTTGCAAGTCTATTAAGTTACCAAATCTTGTTGGGCACCTTAGCGTATATGACTTGATTAAATCTCTTGATATATTATCAAGTATAAACATAACAAATATCACAAAGCATTGATATATCTATTGAATTTAATAAGAATAAGGTTAAACAAAATAATTCAAGAACAATCCTGCCATAACTCTTTTCCATTTAGTTGATAGTAAGTTGTTCTATCGTACTTATAATTGTGAGATCAATAAGAACCTAAGCATCTACTTTTACAAATATTCTATTATTTCTCTCTTTCCATATCGCTTAGAGGCATGTTGAAATAGATAAGATATAGACTTCCTTATCTTGCTTGGAACTAGGCATATGTAATATCTATTAAAATATATCAATTAGGTTGCTTTGGCTGCAACTAATTGTGCATAGAGATGAAATTCTCTACCACAAATCTTTAAAGAATTTGTAATTGGAAAACGAATGATCTCTATTCTCTTCCTCCAAATTACATAGTACATAATTTTTAAAGGAGGATAAAAGCTTCAGTCTATACATAGTGCTGAGTTTATTCAGCATCGCTAACTAAAGCAAAAAAACCTAGCATTTGACTTAAAAACCTTGCTCCAAACCAATTTGTACCACCTATTCTTATATCTGTCCCATAAATTAGTTATTTTGCTTTTCTTTTAGTTATTTCTAAAACAGATAATCCATTCCACAAATCAGGACCTTCATCTTCATTATATCTATATTGTGGCATTGGCAGAATGCTTGACTCATCTAATGATAGAGACCAGTTGCCTTTTTAAATTAACTCTTGCAACTTGACTTTCTTTAAGAACCTAACTAGTGAATCCCTTGCCACTTGGTTATGTACTAAAGCCCTTTGACCAGTCCAGTTGTCATACCATAATGAAATCCTATCCTCGGCCCCTATTTTGTATGTAATATATCGTTGAACCTCTTTCCTTAACTTGAGTATTTGATTAAAGAACCAAGAGTAACTATCTTTATTATTAATTGCCCACAAACTGCCACCCTTTAATATATGGTTGTGAACCCATTTGATCCATAAAGATGCTTTTTCACTTAAAATTCTCCAGATTCTTTTACAATATTAGATATTTATTGCTCATACTGATTGCCTCCAACCTTAATGCTACAACTTCTTTTGGTTGACATATGTTCTTACAACACACTTTTGCTATTCCTTTCTCTCCTTTCCTTTTACCCCATAGGAATTGCTTCATCAATTTTTACATAGAATTAATTATCCCTTTTGATAAGAATATATGAGAGCATCAGTAAGTTTGCATTGACATAATAATATACTTTAAGAGTTAAAGTTTACCTCCATAAGAAAGAGTTATATGTCTAATGCTCTAGTATTTTTTTGTATCTTTTCAATCAGAGGTAGACATTTCATGTATCTTATTCTTCTCGATGAGATAGGATTTCCCAACCACTGTAGATGAGGAATTTGTTTTTTCATTACAGTGAATTATATGCTACACTTTTGACAATATGAAAAAACTTTTCTAAAAATTAAATCTAAACCCAGATAAATCCTTAAAACTTTGTAGGGTACTAATCAGTAGAGAAATTGAATGAGTATTGGCCTTACTCGGGAGGATAAGATTATCTACAAAACATAAGCTTGTTAGAGAAAGCAACTTACACTTGGAGGGATACTTGAAGTTAGGGTAGTAAAGATTTTGTGTTTAAGCAAACGAGTGAGAACTTCCATGTAAATTAGAAATAGTTAAGGGGAAAATGGATCCCTTTGCTTAAGTCATCCATAGCCTTTGAATGTTCTGATGGACTTCCATTAATCAATATCTCAAAAGAAGCTATGGTAATGCATTCTTGAATCCATTTGATAAAAATATAGGAAAATCGTATGACCTTTATAATCTACAACATAAATCTCCAACTAACACTAACAAAAGCTTTTTAAAGGTCCACTTTAATAGCAAAGTTCTATGGAGTATTACCTTTTGTATACCCTTTTAAGAGCACCTGCAATATTAGAATGTTATCTCCAATGTGTGTATTGCTCATGAATGCCCCTAGATTCTCACAACGTACAAGTCTAATTAGATTGTTGGCTTCATCTTCAGGAATCTTAGTAGAGACAAATTGCTTAAGATCCTCTTTATAATCTCTAGGATCCCTTCTATTCCTAGGAGATTTTGAAAAAAAATTGTTACTTCCTTAGCGATCTTAGCTTTCCTGTATATTATTTCCCATATTACTAAAAGCCTCAAACTCTAAGCCCTTAGAGACTGCTTCTTGAAGCCCTCCATATTAGCCAAAAAGCTATTAACCTTAAAGGGTGTTTAACACTAACCTTTTTAAACAAATTATCACCTTGATGGGAGTATGATCAAACCAAGAAAAGATCCAAAAAATGGATTTACTCTTTGAGAAGGTGATTTATGAATTCATATTGATCATAGCTTTATTTAGCTTTTTCTAAAAGAACCACTTCGAGCTTTGTTTGTTGCTCTATATGAGCCTATGACCTTTGGATTTTAAATCAATTAGTTCCACAACCTTGGTGCAATCAAACAGGTCTGAGTTGTATTTGAGCAACTTATAATTCCCCTCTTTCTCTAACATATAGAGAGTGGTATTGGAGTCACCACTTATTATCTAAGGTTCTCTAATTGATGTTTTTAGTCTTTTCAATAAGCTCCATAAATCAGATCTTTAGAAAGTTACATTGAATCCATAAAAAAAAGTAGCCAAGGCTATAGATTTTTTCCAATTTGAAATCAATTTTTTGTTGATGAATTGCTCACTTGTTTCCATTGCTTCCACCTCTAGTAATTCCCCATCATAAACAATAATGATTCTTCCATAACATAGTAATGGTGTTTTATCAGTATGTTCTATTTATTACCAAATAAACTTAACTTATAGTTATGTTTAGTACAATGGTTTACCTTCAATACTTTCAATTGAATCAACTAGCAAGATTTCATATTAGATATCAAATTTTATTTCTTTGAAAGAGTCAAAGTTGATGATTCAACGATATGATGCTTGGTTGAAGCATACATTATCCATTAAATTTAGAACTAAATTGGATAACAAAAGGTTATGAGATATCTAAAAGATTGGATGTAATCTTACAGATCCATTGAAAAATAGTTTGATTCAATGTATACTTATAGGAAATGGTTCTCAAGATAAGTAGTAGGAGTAAGAAGGAATTTAAAAGGTTCAAATCTCATAACGGTACATCTAATTGGAAGTAGTACCTTTAATGATACATTTGATGTATAGATAAAAGGCTACGAGACGTTGAAAGATTCAATTTCATAATGAATTTAAAGAGTTTCTTTTGGAGATGATTGTGAAATTATAATGTCTATAAGAGGGTTAGTGGGAGTATAGTTGTCCTCTTTAGTGGGAGTATGTGGAGACATATTGCTCATAGAGAATAATAATTCTAACTTTCTATTGCTGAAATCATAATTGTCTAATAACAATTTTTGTTAGATATGAAACAGGTAACAAATTAATTTTGGGAGTTAGACCTATAGAGATAGATTAGATGTTGTTGACTTATTCTAAGTTCAAGTACATAGATAATACTATAGATATTTAGTATTTGAGATATCAGATACTTGTGAAGTATTAAAGATATCCATTATTTTATGTATGAGTTCATATTTGAGTTCAAGATGATAATTTACAATCATTGCCAACATATTTGAGAATCTAATAGATCTCACATATATAATGGGTTGAACAGAGCAAAGTTAATTTAATCAGGTTGGACTTGGTTGTAAAGTTTGAGAAACTTTATGATTAAATATAAGACATTTAATAAATAAAGATTAATATTTGAATATTATTGGGCATAATTGGTATTTAATTAGAAATATTTGTAATTTTAATTAAACTTTAATTGAAATTAGAATTTAATTTCAATTAAATTGCCAAAACGAGCAGAACCTATTATAAATATGCTTAAGCTCTATGAAGCTAGAATTTTTCACTTAACCCTCTCTATAATAGTTACGGAATTCTCTCAACTCATTCTGTGGATATTTTAAAGGTCATACATTTGTAAGGCTACGGTGATTAAGACGGATTAGTTTTGTAAATGGTTCAAAGGATACGACAAGAAAAAAATCAAGCTTTAGAATAAGGTATGAATTAAGTTTCTACTTTATTATGATATGTGTTAGTTATTTTATAGAATTAAAGCGGCCTCAATTTTTGGGAAATCAAATGTTGTAAAAAAATTTCATAATTATTTCGCTACAGTCGGATCGAATCCCGACCTAGTTTCCCAGCATTTTGCTAGAGTCTGCACCAAATTGTTTCATTTGGGGCCTACCAAGAAAACAACATTGACATAATTAATTTTAGCATCCAAATGAGTTTGAGTACGAAGTCTAGTCTCCT
>JANVCL010000008.1:18570136-18581761 GCA_026546855.1 Erythroxylum incrassatum | reverse complement strand
CTTAGCAAAATTCAATTCCAATTAACTGATCTAATAAGACTTCAAAAATTAAAAGCATGCCTCAAAAATAAATAACAAGTTCGGGATCCAACAATAGGTTTAGCTCTACAAGAACTTTCCAGTTAGATCAGGTATCGACTGGAGGGCCACCATGGAGTGCTGAGCAAGCCACATATTTGTTTCATAATAAGGGCCTGTCAATGCATCTCAATATCTATAAGGTGAATAGTCTTATTAATCCTTTCTCTCATTAATTGTTATAGAGGAGGTTTGGCATCTATATGCTCCCTCGTCATCTCCTCCTTTTTATGTGCATCAAATTATTATAGAACTTTAGTTTTTATAAAGAAATTTTTTAATTATATGATGTAGTAGATACTAAAATCTATTATTCTTTGTAGGATATAATTAAACATATTAATAAGATGGCACATCAGCATAAGAAGGCATGGATAGAAGAAAGCTTCAATCTTAAAGGAAGAACACATTCACACAACACTTAAAAAAATTTAGAGGATGAGGGTTTTAATGCCTTTTACCATACCTTCTAATGATATAATCTAGTTAAGAGATTATTAAGAAGTGTTTATCTGAGGTAATCTATTTTTTATTTCATTTGATTATTTGAATATTTTATCTTTGAAGTTTATTTTTTCATATGATTTTATGTTTGATTATTCCATTGTTTTCTATGTAGGTTCCCATTTTATACGAATCTCATGGAATTAAATATAGTAGCCATTAATAAAGAGGGTCAAAGAACTTTTCTTAATCTTAAAGTTTCTTTACTCTTCTTTCACACTTTTCTTATTTAAATCACACTTTTTATTTCATTTATTTTAAAGTTTGTTATGTTTCCATTAAAGATAATATACAATTTAATTTTGGGTGAAGGGTAATTTGAGTTTTAGTTGAATGAATAGAGAAAATTCTTTTTAAGTAAAATGATCTGACTAGTTTTATAAGTAACAATTTTGTAAAAATAAATCATAAAAGAAATGTTATTAAGAGGATTCATTAAAAGTTAGATTGTGTTGTGATTTACTAGGTTAGGTCAATATATATGATCAATTATTAGTATTTTAGTTTTAACTTAATTTTATAGTTTTAACTTAATTTTATGGTCTTAAGATTGATGCTTGATTTGAATAATGAGACATCGTGTATGATTTTAAAGTTAAGCTTATCAAGTGGCTTTGTACTCCATATATTATAAAACAAAATTGTTAGTAAAATGTGCATAAATAAACATATTGTGCTGAATTTAACCTTAATAAAAGGTAAAGGTTATGAGTGATACCAATAGCTATCAAAAAATTGTGACCTAATTAAGTAACTGATAACATTTGGGATAAGATGTTTACCTTCATATAAAAAGGTTCGAATAACATTTCAAATAAGCCTTTCATACTCCATAAAATTACAAAAAAAATGTTTTAATTTTTTCTATAATTTTTAATTTAGTTCTTATGAGTAGAAGCATTTTATACATTTATGTTTATTTAATATACAGGGTTAAATTACTTAGATTTAACTAATTTTTAAAAGGATTGTTGATTTAGTTCAAACTAAAATTGGAAGTTAATGTAAGTATTTAGAGATCTAGACAGTTTATAAACAATAGAGTTAGGCAAAAAATGAGCATTTTTTTATCACTTTGAAATATTTTTGAACTTTCTTCTAACTGAAAATTGCTTAAGTTAAGAATGATTGAGATTGTTTTGTATGGGCAGTAGAAAAATCTTACTTGCAGGGGTATTTGATGTGCATAAAATATGCATGTATTTTTCTTAGAAATTTGCTTTTTCCATATAAATTACCTTGTTTTAATTGGTTCTATGACATTTTTCACATATGCACTATATTTATAGAAAAAAATTATAAACTACAAAAATCCTAAAGGAAGAGTCTTTTCACTTCATTTTATTTCATTGTTTAGTTGCATTAAGGTTACTAGCTTATCAAAGGGCAACCAAAGAACATATCTAAAAGCCTTTTCTAATAGAGAGAGGGCTTGGCAATCATTCCTTAGCACCAAATATCATCATAAAATTGAAATTTTGGTTATGGGATATCATAGACTGAGTTCTTCTTTCCTTTCAACTATTTTTTTCATTATTTTGAAATGATTTTAGGCTAATAAATTTTATATTTAGATTGGATAAAACCCTAATAGATTCTTATAAGCTTCAATTGAATTTTATTAATAATGGTTTTTATGTATAGATTTATATGTGTTGATATTATTGTTGATCATATACAAGAGATAGCTGACATCTAATTTAGAACTATTTATGGACCTAGTCAAAAGAGCTTATCTGTAGATTGATTTAAGCAAATACATTAAGGATTAAATAGGGATTTAGAAATAGACCTAAATGAACTTTTCATTATTAAGATAACCTTTTATGAGGTTTGAAAGAACTTTAAGGCATTATATACATGTACATATATATATATATATACATATCAGTTAATCAATTTAGGAATAAGTGGTTAGACATTCATAGATGAAAAATAATTACACTAGAAAACTTCATTAGCCTAAATGATAGAATTTATATAATTGAATCAAGGATGCAAGATGAAGTTAGGGGGAACTTTAAAATGGATATCTACTCATATTAATGTTCTCTTTTAATTGTTGTGCAAGTGTTTTAAGGGTGAACCAAAATAGTTAATATTTTAGTTTACTTTTAATTCAATTAATCAAAAACCTAACTTATTATTAATTATATAATAATAAGAAGATGTGACTAAAAACATGTATTCATTTCTTATAAGATCAACCCTACTATCACTTTATTAGCACAGAATGGTAGGTCTACTTGTCCTGATCCTTTTTCAGAATAGCAAGTTACATATAAAACCATCACCACCTTCATCTTTGTTCCTTTTTATATTTAAACAACGTTTTAAATTCCTTTTGAAGATTGTTATGTACTCATCTTTGTTTTTTCTTAATGTTTTGGTCTCATCATTGTCACTTTCTTTATTTTGTGATTTAAAACAAATGCTATTTCTTTTACTTATGCCTTCATCCATTTTTGTTTCAACTAGCGTCGTTTTATATGTGAATAAAACCCAGTGAATTCCTATAAAGGGAGGCTGTTTAGGCCTTTAGCTTTTCATATCATCATCATCTTAGGCTCCCAAGATTTAGGAAAGCATCTAACAATCTCTCTAACCATCTTGATATTAGAGTAAGTTTTATTAAGTCCTTTTAATAAAACAATAATATCAACAAAATTAATATACATATTAAAAATGGTTCCATCATAATTTATAAGAAATAATTTATATTGATGAAGTAAAATGCTTACTAGAATTTGTTTAAATTATAGTTATGCCTTCATGTGTGATTTTTAATGTATTATAAATATCATGTATGGTTTCATATATTAGGACTATATTCATTTCATTCTAGCTCAAAGCACAAAAAAATATGGACATCTCTATAATTTAAATTAATAGTTTTCTATCTTTCTCATCCCATTTGAATTAAGTCTTAAGTGAAGACTTAGTCATTATACCTATAGTAGAGGGTTTGGTTGGGGCTATAGGTCCCTTCTAAATAACATCCTATAACTCTACTCCTTCTATCATAAGGAAGAATCTTACCATATTTTTCAATACAAATAGTTATTGTCAAAACAAGGTACTCAACTAATGTTTCGTCCGTCCAAATATGCCATTGTCTTTTATCTCATACTACTAGATGCGTAAGAAGAGAGTTCTCTATTGATACCAATAATTAATCGTAATCACCTATAAGGGGTGAATTGGATGAAATAAACTAAAAATTTCTTAATAATAGGTTGTTAAACACCTTAAGAACAAACACAAAATCAATTGATAATCTCGAGAATAATAATGTAAAAACATAATAGTTCTCACGAAAGTAGTTTGGAACTTATTTTGATACTATTAAGTCAAAGATAGCAAAAAAGATAATATCAAGTTATTCCTAGTTTCTTCGAGCTAGTAGCTTGTAGTCTCAAGTACCTAAATGATATACCAAATATCAAATCAATCAATCATATAAGATAATTAATTTATAAAAAAATATAATAAAACTTTCAAAAAAATTACAAACAATTTAGGAGATAAGATAAGAGAGTAACACTTATAATTTATATTGTTTAAGTACTTTTTAACATTCATCAACTCTCTTAGCTAGCTCAAAAATTTCAAATCCATTACAACTCTTTTTCATTGTGTGATGTTGATGTTCTTGGACACCATAAACAGATATCAGAAAAAATATCAAAATGATATTCAATGGGTTTACCATGGGACAAAATATCAAAAAGTACTCAATGGATTTGCCATCTATCTATTTAAAGAAAGATTGGAAAATTTAAAGAAGAGGAACTAAAACAATTTTAACAAGAAAAAATGAGTTTGATATCTAATTATAAAAAAGAAGGTATTAGGACCATTTTTACCTATCTAAATGATTATCAAGGTTTGAAAAGGGTTTTGGTGTTATGGGAATTTGAGAATAAATATATTTAGGTGTGAATTTAAAAATCAAGCTAAAGAATAGAAATATTACATATGGTTGAAGAACTCATAATTTATAAATTTAGATAGGGCTTTAAAAAATTATCTAGAGTGATGTCTAGGGATTGAAATAAAATATTAAATATATAGATAAATTTCTAAGAGTTTATGGTTTTCTTATCTAAGCATTTAAAACAAAACACTCTAATATGCTTTGAATGTGTTATATGGTTTAAAATATTGTAAACAATCTTGATTTTTTGTTTTAAAAGGCATAAACTTACTTTGTGTGAAAATTCAATTTTGAACAAAAGTGAAGATTAGATAAATAAAAGGAAATTTTAATAGGAATTGAAGGAGATAATGTAAATAATTTTTATTTGAAAGGATAAAATCATCCTTAAAAATGGGGGTGGGATTTTTAGAAGGAGATATGATAAATTGGGTTATTTAAACTAAAAAAAGATTAAACTATCTTGTTGTCTAGAATCTTTTGTGTTGAATTATTTAATGAAAATAAAAACTAGGCATCACTCCTTTGAGCCTAAAAGAAAGGATTTTTTAAATTTATCTTAAAGATTACATTGGTGATAGATATAGGATTAAAATCCTTTAAGGCGCAAAGATTAGTAATATTTAGCACTAAGGTGATAAAGTTTTTGTTTATTTCTTTAAATATGCATCTACTATCAAAGAATATACTAAATTAGAAACCAAATGCTTAAATAAATACCAAGACTTGTGAAAGAAAAGATAATTCAAACCATTTGGGTTTGGAAATTTATTAGGATGAAGGGAAAAGATGGCTTTCCCCACTTTAGAATCTATAATAGGTCTGGTTAATAAATTTGTTTCATCTGAAAGTTTATCAATATTAAAAGACTATAACAATTAAACTAGGTTAATAAATTTGCTTCATCTGAAAGTTTGTCAATATTAAAAGACTATTAAACTAAGTAGGAGCAATTGGATGAGGACCAAGGGAATTTGTTTAAATGATCATAAGTGGTGTCTATAAGATCCAACTATGAAGAAATAATTAGCCCATCATTTATTGTAATAGAAGGAATCTATTATGATTCCTTCTTAAAAGCACATATTAATAGAAAAAGAAAGTATTTCCATCTCCATGCTTTAGCCACTAAATTCTCTATCTCTGTTTTAAAAAAATAATTTTCCATAATAGCTTGTGTATAATTAAATAAAGCCCTCTTCTCCTTCTGCTGGAACAAGATATTAAGAGGTTCTTGATAAAGCATTTTTGAACCTTGCCTAACTTAATTTTATTTGAGTAATAGCTGTTTAGGTATCATTGTATTTCCTCCTTTTCAATGATTTAAGTTCCTCTTTAGTCTTCTATAGCTTCCTTTCTATAGCTTCCTCTTACAAATGAAGGAATTATGCCCATAAAAATGGTGAGACATCCCTTTTAAGTTCACAATTTCAAATTCAAAGTCATTAGTCAAATAATTTTTAAACTTGAAAGGAAAACATTTGATATGTATCATGTTAAGGCTATTAACTATTGCTATAATGAAGCTCTCTGAAAAGCAAAGTTAGACCCATAAATAAAGGATATATGAATGCAAGTTCTTCCCTAAGTCAATTCCATGTTTAGATGTAGCATTTGATTCATGACCATAGAGTTCAAAATCCTCATTCTACTAAGTTTAGAGGAAACAATAATCTACCATAATAATGAACACATTAATTGGTAATAAGAAGCTATACTGGATATAGAAAATTAGTTTTTTTTATCCCATCAAATCTTAATTTGTTTTCTAAACTGCAATATGTGAAGGGGTTTAAATCCTTTAAGTAATCCCTAAGAAGTTGTTACTTATTAAGGTTATTCAAGCCTCGTACATTCCAACATAAAAACCTTATAACAAAATATGAAAGAAGTTAAGGATATCACCTAGATCATCTGCTTTGATTTCCTCCTAGTCTTGGTCTTGAATCCATCCGAGAGCTCTAAGTTAGAAGCTATAATAGTAAGGCTCGTCTCATTTAATAAGCTCACAGAGCTCAGTTCAATAAGAGGATTCAACTAAAGGTTATACTCATTATTTACTAGACTAACCTTAGTCACTATTGTCATGTCAATAAATTCTAAAGAAACTATTGTAGCAGGTGCTTCTTTGGCATTTATAGTGGTGTCACCCGATTTTGAAGCACCAATAATTACTGGTGCATTTTGTGGCATACAACATTTCCTCAGTAGAAAATTCCAGTGGCTACAAAGTAGATTGAGAGTGCTCTAATGTTGTAGTACTAAGATTATAACTTCCCTTATCCATAGGACAATTCAGTTGAGAAGAACCTTGATGATTGCTAGTTAGTTCTAGGTTTGAAGGTAAAGAATTATTAGTAGCATTTTATAGCCCATCAATTCATAGTAATTGCCCTTAGTCAACCCCATCCTGTTGAGTAGTTTTATGTAGAAAACTTTCAATAATGTAAATATACGAATTGTAACTTGTAGTAAAAAGAATTTTATTTTAATTTAATAAATCTTTTTGTACTTTAAAAAATGTTTTATTCAATTTGTTAGGTATCTAATTAGTCCTCAAGAGAAATTTAAATAATTAATAAAAAACAATTAAATAATTGAGTTGTCAATAAAAGTAAGGTTTATCAAAGCTGGAAACTTAAAAATTATTCTATCCTTATTTTGTCCTCCTTTATTCGTGTTTATCTAATTATGCTTAATTCTAGATATCTTAGGGCATTGATTGTCCTCTCTCAAGATCAAATAATCCCAATTAAAATCAATAATAATGTAATTGTAACCTCTCCATTCACAAAACTACTCACAACTATTCAATCAAATTTGAAGCAATCATAAGGATAATTAATTCACAATTAAGATCTCTCTTCAATTGTTCATTAATTTGATAATTGTAGGTCTAGTAAGCTACCAACTCCCATTGCACACCTTACAAAAGTAACTTAATTCACTATCTTGCTTTATTACCAATTATAACCATTCAACAAGAATAAGGTTTAACAAAACAAATCAAAAACAATCCCTAATATGAATTTAAAAACTCATAATCATGTTTAACATCCTTATAATCCAAATAAACATTCGAGACAATGAAATAACTAAAGGGAAAAGAAAGAAAAACAAGTTTGTGTCTTGATATAGAAATATGGAATTTGTTGAGGTTCTCTTAATGTCTCCTCTTTGATCTTCTTAAATATGGTGGCTATTACCCTTTTGGTTTTTTTTTTCTTGTCCTTAAATAGTTCTTGAGGCTCCTAGGGTTGTTTCTAGGGTTCCTCTCTTTAATTTAGTTCCAAAAATAGCCTCAAAACATCGTAAGTTAAAAAAATCTTGTGACTAAGAAAGACACCTTTCCACAATCGTAGGAGTGCCAAAATCTTTGCCTGAATGATTTCACAACCTCTTTTACACGGGCCAAGATAGTGACAGAGGCCCCATATAGCACTAGCTTATTACTAGCTTTGTTTGCCTACCATGATCATGGCCAAGCATCCATTTCTACTCTTTTCTTCAAATTCCTATTTCCATACACTCAGAAACATATGAAATACCTCTACTATCATGATCGTGGCCTATCTCCATGCATCCATTTCTTTTCTTTGCTTCAAATTTCTATTTCCCTTCACTCATAAACACATAAAATACTTCTTGAAACATAAAATTAACATCAAATTCTTTCTTTAAACCAATCAAACACTTAATTCTCTAAGAAAACACTTAAAAACACACTTAAACACCTAGAAAAACATATTATAATCTAGAGCTATCACCTCCCTATAGGTCTCTATACTTTACCAATATGATGTGTAAAAGGCCACTATTGGAAAGAAACCAACACTTCATCTTAATATAGTTTGTCAGTCATTTAATTACATCAAAGAATAGCATCCAAAAGCTGACAAAATTTTTTGCATAACATACCCTGTTCATCAAAGCATTGGATTCGTCCATAACAATTGACTTTCTCATAAAGCTAGTTAAGTGACTAAGTCCAATAGTTGTCCAATATTTCAAAGGAATATTATGGAAAATAACCTAAAGTGGAACCTGCTTACTTTTGATATCCTGGAGTCGAATTCTTGGTAGTCAATATTGGAGAAATAGTAGCATATTATTGAAATACCAAGTTCTATGATCAATTATCTTTTATGAGCAAGAAGTGGAGTTGAATTTGAAAATAAATAAGCAATCATATGTAAGGAGCACATCCTCCTACCCCGAGCTATTCCATTATCTGTACAGCCAAGCTTTAAGAGTGGACATGGTAACCTTCTATCAGGAAAGAAGACAACTAGTAAACATTGCCATTTAGTAGCACTTATATTCCATTTTCGAGTTCAGGAGAAGGAGGAAAGGACTGCAAAATAGTTAGACTACTATCATTGACAATTTGTTTCTAGGAGCGGTGCTTGGCAGCGCCAGTAAGAGCATGATGTAGAGAAGATGAAGGAATAATGGGAGGCATCTAGTCTACATAATTCAAAGTTTAGGAGGGGTTAACTACAGCTGTAACAGGTGTATAGTGCAAGGGACTAGATGAGGAGGCCAGTGGAGGATAGTCAGTAAGGGAACTAACTTGGTTAGGATGAGTAAAAGAGTTCAAACCAAACATTCCAGACATGGTTAAAAAGGAAACCAGGTGGAACATTGAAAAAGTGGTTACCAAAAACAGCAAGGATAAGGGAGATCCTAGATCTATAACCTGAAATCTAGAGTACTTAATAGGAAGTTGAAGCAAGATGGAGGATGGAGCTGATGTACCAATCAGTCAAGCTCATGGACGAAAGACCAGAACTAGCAACCAGAAGACAAAACTGAGCTACCTAGTGAGAGGAGAAGCAGAGGCAATAGCCAGGAAACAAACAAACAGTAGGATGGGGAAAAGGGAGATCAGCAGACAAACCAAGCAAGACTAACAAAAGAACCAACTAGTTGTGGTGAGGCAACCAGAAGAACAAGTAACGTACAACACAAAGGAGAAGGAAAGGCAACACTCAAGTAACAGACGGCACATAGCCTGCGATAGAAGGACCACCAACCTTAAATGTAATGAAGCAATAATTTAAGGAAAATGTAAATATGAAAGGACCAAAACCTTCTTCGTTCCATTTGATATTCATACTTAGATATAATCATCACATTTTTCTTCATATACCTATATTATTAAGACTTTCATAGTTCAAAACTCATATAACTGCTTTTTAACCAACAAAAAGGTAACTACCATAAAATTTCATGGGTGACCTTTTTTTAAAAAATAAAATTCCTATATAGCTTGAGTTCAATTTTTAGAACTTGCGGTTTCACAATTATTATGCAATTATTTTGACCATCTTGACTAATTCTGTGCTGCATGCATAATTAATCAATTACCGTAAACTACTAAATCATAAACATAATCGCAGAATCTTTTTTATAGATAAAATATGAAATATTGACAAAAATACAAGTTGCTAACTATTAAACACTATCGATTTCTAAAGCAAACTCAAACCTCCTACAGAGCTGCTAACAAAGAAGAACAGCACAAGAGTCTTTGGGATAATTAAGTAATAAAAAGTTAATAAAGGCCTCATATTGTACTGAATCCACCGTATGGTTTGAATTCCTATGGTGTAAACTTAATAAAGGGCTCATACCGTACTTGATCCACTGTATGGTTTGCATTCCTATGGTGTCAACTAATTTCCAGCTCCGGAATCGCTAGGAAGCAGCAGCTGGTTACTGTTATCCACGAATTCACCGGATCCCTTGCCTGGGAATGCCCAGCTTCCCAGAACAAATGAGTTGTAGCAACTGTTTTGAGTAAACGCAAGGTGTAGATGAGAATACCAAACATTGTTTTTTCACACCAGTTTATTATTACACGCACAGGCAGATGAGGAATTTCCAAGTATACATATTTTAATAAGTTGAAATGAGAACCAGGTATTTGTATAAAGGCTCATTGATGAAAAACATGATGTTTGCCACCCAATTATCAACCATTTTCTATCTAAACCAATTGTTGCCCAGTGGACCCAGAAAACGAAACACTCTCCCCAACCTCATTCTTGCAAAGGGGACAAGATGCATTGATTTTCAGCCACTTATCCACACATTCCTTGTGAAAGAAATGAGAACATGGTAGCTCCCTGAGCTCATCATTGTTGACGTATTTAGCTAAACAAATGCAGCAAACCTATCAACATAACAATATGAATTCATCAGTAATATACTAAAATAAGTTGACCTTCCAAGGGGTTCTAGACTAAGTTGCCTACAGACCGTAGAATTTTATGAGGTCTCAAGGGGGTTTCCTTACCGAATCTTCACCAGAGATGGTTCGCTCCTTTTCAGTTCCTACAGCTACAACCCCTCCATCACCAGCAGGGGAGTTATTATCTCTATCATCTCGGCTCCTATCCTTATTGGACTTGAATTTATATGTCGGTAAAGCATCAATCAATTCTGACGATGCTCCTCTGGTCTGTGACAGATCTTCTCTAATGCCAAGTATAGAAATTATACAAGGCAAGCAGCAGCAGATTGTTGCACATAGAATAAAGGGCATGGCATATCCAATACAGCTGAATGTAAGAAACACTATACATAACCTACAAAATGGATATCAAAATTGGGATGAGCTATCTGCAATGCCAGATAAAAATTTAGTGAGATATAACATGAAGTGCACCTGTACAAGTTTGGAGCCTCATTAGGAGATGAATGACCTCCAAAAATCCACACATTCCCAACCACAAACCAAACTGCAAAAAAGCAGTCCAATCCCATTTTATAGTAGTCCATCAGGAGTTTAAGTCTGCAAAGAGAAAACACCATTATTTAATATTCTGGAGAAAAGTATAACACATTATCACAAAAGCAGAAAAGGTATCAATGCTAGAAGGATTAAGGAATAGTTGAAAGTTTTTAAAGAATGTTACTACCAATCCAAGAGCTGTTTTTCAAGTATCAGGATAAAGGAATGGCACAAAGCCATTAAAAGACATTACAACCTGTTACGGTCCCGAATCTGGGATCGAGTCACCAGACGATTAACCGGAGATTCTTCTCCCAACAAAGGGTTTTTACCCTTGTTCTTCCTCCTGGATGTACCTATAATTGGT
>JANVCL010000008.1:18555401-18570036 GCA_026546855.1 Erythroxylum incrassatum | reverse complement strand
ACTGCCACTAGAATTCCTAACTAAGCAAGGATTTAGAATCCTTAATAAACTCCTACTGCTAACGCTAACTAGAATTCTTAACTAAGCAAGGATTTAGAATCCTTAATAAACTCCTACAAATGCATCCATAACACAACCACAATCCAAAAGCCGTTTCTCACATAAGTTTTACTCTATGGTGACTTATGTAATAAGGGAAAGAGAAAAAAAAGTGGGTAAATGATTCAAACTGTCCCATCTAGTCTTACACCTGAATTATCCAAGAGGAGATCCTTAGCAGCTGTGCTTGGGTATCCAAAATCAAATTCAGAATCCAAACTTAGCCTATTAATTCCAATCCAACCATACAGCTATTACAAATGCAGAACTCTAAAACTTCACTTATAAAATCCAAACAGAAGTATATGGAAAACTATACCAACTCCCTCTTCCTTTGGTTCTTTCTTCCATACATCCAGCTTGCCTGATCCAACTCCCTCTCTGTCAACCATGCACATCCCCCCTCTCATCCTCTTGTATCAACTACAACATATTTCTATAATGATTTACAATTAGGAATCCCACTCTCATACATAAAATATTATAATTTAACCAGGAATCCACACTCTACTAATATTTAGTAAGGTAACTATGAATCTGCCAACTGATCATTACAAAATTTTGAGCAAAAGGATGTGCTAGGAAGTTTTACTTCAACATATTAAAGATCTTACATCTTTGTCAAGTTTCTATCTGCCACAATGGGACACAAATAAAGGGGGCCATGCTACACGCATTAACCTTCAATTATCAACTATCACAGTAAAGGTAACAAAGTGAGAAAATACACAACAAAGTTGCCACAAATTTAGTTAATATGACAAAGAAAGTATGGAGAAATATGAACGCATGAGAAACAAATATGTTCCCATCAAAATAACAAAAGGAGGAAAATAACATGTTTGGTTATTTTAAGTTGATTCATTTCAGTGGTAGAACAAGTAAGATCAATAACATCTCTGATGTTTGCAGAAAAGAGTTTATGCATCTAAAAAGTTGCCAAATCAGCTGTTGAAATGCATTCAACAACTTCGCAGTCATGGCAAGTGGGATATCAACAGCTTAGTAGTAGATAAATCTGGTCAGATTACTGTTTGGAACAGCAGTTCCGTAATATGTTCAAAATGTATGGAAAAATCTGACAGAAATAACAATATTAAGATCATATACAAGTAGAGTGATTGACACCAAAAGTACCTTGCATTTAAGGCCTCTTCATTTTGGCCACCTCTAGGTGATGGGACAGCAGTTCTGTGATTTTCACCTTCTGAAGTCCTAGTAACTGAAAGGGAAAATGGTCCTGCAGGAACATTAATGTGTGTTGAGTTACGGCGAGGTTGAGAAGGGTCTTGATCCAAGGTTTGATTCCGATGTCGATAACGCCAATAAAGCAGGGGAACGGTTGCAAAACAACCAGATGCATAACCAACAATCCATTCAAACAATGGTGTACTTGGATGCTCATCCCTTGATACAGACAATACAACAATAGATGCTATAATTTGGCTCACTGTCAACACCAATTCAACAGAAATCCATAACCCAGAATTCAAGGGACTTCGCCGCCTACGAGTTTCTCCACTCCTTATGAAAGAAGCATTTTGTGAGCTTGGACCATTCGATGAAGATGTTGAAGGTTGAGAAACGGAAACTCTTCCATTGTTTGAAGGCCTGTCCTCATGCGATGAAGCTTGCAATGAACTAGAACTTCTGTCACGAGATGTAGAGACAGAACCTTCTGTACTCCGTGTTATGTCTATGGTGTGGTCACCACCATTAACATTCTCCGGGCACTCCATTAACAGTGGGTAGTTGTCAATTTGAATCCCAGACCACAGTTCAGGTGAGGGAACATCCATCTACACCCACCAACACCGCTTGAAATGACGAAAGCATAGAACCACTAAAGTATATTAGACTGCTAAATGACGTCCTACTCCCCAATGTTTCTCTTATTCTAATAAGCTGACAAGTTGTACTGAACAATCAAAATATTTCGATAACCAATGTCGGAGTAAACCAAGGCAATCTCCTACAAAGCAACAGACAATGGCATTGACATTAGAATCAAGTGAACTCTCTCAAGGAAACACCACAGAATATCAAGCTAATTGAGACTAATTAGCTACAAAAATCAGCAAATAATCAAAACGAAGTATTGAATTGAAGAAACAGGAGCATATAAACTTAAGGTCAAAATGTTGTAAGAAGTTCTCTTTCCTCGGTTCCCCAAGAATTCAAAATATGGTAAGGAACCCAGAGATCAAAAAACTTGAGCTTGACGGAAAGGTCCAGAATAATACCAAACAAATGAATAAAAGTTTAGAATACGACAAGTTTCCTTCACCGTTAGTTGCAAAGAACCAAAGCAAACACTAATCCAAGCTTTGGGCACCGAAAGAAAATGAACATGCATAAAGTACGCATTAAAAAAAATGATACAAATATGATAACATATTCCAAAGTTATCTTTCATTTCTTAGCTGATTGGGAGAATCTATCGCTTGAACTAAACGAAATACCATTTACCAATTTTAGTTCCTTCAAATACTTATCAATGTCTTTAATTACTAGTTAACTAAAACAAACACAAACGCCAACTCCACTTCCATTCCTAAATAAACATTCTTAAGCCAAACTAAATCACAAGGAACGGATTCAAACCAAACGCAAAAGGTTAAGCACCAAAAAGGAACAACTCAAGAAACAAAACCCTAAATTCTGAAACGTTGACTGATCTTCAAGAAATGAATGAACTGGTTTAGGTGGCAGAGCACCTACTAGATTGCGACAATTGAAGGTCGGAAGGAGGGAGGAGAAGCTGGACAACGATGTAGCTCTAGCGATCGGCGGCAAATTCCCTCTATCTCTCTCTCTAAGCTTTAACTTTCGTTTGTACTTTTTGTCGGTCTTTTATAAAGAAGAAGAGATGATACTGATGATAAAGAAAAGAGAAGCTTCTTATTAGCTTTCTTTCCTTCTGCAACGATTTTGTTTCGCTTCTTGTTCTCACGATAAATATACTTCTTTCTTCATTCAAGTTTAAACATGAGGAGGAAAAGCAAAAGGTGAAAAACAAAAACAAAAAAACCAAGGTAACTTATTGTAATTGTTAATTGACTCGAAATATTCCAAACTGTGTCTTGGGGATAAGTGGCAGTATTATGTATTATACTATAGAAATTCGGCCACGGGCTGTGACCCGGTTTAAGTCCGGAAACCCGTTTAGGGTGCTTAATTTCCATGTCATCTGTCTTGTCGTTTAGTGAATCTTCGACTGCGGGTTCTCTCTCTTAACAGCCTGCTAATAAACTTTTTAAGCAAAACATGGGCTTAGAAAGAATAACTTCTAATATTCTGTCAAACTAAAGAAAGTAACTCTTCTGTTACTTTCTTTTCCTATAAAAAAAATAAATAATGTGGATAACATCCTCTAATGCCCCTGATTTTCTAAAATGTGTTTCAAAATATCATTCCTCAATCTTTTAAAATCCAATTTTACTCTAAAAATTTGATTGGATATTTAATTATATATTTTTTATAAAGTTATAAATTTTTAATTGTTATATATCTTATCGTTCAAGTTACGTTTTTTATATATGTTTTGATTACAAAATTAAGCATATAAGAGATTATAGATAACAAATTATTTTTAAAATTCTAAATAATTTATGTTTGACTATATAAGGAATATTCAACTGAATAATTACATCAAACTCTACCTCACATGATCAAAAATGAAAATGTAACATTAAAACTTATTAAGAAGATTAAAGAAATATAACAAATTAGAGTATTAGAATATTTCCAAAGTCTTAATAGGATATATTTATGAAAGAGGAATCACACTTTTGACAATATAAATATTAGGGCAGAAGATGATATTAAAATATAATTGCTTACATATAAGATTAGTACAAATAGTCCTTAAACCTTTAAATATAATAGAAATTCTAAGAGATTAAAAACATAATAAATTTATATGTTGTCTATGAAATAATGTAATATCAAACATATACGTATTAACTATTTTTTCTTATCTTAGAGTTCTCTTAAAAAACAGAGTTATATCAGATATTAAAACCTCAAGATATATCATGGGCGGATCCAGAAATTTATTTTAGTGGGGGCAAAATTTTAATGGGAGCAAAATTTTATTTTTTTATGGAGGCAAAGCTTAAAATAATATTTTTTTGCATGAAATTTATTGGAGCCAGTGGGGGCAAGTGCCCCCACTTGCCCCCATTGTAGCTCCGTCCCTGGCTATAATTGTCTCCACCTTTGATGGTGCACTAATAGGCTAATAAAAATTAAAGAAGATTGAGACTAGAGAGCTTGTATATTAGTGAGGAAGATATTTTCATTTTCAAGTTCTTAATAGAAGACAGGGTTGACAAGATAATAGAAGATGATCTATAACATATTCACTGTAAGCCTTTCATGCTACAAAAATGTAATCAGGTTTAGAACGGGAGAAAGCTAACATGAGAACTATCCTTGTATAGGTTAATTTTCATAATATACCTACTGAGTATTGGTCCATGGTGAGGCTCAACTATTGATAAGTGTAAATTGTATCATATTTTAGGGCATAGTTCGATCTCTTGGTATGTGCTTAGGTTAAAATTGTGTTAGTTTGTGATTTATTTGTGTTTTAAGTATTTTATGGATTAGTACAAGTGTTTGAACTTAAATATTATATTTTTGAGATGCTTTGATGTGTTTGCTAGTATTTAAGTGTCAATATTAAAGAGCAGATGAGTTTTAGAGGAAATCCGGGCCACCACAAGCCCACGATCGTGGCAGAAGCTCAAGGAATGGCCCACAATTGTGGCTTGTATGCCACAATTGTGATAGAAGGCTTAGATGTGAGCCACGATCGTGGCCTACGTCGAGCAGACGCGCAGACACTCACAACTTAAAGTTTTGAGGGATTTTTTGGACCTTTCGGACCCCTAAAAAATCCTAAGGTTTCCTAAAACATAAAAGAGTATAAAAAAGAGGCTGAGAAAAGGAAGCTTTTGTGCAGCCATTGTTGAAAACCCTAAAGAGAGAAAGAGGAATAGGAAGAGAAGAGGACGAGGAAGAAGGAGGAAGAAGAAGCGGTCTCGACATGCTTCCCAAATCAGGAGGTTTTCTGACATTGTGCCTTCCTAGATTGTCCATTCTAAGTGTCTATTTCCTTTTCGTTTCAATTTTATTCATATATAAACTTGAGATGGATTGTATGATGATAGATAGTTGAATAATGATGATGTTATAACTCTCCTTCGATATTTTATTTTGATTTAAAGATAATTTAGTTAATTGTGTTATTTAGATGAATGACATGATCTGATTACATTCTTATATACTTCGGTAATAAACTAAGAGGGTAAACTGAATGAAAAATGATTAAATCAGGTTAATGAGAGTTAGGTGATTTAATAGAAACCACGACAAATCATATTGGTAACTGTGTGGAGAGAGATCCCGTGTGATATTCCAATAATTTATTAGAGTGCTTTAGATCTAATTAAGGTTTTTAATAATTTATGAATTAAGAGATTGCAAATTTCATAATCCAATTAGGGTTTATAAATTATGGTTTAATGGTTATAACTCAAGAGAGAATAATACCGACACCTCATTAAAACACAATCAGCTAGGTTAGCATTAATGATAGGTAAAATCTACTTTCTCATAGCTTGGTAAACTCTTTGGTTGATTTCCATTGCACGTGCTTATTGCTTAATTGTTAATTCCTTTATGTTTAATTTTTGATTTATTTGGTTGAATTCAATTCTCATAGTTATTCTCATTGCAATGTCTATCTTAAGTTTCATATATTGTTGGCCATAGATTTTAGGATTAGATTAGTCCCTCTCCTGATGGGATTGACACCTCTTATACTACAGTCACGACCTGTGCGCTTACGGTATTTGAGGGCTTATAAATTTTAAAGCTCGAACAACATGATCAAGTTTTTGGCAACGTTGCCAGGGAGGTGTATAATTAGCTTAATTCTTATAGTCTAAGGCATTTCACTATCTTTTCTAATTATGGTACCCAACCATAAGAAGAAAAAAATGTAAGAAGCTTGGGCGAAAAGTAAAAAACACATTCATTTGGACATCACAAGGCATCGATGAAGAATCCAAAAAATTGGATATAAAAAAGAGATAAAAAGAACAATCATGGAGGGTATAAATTATAGGAGCATAGGACTCTTTCGGATTTCAATAAGCCATAATTTAGTTGGGGAAATCATCTTCCTTATATAAACACGTACACTTTGGGGTGGCAGAACCACCCAGATTTCTATTGGTCTAAAAATATAAGTACTCACATGGGACATCAAGACATATTAGGATTTTAAAAAGATGAGTCTAGTTCATGGGATTCCAAATTGGAAAAAATCATGGATAAGCTAACAGACATGGAAGAGACCTAAAAGAGACTGGAAGAGCAATTTGATCAAGTAACGAAAATTCATACCTCTTCTATTCACAACCTAGAGATTCAAGCGAGACAGCTTTCCTTTGAATTTTGTAAGAGAAGTATGGAAGAATCTCTGAGCAATATGGAATTACATCAACGAGAGAAATATGAGGCTATCATACATAGAAATTGGGAGAGCAAGAAAAACTAGTGGGAAATCAAGCTGAACCCCATCTTGTAGAAGATCAATAGATGAAGATAGAAGATGAAGAAAAGAATGACAATGCTCCCTATTATTTCGTAGATCTTGGTATACCATGTTT
The DNA here is from genome assembly GCA_026546855.1 of Erythroxylum incrassatum. Lineage (NCBI taxonomy): Eukaryota > Viridiplantae > Streptophyta > Magnoliopsida > Malpighiales > Erythroxylaceae > Erythroxylum > Erythroxylum incrassatum. The sequence goes on along the minus strand of JANVCL010000008.1, from coordinate 18,563,254 downwards.
AAACATCGAAAAAACTTGAGTAGATGTCCATGAACAGAACCTCATCATTTGGATTAGTGAAGACGAAGTGACTTTCAACATGAATGATATATTAAAGAATCCAAAGGAGGGAGACTCATTCAAAAAAATTGATGTGCTCGAATCTTTGAAGGAATGAGAGAACGAAGAATAGTTGACAACGAACATCAGGTTTAAAGAAGCTACGAAAGTCTATGTTCAAGAAGCTAAAGAAAAATAGGAGAAGAGGGCGAATGAGGAAGAACTAAGAAGAGAACAACTCACCCTCTTACCGAGAAAACTCCTAGATTCCATGAAAGATTCAGGAAATTTTGTTATTCCCTATTTTGTTAACAATTAGATCAAAAAAGGACATTACTGAGCTTAATTGGTTTTCTTAATTTTATCAATATTGTTTTTCTAATCATTTTGCAATTGTAGCTTACTTACAGACTACAAAACTGATGTTGAGCAAAAAGGGAGGAAACAAGCCACTCATAATTGATCCTGACTGAGTTTCCAAGGGTGCAAGGTCAATCTAATGACCATAAATTATCACATTCAATAGTTAGATTTAAATTGTTGTGTTTAGTTAGATTTGTTTTTATTTTTAAATAAAATTTTAATGATTTGAAATGATCTGGGATTACTAATTCTCTTATTCTCTTTAAGCAATTCTAAGATAAGACAATAATCTTTAGCGTTAATCGGATTTGGCCTCATCACCTTACCATTATCACCTCAATCACCATAAGATTTTGTTTCTAGCCCTTTTCTTTTAAATTTAGTCTTTATTTTTATTTTATTTTATGTTACTTCCTTCCATATGTATTTGTTTGTCTTCTTCTCACATTGAGAAAAATGTGTGGCTCAAGTGTGGGGAGGGTTTTGTATTTAGGTTTGAATGTGAATTTTGCATATTATTATGTTAGTGTGTTTAGGATGCATATTGTGAATTGTGTGAATGTATCGATGACTTAGATGAAATGAAATGGGTTTAATTTTGATCATAATCTATTAGGTTGCGAAGAGTCATTAGCTCGCAAAATTAGTGATCTGGGTCCTTTTGCTAAAATATGCAAGTTAATTAGGATTCAATGTTAGTTTATCACCTTATAAGTTGTCACATTCATTCATAATTTTAGACATCTCCACTAAGTATCTTTGCTAGTATTTTTTTCATGAAAACGAGTAGCTAAAGCAATAAGATATGCATTAATTAATTGAAAAATGTTCGTAAATGTTAAATAAATAACTATTTCACTGGCCTTCAGTTATGAATAAAGCAGCTAGTTGAGAACGTGAAGTAGCTGAGTAACCGAATTGACACACATCACAAATGTGTCTTCGCATCAAAAGGCTATAATGATGTTCCAACCAAGCAACTTAATAAAAATATGACTTAGTCGTGTAACCAGATCGACATTCATAACCAGTGTTTGCCTCAGTGTAATAAGACTAGGCCCATATCCACAAAAAGTAATAAAAAATGTTTTCTAATAAAAACCTACCAAACTTGTAAGTAACTTAACTTTTCATTAAGATGTATTTAGGATTAGTTACAAAGTTTGAATGACCAAATAATTATTAATGTGTGTGTACAATTGAAAAGGGTGAATAAACTTGACATTTGGGTCATGATTAATACGTATATTTAGTCCAGAGCTCCTAGACATGGATTTTACATGTTAATGATTTAGAATAACTTCAATGATTGTGTTTAGAATTAAATTTGTTTCATGAAGTTGAAGCTGTTGTTTCATTATAGCATTGTGTGCTTTGTGATTTTGTGTTATTTGTTATTTTGTTTGGTTGAACACAAGAAAATGTTTAAGTGTGGGGATGTGATAAGTGTAAATTGCATCGTGTTTTAGGACATAGTTTGATATGTGTTTAGTTGTTAATTCGATCACTTGATATGTGTTTAGGTTAAAATTGTGAAAGTTTGTGCTTTATTTGTGTTTTAAGTGTTTTAAGGGATAGTACAAGTCTTTAAACTTAAATATTATGTTTTTCATGTACCTTGATGTGTTTTCCAATGTTTCAAGGTTAATATCAAAGAGTAGAGGAGTTTCGGAAGGAATCTGGGCCACAACATAGGCCTACAATCATGGCAGGTAGGCCACGATTGTGATAGAAGCTCCAAGTTTAACCCACAATCGTGGCTCATTCCCTGAGCTTCTGTCATGATTGTAACATCAAGAGGCAGAGAAAATGGAGCTTTCGTGCAACCACTGTTGAAAACCCTAAAGAGAGAAAGAGGAAGAGAAAAGGAAGAGGAAGAAGGAGGAAGAAGAATTGGTCTTGATGTTCTTCCCAGATCAGGACGTTTTCTGACATTGTTGCCTTCCAAAATCGTCCATTCTAAGTGTCTGTTTCCTTTCCGTTTCAATTTTATTCATGTATAAAGTTGAGATGGATTGTATGATGAAAGATAGTCGAATGATGATAATGCTCTAACTCTCCTTAGGGATTTTATTTTGATTTAATGATAATTTAATTGATTGTTTTATTTAGATGAATGTCGTGATTTGATTACATTCTTGCATAATTCAGTAATAAACTGAGAGGGTGAACTGAATGAAAAATAATTAAATTGGATTAATGAGAGTTAGGTGACTTAACAAAAACTGTGAAAATAATATTGGTAACTGTACGGAGAGAGATCTCATGTGATATTCCAATAGTTTATTAGAGTAATCCAGATTCAATATGGTTTTTAAATAATTTATGAATTAAAAGATTGCAAATTTCATGATATAATTAGGGTTTAATGATTATAACTCGAGAGAGAGCTATCAGCCTTAGGATGCTCTAGAACCGACACCCTATTAACACATAATCAGCTAGGTTAGCATTAATGATAGGTAAAATCCCCTTTCTCATAACTTGGTAAACTCTTTGGTTAATTTCCATTATGCGTGCTTACTACTCAATTTTTAATTCCATCGTGTTTAGTTTTTGATTTATTTCAATTATCGTATTTATTGTCATTGCATTGTTTATTTTGAGTTTCATATATTGTTGGCCTTAGATTTTAGGATTAGATTAGTCCCCCTATTGAACCCCGTTTCTAGAGCCTAACAATCTAGAATCATAAAACATGAGCGTATTTCCCTATAGGGTTATCTCAAAGAATCCTCATTAGCCATCATCCCATAAGGGTGGCATGCCTACACTAGTCAATCACCAAAATCACAATTTAACTTCTTCAAGACAATTATATCTCTATGTCTTTAGTTTATTTTCAAATAAGAACTATCTCAATCGGAGCTCTATAGAACAAGATATGCTTAAAAATCCAACGTATGTTCATAACTCAGTTATGCTCTTCCAATCGATCCCCTAATTTCTTTCCATTAATCTTTTTCTAAACAATACTAAAGACTACCGATTTTTATGGAGGGATATAAAAGTGTCTTAGTAATCTATTTCTTTAAGAATCACTTCATTTAGAGTTCGAATGATGAAGTTATGGCCGAAAGAATCAAGCATATTTATGTCCTCAATCATATTGTATCTGTCTTAAGACAATTGTTATAACTTTCTCTAGAGATGTCGGATGGAGGACATTATTAGACGGTTTGAAAAGGACTTCTAGATCTACAACTTTAATGAAGACCATGAAGAGAGATTCTGCCATTTAGAGGGCCAAAATTTTAAATTTCCAAAAGTATATAGTGTATGTCCGTTAAGCGGACATGTATGTCTGCCTAACGGATATACACGTCCGCCTAACGGACATACACGGGTCTGGGGGCCATTCTAGACTCGTGAAGTAATGGACATGGGCAAGGTTGGGGGTCCTTCCAGACTCGATAAGGTCCATTTAACGGACATAGGGGATACCCAAGGCCCTCCAAAGCCTCTCTAATGATTCCTACATCCATTCTAACATTACTTTCACTCATAATCTTCCCAAATTCACCTCTCCTAGTGCAATATCACTTCATATGAATTCAACCACCAACCTTGTTTCATTAAATCCTTTAATCTCTACTCATTTAATTCATCAAAACCACTAATTCTCATTGTTTACTATAGCTATCCTGTATATACATCCTATGCAGCATCACCACTTACAATGGTCATATCTCTCAACTTCATTATCCAAAGATTTTATAATTTATACCATTGGAAAGCTAAAAGGATAAGCTATAACTTTCAAGAAGACAACTTTGTCTAATTCAGTTTAGATTAATCCAGTTTTTCCCTGGAATTCAGAACACGAATCTTATCCCTATGAAAACTTGAAAATGTGGTATACACACATTGAGAATCATGAGCAAAACACAATCATATTTCATTTCCATCAAAAGAAATAAGCATTTTACAAAGCCTCAATGGGCTTTCTGAGCCACAATACATCAATGTCTCAAAATCCCAAAATACAAAAGATACTTGAACAATTAATATTTGAAGTGTGACTAAAGCCTCATGTTTACAAAGTCTAACTTAAAATACATAAGTATGCCTAATCAAATGGATGCCTTGACTATCTTTCACTCGATCTCTTACTCATCACCTAAATAGGGGAAAGAGAGTGGGGGTGAGCTTAAAAGCTCGTGGGTAATAGTTTATAATCGATAACAAGCAGCATTACTAAATTATTCATTTGTCATATAAAATTCTTATTGAATTCAAGAAAAGCATAGTTCTCAACCAATTCATAATATTGCAAATCATGTATGCATCGACTTGACAATTCGTAAAAGCAATGCACAACAAATGGCTTGAGAGTTCCATGGAACGAAACAGAGAAACCAAAGCTTACTCATGAACAAAACGGGTCCGAATTCTTATTGAATTCAAGAAAAAACATAGTTCTCAACCAATTCACAATAATACAAATCATGTATGGATCAACTTGACAATTCACAGATGCAATGTACAACAAATGACTTAAGAGTTTCATGGAATGAAATAGAGAAACCTAAGTTTACTCGTGAACAAAATGGGTTTGAATTCTCAAGATCCTGTGGCCTCAAGCGGGCAGTCGGGAGAAGGCTATGGGCTAACGTGCACGTGATTAACGAAACGGGCTCTTCTCTTGCCCAATCACAAGAAAATTTATGCTCAATTCATTTCCATAAATTTACATATTCTCATGCTCTTTCTTCTTTTTCTTTATACAAAATGCCATGACACATTTCAATGGCATAACATGATCATACATCACAATGCATTTTTCCATATTCACAACAATTCAAATCCAATCAATTAAGAATATGCACATATATAAGCAAATTCTTTAAATCATTTAAAAGTAATATATGCACATTTATGAATTAATTGAAATCATTTTATTCTCTTGATTTGGAAAAACTTTAATGGCTTATTATTCATTTATAAACATGAAACCCACCTTCATTTCCTTGCTTATAGACTTGCTCAAAGATGTCTCTCCCCTTGCTCTTGGATAGGGTTTTTTTGATTTCCTAAAACAAACCAATCTCCAATTCAATTCCAATTTAATAAAATCCCTAAAACTTCAAAATCAACAAAAATGAAATAATTGCTAAATTGGGCTTGGAATTAACTTACCCATGGTCTATCTAGGTTAAAAAAGCGAAAACCTAGTTTAGAAACCCTAAAAATCAAATGGTTCTCTCAAATCATCTTCTTCCAACCAAATACCCATTCATTCTCCACACAACACCCGTTTTCTTTAATAAGTAAAAAGAAAAGATGATTAACATTGTAGCACCCTACTCCCACAAGACCCAAACCCGACATCGATGGTAATATCCGAGTCCGTGCCCGCGAAGGTGGCATGCTAGGGCACTCAATCATTCACAAGTTGGTATAAATTTTTTTTAACACAATGCAATCAATACAGTTTCAATAGCTAATTGGAGTCCAATTTCATTCATAACTATTTTCAGTTACACGAAATAACCAGTACGTAATTCATTAAAATTTCACTCTCCACTTGGGCCCATTACTGAAACAAAACACTTAGAAACGTAATATACCATTTCATATACAAAACACTTACAAACATTTCCAATTAGGAAAGTTATTACAAAACAGAAATATTCGTATTTGATCAATCTCATTTACAAAAGATTCCCATATTTCACCACTTATTACAGACAGAAAAATTCAAATACGTATTGTACAACAATCGCGAAATACAAATTATACAAAATAGGAAAATCCTAATGCAGACGCAAACTGATCCTAACCTCTATCTTTCCCCTGTATGTAGTAAGTATACTCCCGTTGCCTAACGAGGTATTCTTCTGAGTCCTAAAAAATAATTACAAATTTTGGATGAATTTTTGCGAACTCAGTAAGGTAACCATCTTCGATGGTTCACTCAATCCAAGCAACACAACAATTCATAATACACATATGTCACAATTTCACCTTGATCATAAGTAACACATTTTTCACATAAGCATAAGGCATTTTGCCTTTCACTCAATCAAGCATATTTAAGTAAATGCATATGAAATGCTCATGTGACACTTTTTTTCAATTATTACGGTGTTGTGATCGAGCGCCTGAACTATCCCATATAGGGCTCATTAAACATCGAGCTTGAGGCTCTAAATCACTGTTGAGCTCGAGGCTCAAATACACTCGTTGAGCTTTAAGTTCTAATCGGTGGCTGCTCCGGTCACAACTGTCATTATCTGATTATGCATTCATAAATGAAATGCATATGCCACAATTAATTAGCATATGTCGCAATCAATCACATATGTCACAATCAATCATGTAGGTCACAATTAATCACATCATAGGCAAGTAAGTCTCAAATTCACATACACGTAGCACTTCGATAACACAGCTCCCCAGTACACAGGCATCGGACCTTCTACCTGGAATCCGCAATCACAAGCAAATCATAAACCCACCATTATCCACCACATAATTATAAGCAATAAAAAATTGTGAGAAACCGTCTAGGTTACTCACCAACAGCTTCCGAAGCTAGTGCCTGGAGGTCCCGGCAATGTCTGTGGGTTGACGTTCCAAATGCACCTCTATTATAATTCAAATACACGTAGATCACAAATTGTACAAAAAAATGTATAATAATGCACATGCAAGAATTGAAGTGTGTACAATGCATGTTCGTGACCATCTCGGTATCATTTCATAAATTTCATCATAAAACCGTTCCCATATCCAAACTCATAAATTCCTAGGATTAAGTCGCACTAAATCCTTAACTTGTAATTTATGCTTATTTAAATTTTTTCTAAAACCACACTTTCGGGTCTACTGTTCCCGATCAATAAGACCGTCAACATCAAATAACCTAGGCAACTTCTCTTGAATAAAAATGTTTCCCTATTTCTTAGGAATCCATAGACACCAAAGTTACTCAATTCGGATCTCTATAGGTCCGGATATTGCCAAAATGTTGTCCAGAAAAATAATCAATCTGTCCTCTCACTTTGATTTAATCCATCATTTCCAATTTAATCTAAAAAATTCACAATTTCTCATGGAGAGGTAATTAAACGTCTTACGAATCTGAATCTTCGAAAATCAGGTCAATCGGAGGTCGGATGAAAAATTTATAAGCAAAGAATGGCAAAGGGTCGGATTGGAAAGACAAAAGAAAAAGAAATCACAAAATGGCCCCTCACACCCTTGCCTACTCCAATAGCCCACTTCAAAAAATCATATCTTTTGGTCCAGAACTCCAATTTTTGTAAAATTGGTATCAATGGAAAGATCAAAGAAAGCTCTACAATTTCCATGCAGGACTCGAAAACCAATTCCACCTCTAAAGGAGTCAAAATCCCAATCAAAGTTATCGTCCAATAAATGTCATCCTAAACAGTAACACAACTTCTAAAAATCATAACTTCCTATCCCATTGTCCAAAAATTCCA
>JANVCL010000008.1:18537310-18548388 GCA_026546855.1 Erythroxylum incrassatum | reverse complement strand
CCGTTGGATTAAGTGGACGGTTCGAATGGATTGCGTGGTCGTCCATCCCGTTCGTCCTTAGTATATATACTTAATGATTACTCAAATCAATTAGGATTCTACATAAGTTTAACATGACACCCTTTTGTTTATTTTTTCTTTGATTTTTATATTTTTATTTTATTTTGTCTTTATAATTAGCCAGGGATTACCTTTGCTAAAATAATACTATTTTGTTCCATTTTTCGTTTGTATTGTTTATTATTCATATATTAATCCACAATTTTTTTCATAGATATAGTTAGTTTGTCTTTTTTATTTTCTTGATATTGTTTTATGTTTTATTTTGTTTTTTTATTTTTTCATGTAACTGATAATGGATGGAATTCATGTCATGAACAAACACTTTTAGATTATAAACCAAGCACCAGTTGAATTTACTTTTCTTCATGTTAATTGTTTTTCTATTATTTTATGAGCTTTAGTATATACATCAGAGACAATGTATCTCTTTAATTGTGATGAATGAGTAATATGATTTTGTTATGGATTTAACAGTGATTCAAACATATCTTAATTTTTATTTATTGGTTCTTTTTTATAAAGATCTCTTATTTGTCAATTCTTATCTTAAAGCATTTTGAGTTGTTGTGAATCATTGAATTAATCCAGAATATGAAAGGATGAAAGCATGATTAGATGAATTTTTACTTGCTACATTATGAATGAATGTGTTTGACTGTAGATTTAAATGAAAGCATTTAGAATTTTTCGCACATAGGCCTGAATTATGAGATTTTAAGCCTATGAGTTTTTATTATCATTATATTACGTTTTATTTTTCTCTATTGTGTGAATATCATACATAGTTGAATGATTCTATAACGTAATTTTACTATAGATATTGAGAATGTATTTTGAATTAAAGGCAATAAGATGAAAAAGGCAACTATATTACACCATTGAGAAGCCCTTTTTAATTTTATCGTGCCCTATTTTTATCCCTTAGGTGTAACCAATTTTGAGTGATAGACTTTTCTTTAGATTATTTTAATGATGTTACAATATGATAACCCTTTTTGTTGTTAGCCTGATTTTTGTTTTACACCCTGAAGGATTGTGTTTGCTTGATTGTATAAGAATTTGATTAGATTAAGAAGTATCAAGAATGAGAAAAGGTGTGAGCTTTTGCATTTGAGGTTATATCTTCTCGTTTGTTACTTATCAATGTTTAATATAGTCTCCTTACAAGCTTGTGGGAAATAAATTCAGAAATCTCTTAAAACAAGCTTAGTTTAAAAATGAAAAAAAGGGAAAATATGTGTTTTTAAATTGTTGAAGTTTTTTTAGAAACTAAATAATATTAGTAAAAGAAAGAGGAGAATTACAAGTCAAGGTGAGTTAAAAACTCACCAATTAACCCAAAAAAAACGACACCATTCAACACCAAAACACAAACTTACAAACCAACAACATTTCAAGGTTAAAACATATAAATACATCATTGATAACTAATAGAAAAAAAATCCTAAACTTGAACACTCACCATTCTTTCTTTTTGGAGATATTTGCACTCACCACTATTTTGAGACGTCGAGGGAGAGCTTTGACACAATCAGTTAGGTAATCCAAGCAAAGGTAAATAGATCTTCCTTATCCATGTTGAAGTTATAAGAACGAGAAAGAGAAGATATTTATGTTATTCAATTTTTTTTGCACCTTATGTACATTTTATTTAGAGATTTAGACTTAATTGAATCAAATTATTGAGTAATCTTGTTTATGCAATTTCCTTCATCTTTATTAACCCAAAATCTATCTTTTGCCATACCTTATGTAAACCTTATTACACAATTATTTAAAGACCTTTTGATTTTTTTTCCTTTAGTTTATTTTATAATGGTGTAGATGTGATAAATTAGCAAGCCTATGGTTAAGACGCCTTCTGTGTATTGATTTAAGCGTTCCATTGATGTTCACCCTAAATACCTTGAGTGAATTTTTGTGTGAGGGTGCTAAATTCTATATCACATGATTGCAAAAATGCTGTGAAAATATCATTTGTGGTGTTTGCATATGAAATATATCCTATGATTAGTTAATTCTAATTGTATTTTGGTCTAATTTTTTAGACAAAATACTTGAAGTGTGAATAGATAGGTTGAGATGGAGGAGAGGTGGATTTAGAAGAGTTGATGGATTTAAATTATTTACTTAAGGATAAGCAAATGCCTAAGTGTGGGGTTATTGATAATTATTGATTTAGCCATATATTTCTACTCATATTTAGTACATTTAGTTTATTTATTTGAGTTTTTAAAATTTTTTGTTTCTTAAGTTGTTCATATTTTGTTTTTAGGGTCTAATTCACTCATTTGGAGCAAAATGAATGAATTCAAACAAGTTTGGAACAATTTAGAGAAATTTTGACTAAATTATAGAGTGTATAATAATTACTTGGTTGTGTTGAAAGCATTTTAAGGCATGTTGATTGATATGTAAAATATGCCCGTGTTGATACTTGTACATCTCCCAAAATCTAAATTTCGAATTTTAAAGGCAAGATTGAGTGAAAAAAAGAAAGAGGAGGCTTGGGAAACATAAGATAAGCATCCTAGAACGGTTGAAAGCATAAAGAACAAGGAAACCCCTTTAAAGTGAATTTTAATCAATATATAGTGAAGTTTTTTAAGATTAAAGGGAATTCAATTATGTTATCCTTGATTTTCAATTTTGTCTTCAGTTTTGGTGATTTGTTAGATATGATTATGAACTAAACTCTTTTTGGTATCCGGATTAAATAAACCTTATAATAGACCTCCTATTGATTTTATTTTAATTTAATTGATTTTTCAAGTTTTATTGAGATTCAATTATATGTTCTTTTTTATTCTTGAATTAATATTAGCAGCATGTTGATTCATATGTGATTTCATGCAATTAAGAATGAAAAATCCTTTTGTATGAATAGATCCAATGTAATTAAAAGGACTTACATGCAAACCTAGCGATAGGTTGATGTAAATCTTTTAGATTAGGATCAAACATAGTAATGAAATTTATAAATCAATTAATCCAATTATAGGGGTTTTAATTATAAAGAAATTTCAATTAATCAACTTAGGATTAGCTGTTAATAGTCATGAGAAAGACATTAGCATAAATGAGGAATTTTCGTACTACAATGAACTTTAGATTAAACTGATTAGTGAAATTATACTTGCATGAGAAATCCTCGAAGATTCAAATTTCAAATACCATTGTTTATTAATTAACTCTTCATTCTTTTTCCATTTTAGTTTATTAACTATATTGCCATATTCTTAGTTTATTTTCTTTTATTTTAAATATGATTAATCACCATCACTTTAGCCATCGGTTAGATAATAGAAGGGTTATTACTAGTAATCATAATCATTATGAGGTCAATAATTAGTACTCAAAGTCTTATACTATAGAACAATAGGTGCACTTTCCTGGACAATCTATAAAGGAATTGAGTTGTATATATTCATCATACTGAGTCCAATTTTACTATACTTGTGACCTTGAACCTTTGGGGATACGGTGCTCTTATTATCTAATGCTTTGTTGTTAAAAATTGTAACTTTTAAAGGACTTTATATTGTTATTAATTTTGTAACTATATGAGAATTAAATGACCTCCTTCTTATATTAATTATAGCTTTGGTTGGACACTTGACATGAATAATATTTATATGTATGAGTAATATGAAAAAAGAAGGACTTATTTTATTAATTATATTTCTTTGATTATTAGGAATAAAGAAATAATTGTTATGACAAATTAATATTAGGGTAAAGGCACAAATCTTTAATGTGATTTAGGTAACTTAAGAAAAACTTATAATCTTAAATTCTAAAAAAAATCATTGTAGTTTTTAAATTAAGAAAAAGCTACCTCTAAAATTTTATTTAAATAAACGACATAACACAAATGATATTATCATTATATATCTGTCAATCAAATATTGCTAATACAATTACCTAACATAGCTCTTACACTCAAATTGAACAAATTAAATTTAACTTAAATTAATAATTTAAGATACTCACTATAAATTATTTGTTTGGATTGGATTTAATATTTAGGTTAAGTCGTCATGTCAACAGCATTTGATTAGTTCATATATGATGTTATACCATGTGTATTTCACCATTATTTTTTAATGAAAGTCTAGAAAAATATTTTTTTGAAAAATTAAAAATAAAATTTTTTTCTTAAAATTAGAGAGTTCTTTTAAAGTGAATTAAGTTATAAGGAAGCCACATGTCTTTTACCCTTTTGTTATTATAATTCTTTTAAGACTAGTTGAAATTAAGGAAATCATATAGCATAGTATATATTTTATCTGTAATTATTCAAATCGTTATTAATGTTAAGGTTTTTAAGAGAACTTCAAATAAGCTATCTTTTACAAAAAAAATGTTGAGAAACTAAATTTTAATTAAATAAAATTAATGGAATATTTTATTTTTAAAAAATTTATCTTAAGCAATGTCTAATATTATTTATATCGATAATACATCATAATATTAAAATCAACACGAATTTCACTATAATATTAATAAATTGAAGAAAAAAAACTTTGTAGGTAAAAAGTTCAAATTGAACCCTAAGGTTTTTGTCAGTATTTAGTTTAAAAAAACATTTTATAATGTTCAAATCAAACCTTAATTATTGTAAAACATTTAATTTAACCTATACTTTAATACAATACTAACAGTTTTTTTTCTATTTTTTAGGTCTAGATTTTGAAATATTTTTTTATAAGCCCTTGATAAGTGATTAATTGTTCTTAATTTTAGGTTTATATTTAGTACATTTTACTTTTTATTTTAGTATTTTTATTATTTATGGTACTTCATTCGTTCATATTTTATTTTTATGTCTTAATTCACTTATTTAGAGCAAAATGAATAAATTTCAACAAGTTTGGAGCAATCTGCAATTTTTTGGAAATTTAAATAAGTGAATTGAAGTGCAAAAAATGGGTAATGCCTTGTAATGGAAAGTTTGAGATCCCTATGATCAAAACAAAAGGTAAAACTTGGCATGTAACATCCCACTTCCATAGAGCACATACTCGATATTTCAAAGAACATTTGAGCACAAACCTCATAAAAACGGCATGCTAGAGCAGTCACATCACTTATTGTGGCATCATATAGAATATAAACATTTTAGAAAAACTAAGTTCTCTCATTTCATTCATGAACATAAGCATACATTGTCATTACATTCCTTGCATTTGATTCATAAACATAAATATCGATTATGTTATTACACTCGTAACTCTTGTTTATACAATACATGACATATCATCAAAGTTTGCAACTCTATACAATGTGTACAACATAAAACTAGGTACTGGACCAAAATATTTTATCTAGATGCTTCAATATCAGCTGACCAAACCTTTGAGTCATTTTTTGTTCCAAAATCGACAATGCTAGGTTACTATTAGATTGTCTTAGAAACTAGGTTGTTTTGGTACTTAAAAATTAACGATGCAATTTTGATGAGTTTGCGAACTCAATGATTGATCCATTATTAACTTGTTCACTCAAGTCAGGACACAATATCGCAAACAAACATAATTAAAGTTCTCAAACACATCACATTATTTAAAATCAAATCCCAACTATCACATCATTTAACTGTCTACCAAATCACAATTTATATATCTCACATTTTAACAAAACACATTGGGAAATACACATGTGGCTCCACTTTTTTGTTGTTGTGACCAAACGCCTATTTAACTGTTTCATATCCGATGCGAATATCAGGCTCATTTCATATGTTGTTCTATACCCATTATAGATAACGAGCTCATTAATCATTGAGCCTATGAATTTGTGTGCATATTTCTAAGTTTTAAGCTCCTTGTTCATTTTAGTCGCTCTAGTTACAACTTCTTTATTTGATCATGCATATCAAAGTCATGACATGCATCATTTCACATAATATTCTAGCAATCACTTTCATCCAGTGTGTGCAGTCGTTTATGACATTCGTGGGACCCAAGTCTGGCATTCAACATTCAGTTGAGCATTTATTTTCCACATTTACATACATGTAGTTAACACTCCCCATACAGTCCCGAATGTTAAGCTCCTTAGACAATCAATTGTTTGGAATCATCAATATCACAATCATATCAAAATTATTTCAATATATATAGATATAAGGATTAAACGAAAACAATTCAAACATAAGCATATATCTAATTGAGATCACACATCTAGGTTATTCACAGTTTACTCCAGATTAGTTATTGTCTTGAAGATCCAACAATGTCTAGATGTTTTTGGTCAATTTATGCTTCTATATCATACAATGCATACATATTTATTCATTACTAAATTATTTAATCGAATAAGTGCTCAATCTTACACATGTATATGTGTTATGTTCAATGCATGCTGAATTGACTATCCTAGGTATGTAACCGTATACGTAAATCTTACTCACTCATTCATCATAACTTATGTTCATAAAAACATCCTTATACTGTTAACATCTCATACTTTCCAAATTTATATGCATTGATATCAAACAACTCATTTCTTGAATGATAACATCATTTAAGAGCCTAAACTCGTCAAAAACTTAATCAATTGATTCAACATCAAACTAAGCTCATTTTAAGCCCTAGTCAAGTCTAAAAGTATCAATGTATACTATTTTATCCATATATGACTCAAACAAAACATAGAACACAAAACTCTCCTTGCTGCCAAGCGTTTCCGTGATCGTGGAAAGGAACCATACAATTCCCATGATCGTGGGATATATGATCCGAGACCCACCTTCCTTTTTCTTCAATTTTTCTTCCAAATTATAACTCCTTCATGATAGTTCTTCAATTATACCTCACTTACACTTCAAGGATACTATAATTTTTCATCATTCCATCTCAAATTCCAAGCCAAAATCATTTAATTAACAATTCATAAACAATTTATCCCTTAGGCATCATCAATCAAACAAATGCTTTCATTTACTATCTTACATGTTACACCTCAGTTCTTTTCTATTCCAAGAACATTACATTAGCATCTTTATTTAGCATAAATTCATCTTCAACATACCTCTAATCTCAACCTAATTCATTCTCAAAACAATCTATAACCTACGGTTTCCATACACCAAAACAAAACCAATTCATTAATCACATTTCAAGCACATCTTATCATCAACCTTACATGCAATTTATCTCAGTTCATCCCTAACCAATATTTATAGATGTTATGATCACATATAACTCAATAAGGTAATCAAATATTTACTTTTTTGTCTCAAGATTTTCTCAATCAACAAGCTAAACAAGTCTCTCAAGCATCAAACATACATTAAGAACAAGATGGGATTAAAGGGTTTCAATTTACAAGATAAAGGTTACAAAATTTTAGCAAAACTTTAAGGGTTTTAAGGATTGTGTAAATGTGTCGTAGGTGGGAGGAAAGAAGAAGAAAACATAAGACCAAAACATGAAAGAAGGTGGTCTTGCAAGTGTGAGAGACGTGGGTAAGGTGCGTGGTGAAGAAGATAGACATGTGTCATGACAAGTGTCAAGCTAAGAGCTAAGCTATGTGTTTTTCTCCTACACTCACAATTGTCACTCCTTTATTAGTCCATTTGTCATTTAATCTATAGACCATATGCCACTTAACTATACTTCCATTTGTCACTCTTTTATTCAAGTCAATTGTCACTCTATTATTGATGTCACATATCACCATCTCATAGGCTCATTCAACCTAAATTTCCATGTATCATTTTATCTTGCCATTTTAACACTTTTTTAAAACTAAATGCACATATCACTTTATCAATTACTCAATTAGAACAATAAATTCCCAATTCACTAATTATAATTCATTAAACAAAATTCAAGACATAATTAGCATATAAGCACATCAGAATCATTTAAGATTTTTCATACCCTGGGATATATCAATGAGTGCATGTATTATTTTTGCAATGTCCCTAGATAATGATTCACGTGTCTATGCAAATGTGATGTATGTAAATAAAATGCACTTCATAAATTCTCATGTGATGATTAAATATAATAGTTAAATTTCTAAGTATAAGAATGGGCTACTATATGGCAATTGGTTGTTCTAGGATAACATATGAATCAAAACCACATCTAACCATTATATAGGCTCCATATATGGAGTATAGGATTGGAGACTATGGTCTCCTGGCAATGAACAATTAGGATCTCTTATCTTGGATAGAATCCTAGAGTTGAAAATGTCTTAATTCCATGTGTTCACTTGTGACTACTCCTCTCCTTCCTTGTTTTATACACAATGGTAGCTAGTGGTAGCTTGACAAGTAGCATATCATCCTTAAGGAGTATGGTTTAGGACATTTTACTTATGATACTACTCTACTACAAGCTTTTGCATATATAGTTACAAACCAAACCAGCTAAATTGTTCTCCAGGCTTCTCTAGAGTAGATACATTTGAAGAACATATAGTCCTTGGATTTCCCATCTTGATTGCATAAACAACTTAGTTTGTTTAACTCCTGACTAGTTTTAAATTTGTCCAAGTTGCTGAACTTGTTAAGCATGGTGAGCCATATAATGAATGTCAATCTTGGTATATGACCTTTATACCAGAAGATTCCAAACCAATATCCTTTAGGACTTTACTGACTGAAAATCTCATAAGTTGATTTATTGGTGAACAATCCTGGGCTATGCCTTATCCAAACTATCTTGTCTTCCAAATTTATCCTAGGCTTATAGCTAGGTAAAGCTTCTTTGTAGAGCTTCTTTAAGTTGCTCAAAGCCTCTGAAGCCAATGTGTCATTCCTCTCCCCTAATCATCTCCTCCACCTTATCATCCGGTTTTAGCATATATCTAAGTACTACAAAATAGGCATAGAGGGCCTTCCCTGCTCCATTTTGTCAAACTATAACTTGGTTTGTTTGCCATTTCCAATTATGGTTTTAAGCTCCTTACATAATGTATTCTTCAGTTTGAGCATGCATTGGAAGGTCCAAAATGTATCGTTCCCTTACTTAATGCTCTAGTAGCTTTCATTCTTTAAGTGGTAGTTGTGCATCCATTGGGACCATAGGTTATCCTTATCCTTTAATAGCTTCCAAGTTCATTTGCAAGTATAAATTTACCTATGAATCAATAAACCTTATGCCAAGTCCTCCTTGATTCAATGGCATGCAGACTTCAAACCAAGCCACTTTTACTCCTGAGTTTTTCCTACTATCGCCACTCTTTAGGAAATTCCTTAGCATTCTCTGAATTTCCTTGATGATCTTCTAGGTAAGACAAGAAGTGATAGCTAGTAAGCATACATATTGGATAGAACTGACTTTACCAACTATAATTTCCCTACATAGGACACTATTTTATTGCACCACTGATTCATCCTTCTTTCTATCATCTCAATGAGCCTCTTGCAATCTTGGCAACCAAGTTTTCTTGTTGTTATAGGAATTCCCAAGTATTTAAAAGGAAGTTGGTTATGCTTGAAACTAGTTAGTCTAGCAATCTGGTCTTCCATATGCGAAGCATCTCTGGAAAGCATGAAGTAACTTTTGTCTAGATTGACTTTAATACCTGATAGCTTGCTAAATAATCAAATTGAGTTAAGTATAGTTTGCATAGATTTTAAGTCAGCTCCATAAAACATCAACAAGTCATCAACAAAGGCCAAATTGAAGAGTTTAAGCTTCACACTTTCTGTGATGCTTAAAATATCATGTATGATAAATGTTTGAGGCTGTTATTCTCAACAATACCTTAATACAGATAGAAGAGATAAAGCGAGAATGGATCCCCTTGTCTTATCCCTCTTTTACCTTAAAACTACTAAGTTTGCTTCCCATTAACTAGGACAGTGTAAGATACCAAGGTAACACACTAATTCTTCTTATTAGATAAAGTGACAGGGAAGCCAAAGGAACCTATAGCCTACATAAGAAAGTCCTAATATATTGAATCAAAAGCCTTTATAAAGACAATTTTGAGTACACAGGACTTGCTTAAATCTTTCCTTTGGTGACCACGAAGAAGTTCTTGAGCAAGTTAATCTTAATGCTCTAGTTTTCATTATAAGAAACCAATCATCATGATACTTAAACAAAAGGATATATATTTTGTTTTAGATCTTATAAATCAATTGAATCTCCAGTTAGTAAGAAGATTCATAAGAAAAAATTAAAAATCTAAATAAAAATTATTAGTATTTTATTAAAAACAAATTAAATTAAATATTTATAAATATTAAAGCTTGATTTAAATGTTGTAAAATATTTAAGAAATTAAATATTTACAAAAATCTTAAATTTTAATATAACATTATTTTGGCCAAACTTTATATGTTAAAATCAATTTTATTCATTCATTATTAAAAAAAGGAAAACATAAATTTTTAGCACAGTGAGAGCGACAAAAGTTATACCTTCAGGTTACATTTAGTTGGGGTTTATTAATGGAATGAAATAAAATGTAATATTATTCCATCATTTGGGAAGATGGTTTATAATATAATAGAATAGGATGGAAGATAAAGATTTTATATTACATCTCATTCTATCCTAAATAATAAAAATGAAAAACTTCTAATTTAGAGAGTTTAGGATATAATGTAATATAATAAACAAATTAATATTATATTATATTGTAAACCCTTCACCAAACAGCATTTTACTATATTACATTATGAACCTTTCCATCCCTTCCAAACATCAATTTTCTAATATTACATTCATTTACGTTTCATTATATTATAAATTATTACATTACATTCATTTTTACTATTGGTTCAGCCTAATTATGCTGGGGTTGAACGTAGTTGTTAGGATCCATGATCTGTGCGACTCTGGCTACAGAATACCTGCAAAATAAATAAAGGCAATCCGGGGGTTGATTCCCGAAAGACCACTCCGACACTCAAGTTAGCCTTTTGTAGATATTTGGCTGCTAAGAGTAGAGAAGAATAACTAGGTGGTAATCTCGTACCTGTATCACGGTAGAATAGTACCTTATATATGGCATGGATGCTAGGTTTAGGTCTTTACGTAGAT
>JANVCL010000008.1:18527099-18537210 GCA_026546855.1 Erythroxylum incrassatum | reverse complement strand
GGTTTCGGTTACACATATACATCGTGAGGGAAATTTCGTTGCCGATGCTTTATCCCATCTTGCTTATGACTTTAGTCTGGGTTTTCATCCCTTAGCTAGCCCACCAGATACGGTGAATTTGTGGCTTTTTCATGATGTTATTGGTGTTACTTATGTTCATTAGTTAGATACTTCTTTTCGGGCTTCGCCCGCTTTACCTACCAAAAAAAGATAGATTGACATAAATTTTCTAAATTATGGTCAAACTTAATAGTGAGATTTATAAATCAATTAATATAATTTTAGATGTTTTAACTAGAATGAGATTTCAACTATTCAACCTTGAATTATGTGTTAGTAATCTTGAGAAAGATATTAGTATAATTTAGAAATTTTTATGGTCAAATGAACTCTGGAGTAAATTTCTAGTGAAATATGATTGCATAAGAAATCCTGAGGATTGGAAATCCAGGTGCCGTTATTTCAATGGTTAATTTTTCACTCTTTTAATATCTTTCTTTGTGATGATTATTTTTTAGTTTATTTTATTTTAAATATGAATTATCACCGCAATAGGATTGACACTTGGCACTCTAAGCCTTAAACTATAGAATGATAATTGCACTTACCTTGGACAGTTTATAGATTAAAGGAATTGAGTTAAATATATCACATATAAGAGTCCAACAAAAGGTGAAACGGTAGGAAATATGTAAACCTAAAGAGGAGGGTGGTTTAGGCGTTAGACTAGCTAGAACCTTCAATAGCATGACAATGGCAAAAAGGATTCGGAGAATATGCACAGAAAAGGAAGTTATTTAGGTTAAATGGATACACATGCATTTCATAAAAGGGGATAGTATATAGCCTCTGCGAATACTTCATGGGCCCTAGTGTAAATCCTCAATCTCAAAGCCGGCATAAGGAGAATGATCAAGAATTAGGATTAGAAAGCAAACCTTCTTCTGATATGACTACTGGAAAGAGCAGAGTTTTTTCCACTTGTGCTGATTCCAGAAATTCAATAGACGCGACACCTAATCCATAGAGGAGCTAAGGTCAAAGAGTTTGTAGACAATAGGGTATGGATTAACAATTCTAGAGGCTTCTTTTTAACATTGGGCAATATACTAGTCAACAACATAAATCTAGGTGAGGAGGATAGGATAACTTGGCTACTAATCCCTTAACACTTATATATACAACACCTGTTCTTCAAATGTTAGATCTCTCGAGCCCTGTGAACCAACAGCATTCAACAATTATACATCTCTTGCTTATTGGGAGACTAGTGTAAATCAATTTATCAGATTGATTTATTTTGTGTACCTATATCAATGATTTTGTATTCGTTGTAGAAAACTTTTTATTTCCTCTCGTCTTCTTTTGTTAAAGCATTCCTCAATGGTTCAGAATGTTTCAGAAGCGTTATGATACAATAAGTTATTTCAACTTATATAGCGTTTCCAATGGACATGTCCTTTGGTAAGTAGAAGAGAGAGGAAAAGGGTCCGTGACATATTTGAGACCCAATCTATAATACCCAATAACCTTTATCTTGGGTGCGTTTCATAGGATTCAATCTATAAATTACATGAGACATAAAATAGTCTAACATCTAGAACCACATTGTCCAATGGATTGGAAAGGAAAACAAGTGATGATAAGATGGTTAAGTTGGCTTTCAATTGCTCCATTTAGTTGATCTAGATAATAAAAAATGAAAGGATAGTCTAGAAGACAAGTAGGAGCATGGAAGAATGGCTAGATGAAACTATCAATTAGATTAGACAAATTATGATCATCAAGGGCCTTAGAAATGAAGTTAATGGGAAAACAAATAGCAGAAGGAATTTTCCTTGCAGTCCTCGAGGAAGGGTCCTAGGTTGAGGGCCAAGGGCGAGGCATCAGTAGCTGAAGTAAAGCACAAATATGCTTCCAAGACCAAGAGACAAAAGTGAAAGGGAATTCTTAATGTAAAGGAGTTACAAAAATGAGAGGCATTCCAACTTTTTAGCATTACCTTTGTATGTGTAAAAACAACTTAAAAATTCCACTTTACTTTATTTTTATTTTGTAAAATATTTTATTTGTATTTATTTATTATACTTATAATTTTTTTATTTATTATATAGATTTATATCATAAAATTCTAATATCAGTTAAAATCTTTAAATTTTGTTTTAATTCAATATTTAAAAATATTAGTTATATATAAAATTATTTAATTAAATGTCATTGTTAAAGTCTGTTTAAATAGATGTTAATTTATTAATCAATATTAACATTAAGAATTAATTTTAAAATTTCACTTGAATTTTTATAAAGGTCTAATCTTAGTTCTGAAACCCGGACCGGTCATCAAATCGGTGGCCTTACCGGTCACCGGTTTGACCGGTTCGATCGGTTCAATCACCGGTCGAATCGGTGTGACCTAATAATTATGCAATAATTATATTTGATTATATATAATATTAAAAAATATTTAAAAATACAAAAATAAAAAAAATGTCTGACCGATCGGACCGGTTCAGACTGGGTCAATTTATAGCCGATTTTGAAGGATAAACCGGACCGGACCTCCGACCGGTGACCGGTCGGATCGGCCGGTCCGGTCCAGGTTTTAAAATAGAGGGTCTAAGTGGGGCCTTTTAACGTATTTTAAAATTAGATCATATTTATATCATTAAAAATTGAACTTATACTATATTTAAAATTCAACTAATTTATTCAGCATTAGAGTTACTATCTAATATTGAATTCAAAACATATAAATATTGGTAAATTTTATCTAGAAGTTTGTTGTTATGATCAATTTTTTCATGGGCAAGCTGAACTAAGAAAAAGAAAAAGAAAAAGAAAGTAGTTCTCCTTCCGAGAAAATGCCGCGAGTTTTCTGACCAAAATAAGAAAGAAATAAAATAAAACTATGCCCTGTGGATTTAGGACATCGCTTTCAATGGAAATCAGACAGCAGAGAAACGAAAACCATAAGATAACTTTGTCATTAACATGATTTCCTCTTCCAACAAAAATCTCTCCTTTATTCCTTTCTGAACTTTATTTTCTCTCCTTCGAATGATGGATTCTCCAGTGAGACGCACGTTCAACTTCTCCATTATTACTTAGCATCATCTCTCCTCTGTGGGAATTGTTGTTATTGGGTGGGTTCGCGGCCATTTCTGTGCTTGAGTTTTCTTTGTTTTTCTTCTCTGTCTCTCAAGATCTGGACTGATTTTACAACCCTAAATGTCCTCAAAGATGCGAGCTTTTGCATGCATTTTGCCAACACTAAGTTGTTTATATCCATAACCAATGTTTAGTGTACGGTACCGTGTAAAATTCACTAATCTATAATCATACCCATCTTCTATGGCGAAAATATAACTCGATTTCATCTGGGTTTTGCAAATTTGTTGTGTTCCTTCAAGTTTCGTCCCGCCATGTTCAAGCAACTTTTGAGCAAGTTTCCTCGTAAGTCCTCGAAACCGGACTCAGCTGAGTTAGCCCGGTCTGACTGGTTATCCTCCTCTCAATGCTCTAATGGATCAACTACGAGCTTCGCCAAATCTAATGTCCCAAAACGCACTTCTTCTGCGGTGTTTCCCACGAACGTGGTCGCTGGAGTCGAGCCTTTGGTGCCCTTTAAGGACGTGCAAAATGCAGAGAAGATGAACCTCTTTATAAGCAAAGTAAGCCTCTGTTGTGTAACTTTTGATTTTTCATGCCCAACAAAGAATACACTTGAGAAAGATGTAAAGAAACGGACTTTACTGGAACTTGTGGACTTTGTGGCTTCTGGGTCATTGAGATTTAGCGAGCCTGCCATTTTAGCCATGTGTAGAATGTGTGCTGTTAATTTGTTTAGGGTTTTCCCACCGAGTTATGGGTCTAATAAGATTATTGTGGGTGAAAATGAGGACAACGATGAGCCAATGTTCGATCCTGCATGGCCTCATTTGCAAATTGTTTATGATTTGTTTCTTAGATTCATCACCTCTACATGCTTAGATACCAAGTTAGCAAAGAAGTATATAGACCACTCATTTATATTGAGACTGCTTGATTTGTTTGAGTCAGAGGATCCGAGAGAAAGGGACTGTTTGAAGACCATTTTGCATAGAGTTTATGGGAAATTTACGGTGCACAGGCCTTTTATTCGCAAGTCTATAAGCAACATAGTGTATAGGTTTGTTTTTGAGACTGAAAAGCATAATGGGATTGCAGAGTTGTTGGAGATTTTTGGAAGCATAATCAGTGGTTTTGCCTTACCGTTGAAAGATGAGCATAAGATCTTTTTGTGGAGAGTTTTGATTCCTCTACATAAGCCAAAGTCTGTGGGGATTTACTTCCAACAGTTATCATATTGTGTGACACAATTTATTGAGAAGGAGCCTAAGTTGGCAAGTATGGTGCTAAAGGGAATACTGAAATACTGGCCAATCACTAATAGCCAGAAGGAGGTAATGTTCCTGGGAGAGTTGGAAGAGATTTTGGAAGCAATTAACATTGTAGAATTTCAAAAGATCATGGTACCTTTGTTCTGCCGGATAGGGTGCTGCATTAACAGTCTCCACTTTCAGGTACGGAGAGTATTTTCTATCTTGGTGCATGGGGTGACCACAAAATGCATATAATCATTCTCATGTTAAGCATTCATTAAAATATAATCTTTTCCTTTTTTATATTTTACTCTTAGCTATTGCCAGGGTTTATGATGTTTTAGGATATACACTTTGGTTTTAGTAGTAACTTTGTTTCTCTTTTTGACATGCGCACCCACCCAACTTATCTATGGCCAGGTCAATAATTCAATTGTGGTTTTCAGCCAAGGGCTGTGGAAACTTGCTTCATTTATTGTCTTATGATATGCGCACCTTAAGTGAAGCATATGAAGATAGCTTTTGATGGTGGCCTAGTAGGCTAGCAATGCTTAGCACCAAAATTGTTGATGTTTGTTGTGATTTTTTATTTCAAAATGCATATATTCGTGATTGTTTAAGATCGTCTTGGTTACCTCAACCAACAATTTCCCATCACAGTTGAAGGATATGATGTCATAATAAGTAAATTGTTATGCCAGCATTTTGTATCTGGCATCAATCTGCAAAGGAGCAACCTTGTTGGCCCTAGGTTGTAGAAATTTAAGCATTAGGTGTATGTTTGATGTGTCCATGATCATTGGTAGAAGTCGCAAAGGAAGTCCATAAGAAAGTTCTGCTTTGCTCTACTTGGGGGCTACCATGCAGGATGAACTAGTGGGATAATGGTCATTGGTCTAGTGTATTTTGTAGGTCTGAACAAGTTTCAACTGGAGAATTTTCTCTTGAAAGAGATCTTGTAGACACTCAGAATTTGCTATCCAGCTATTATGTAGAGTCCAATTGATTGGTGCCAGTACTAGCTAAATTGAGCTATGTGGTGGGGTTCACCATTTTTTTTTAGTTCTTGACTGGGCTACCTAGTGTTCTTCTAGATTGCTTTCAAATTTTGGAGAGAATTCTTCTGCTTTGAATATAGGTTACCGAGGACTAGGCTAAGAATGCAGAAAAGCCTGCATTTTCTAGGTATACGGATGATGGCATCTTCCCGCCTTGCTTTTATGTCCATAGCTTGTAACTTTGGTTAGTAAAGGTCCGAGTCCTCACCACCAATGGTTAAACCAGGTGCCAAAGAAGGTACTACCTTCCCATCTACCAAGTTCGTTGGGCCATGGGTTTTTATATAATTATACTATCCAATGTACGATGGACTTAAGAGCCAAAGATTAAGCTTACACATTATTCTTCTTTCATTCTTTTTAAAGTTCTTCTGTCATTATATGAGAAATGCCATGTCTGAAAAGTCTCCTGACTTTTCCATTGTTTTGTTAACTAAGGTTCTAGCTCTTTCCTATGTCCTTTCTATTTTTGCTAACGTTCTTCCACCAGTTCTAACTTCTTGAATGATTGAGTGTTAGGATGGCAGCAGCAAAGGATATTGGGGTGGACTTGATGCCCTTGAGCTTTTTAACAGGATGGATCATTACCTCAATTAATTTCACTCTATTCCTCATGTTCCTAATATATTAAAATGTTTTTGAATTCAAGTTCTTGCTTAATAATTGGATCATGACATAGTCGCATTCCAAATATATTTTTGGCAATTACCTGTGTGATTATTATTTATTTGGATTTGCTTGCTAGCTCCATTCTCACCAATTTATTGTTTCAGGTGGCTGAAAGAGCCCTTCTCTTGTGGAACAATGACCAGATTGTCAACTTGATTGCACATAACCGGCATGTGATTTTGCCCATCATTTTTCCAGCTCTTGAGAAGAATGTAAATGATCATTGGAACCAATCAGTACTCAGCCTAACCCTAAATGTCAAGAAAATGTTCTCTGAGATGGATGATGCACTGTATCTGTCATGCCTCGATCAATTTAAAGATGACTAGGAGAAGCTAATTGTGATGGCTGGCTAACAGAAGGTGGGGAATGCTGCCACTCTCAAGCCAAATAACTGGAAATCTTGCGGTTTTGACGACTCGACTGGCCTCTTCAATTGCTTGTTACTTGTAACTTCTGGCGCACTTTTTCCTCCAGAGCCACTCAATTTCCTATCATATCCGACGTTGGAGTGTAGGCACCAAGAAGATATAATGAAACTGGTGCTGTTTAGGCATTATAATACTGTTTCCAGTGATCCTGTGGCAGCCAGTTTTTGTAACTTTTGATCATGTATCTTATTGTAATGACATCATGGAACACTGGTTACTTTATTGTTAATGTAGGAGAAGGTCGTGCAGTCGACTTCTTTCGTTTAAAAATATTTTTATTGTTATAGATTATTTTTTAAAGGTTTTTTAGCTAATTTTTGTGAATTAAGTGATTACACATTCTAAGAAACCAAAAGAAGAAAGTTTTAGGTATGCATCTGTCTCAACTTCGTCTGGTGATAATAAGCGATTAATTTAAGACACTTTTATTTGTTACCAAAATGTACCAAATAAGGCAAATTAGTGACAAATCTCATGATATGTTCCTTTCTAACACTTTGTGTTTTAAAAGATATGCTTAATTACAAAATAAAATCTTTAATTTTGTAATTATAATTCGAGAATGTTTAAATTTTTTATTTTTCATAAAAATAACTTTACGAAGAGGGTATAACAAAAAAAAAACATGGCCACTAATCTGTCAATTCAGCATCAATCTGATGAGATGAAAATTGAGTCTAACGTATCAAAACCTCAAAATTCAATAGTTTTGTTTAAATCACAGTTGAAAATCCAAATACCTCCCTCCTCACTATCAACAATAAAGTGATTAAGGGAGAAAAACAAGGAACTCTCAATTGAGCTCTTTTTCTTCAGCTTTATCTCCTTCTCCAAGTAGGAAATCAACATTTGGGTGGCATAGATAGCCAAAATCGATCCAGGTTTTCAATGTCTCTCTGCAGGTCAGATGGAGCTCTCTAAGGAGTATACTTGTGTCATCTCACATAGTCCAAACTCAACAACTACCCATATCTTTAATAATTGTGTTGTTAACGGATATCTTATTCAAAGAAAGAAAACACAGAATTTTCGGTTATGAGTCGATTTGAGAGCTTTTTAAGCTACTGTTACGCTTTTAAGAAGGATCTTACCTTAGGCAAGGAAAATTCAGTTACATTACATGTATAGGTTGCCACAAGTTTCCCTTTTTGGGCCAACTCGTATTGAGTTGTAACAACTTCCTTTTAAAAGAAACTTGGGTTGACTATTGGCAATATTGATGTTTTTTTTGTTTTTAAAAGGTAAAGGAAACTTCCATTAATCATATAAATGAGATAAACAAGATATGATAGACACCCAAACTTTCAAACAAGAAAAATTGCAAGACACTTTAGCAAATTCATGAGCTCCCACATTACCTCGTCGATTAATCCAAACAACAGAAATATTAGAATTACTTTCCAACATTAATTGGCAATTCTTAATAATTCCCCCAAATTATGAATGATCCTCTTGGTGTGATTTAATGGCAAGCATTACAAGTTGAGAATCAGTAAAGATACTCCCCAAGTGTTGCATGTTATTAACCGTCCAAATAAGAGCCTGTCGAACTGCTAAGGTCTCCGTCACTAACGTTGAATGTAGTCCATCAAACAATCCAGAAATTGCATGTTGAAAGTGACTTTCAAGGCTCTCAATGATAAAGCCAAACTCCGATGTTCCCATACTCTGAAATCTTGCCCTGTCAACGAAAATATGTCATTCATCCAAGCTATTTGCTGTACTTTGTCTTCTCCCAACAGCTATAAAACGATTGGTTGTTGGGCCTCTATTGTCGCTGGAGGACAAAAGCTGCTGTTGTCGTTTTTGTATTGCGCCAAATTCTATTGATATAGGTGATCCATTGCAAGTTGCCAAGTTCCCATCGCTGTAGGGACTTGAGCTTGCCAAAAGCCTTTGTTTCTTCCCTCCCATATCTTCCATGCTATGGTCGTAAATTTTGAGATGTTTGCTCCATTGTTTGCATTCAGTACCTGCAAGAAAAACTCCCTACAAGAAGGAGCTGGGTTAGCAATAAAAAAAATCACCTAACTCCCACACCTCTCTCGCCCTCTCACACCCTACCAAGCAATGGTTGACATCCTCCACCTCCCCACAGTAGCATTTATCATCCACCTGCACTCCTTTACAAGCTAGTTTTACCTTAGTAGGTAGAATGCCTTTAAAAGCTCTTCACATGAAAACTTTAACTTTTGGAGAAGAAGCAATAGTCCATAATTTGCCCTAAAAATCACCCTCTTCTACCTCACCACCTCTACCCAATGTTTTCAAAGCTATATAATAACAAGACTTCACCATATACCTCCCTTTGTTATCAAAATGCCAAACCCAACTATCCTTACACTCTCCCCACCGAATTGGAATTGCAAGGATATCCCTACTATCTCTACGACTAAACATGCCCATCACCTTTTCCACATCCCACGTCCTCTCATCTCCCTTAAATAACTCACGCACTTTTAATGTGGAACTCACGAAAGTTGTTTCAACCTCCACCTAAAACTCCTCATCTTTAGGTATCCATGGGTCCACACCTACCCGAATTGTCTCCCCATTACCCACTCTCCACCTCACTCCTTTCTTCAAAACATCCTTAGCAACACAACACACTTCTCCACGCGTAGCCAGGATTATGTCCAATCCCGACGGCCAAAAAATCCCCTTGAGGGAAGTATTTAGATTTGAGATCCTAAATAGAACAGTGTTAGGACCATGTAAAAGTCGCCACCCCAGCTTGCCAAGCATGCTTATATTAGAGCAGTGCAAATCCCAAAACCCCATCACCCCATTCGACTTGGGTTGGCATATTTTGATGCAAACCAATGAATACCTTTAGTACCCTCTCCCAAATTTCCCCACCAATAGCTATTCATGATCTTCTGAAGTTCATCACATAACGATAAAGGCAATTGAAACACATTCATACAATAAGTCGGTAAGGCCTGAGCAACAAATTTTAACAGAGTCTCTTTCCCTGCTCTAGAAAGCATCTTATTTTTCCAGTCATTTACCTTCTTCCACATCCTATCTTTTAGAAACTGAAAAATCTGTTTCTTATTTCTTCCAATAAGTGACGGAAGACCCAAATACTTACCGCCCCCGAGTGGTAAACTGACATTGAGAATATGACCAATAGTATTTCTACGATCCTGTGAGACTTTAGGACTATAGAAAATACCTGATTTTTGAAAGTTGACCGCTTGACCCGAGGCTCCTTCATACTACTCTAAAATGCTCTTCAACTCCCTCGTTTCCTTTTCTGTGGCTTTAAAGAAAAAAATCGAGTCATTTGCAAATAGAAGATGAGAAACTCTGGGGCATCTAAATCCCGCTCTATGCCCATAAGGCAAACCCTGCCTTTCTGTCCGATTAAACAATATAGAAAGACCTTTAACACACATTATGAATAAATATAGAGACAGAGAGTCCCCTTGTCTAAGTCCTCGACTTGACGAAATAGGTCCCACTGTTTCACCATTCACCAATATAGAGTACCTGACACCTGCAACACACATCATTAACCAATGTACCCATTTATCATGAAACCCCAACTATCTCATTATCTGCTCGAGATAGCTCCACTCTACTCTAT
>JANVCL010000008.1:18513004-18523431 GCA_026546855.1 Erythroxylum incrassatum | reverse complement strand
TACTCGCCAATTTGCTTAACATGCTTTCGAATCAACCTCGGCTTCTTCCAGCATGAATCGATGTGTTTACGTCGAGCAGTAATTTAAAAATTAGACCGAACCAGCAGGTTCAATCGGTTCGACCGGTAACTGGTCGACTATCTAATCCAGTTAATCCTAAAAAATCAGTCTTGAATTGAACCAGTTCGAATCGATAAAAATCAGTCAATTGACCGATTAGATCGGTTAAATTTGACCAGTTGGACTGGTCCGGTCAGACAATTTTTTATTTTTATATATTTTTTGGTATTTTAAATACTATATATAATTAAATATAATTATTGCATAATTATAACGTCACACCGATTCGACCGATGGTTAAACCGGTCGAATCGGTCAAACTGGTGACTAGTAAAACTCCTGATTCGATAACTAGTTCAAGTTTCAAAACACTGACGTCGAGTCATAAATATGAGTGACAATTTGAAGTCAGAGGACTCATTCCTCGCAGGAAGTGACCAACTAAGGTTACTAATTAATTTTTAAAAAATATCACATTTAATTTTTAAGTTTATTTTAAACATTTTAAAAATATTAGCATTAAAATTAAATAGTCTAAAACATTAGAGTTCAAGTACTTACAACCAATTTCATTACAAAGTAACCAAAGCAGGCTAGCTATTAGGAATCAAGACGAGAGACGGAGGTCATCCTAAGATGATATAGTTGCCAGAACCTTTCCTCGTTTACAAGTATGGTTTTGCCCAGGCTTATAAATTAATTCCTAATGTGTGTTACATTTATAATTTCTTGTTACAATGACTCTCGAGTCTGGAAGAACCAGAACAAGATTAGATGCTACAACAACTACAGATCAAAGGGGTAAAATTTAAGAAATTTACTGAAAATGGTTAAAATTGGGATCACTGCCAACTTGATCAAATGATACCTACCGCGCTTCTAAAGGTGAATCGGCTATTCATCTTCAGAACAGTGATAGTACACGCTGCGGGGAAGTCAAAGATGCCACGCATTTGAACTGTCATGGCATAAAAAGTGAAACCTTGAGAAAATTGACAAATCTCGAAATTCAGAAGCGGTTATCATGTTATTGTGATTGCAGAAATGATCAACGCTTAACACTTAGAAGTGCCTAGATTCATCACTTTTTGAAGTTAATTTGTTTCCAATGATGAAAACAACTCAAAAAACTTGATTCAACCTCTATCTTGACCATCCTTGTGGTTTTAAAGCATCTAATTTCGTGCTGGTGATAAATCCTACGTTCAATCAACTAAAACATAATAAATAAATAATATATACTAGATTGTGCACAATGATACCTTTTGATGTCTATACTTTTCACGTATAGCATTTAAGGAGCAACCACTAGTGTTAAGCTGCAAATGTTCCAGTGCAAGTACTGTGTTTTTCAGTTCGGATGCCTTGTACCGCGTATAGTGCTCCATGGTAGGATTCTGCCAGAAGTAAGCAGAGGCTTTGTTCACATTTTTCTCGTGAGAAAAAGACATGAAAACAAAACAAAATCTCAAAGTGAGAATAAAATGGTCAAACCCATGGGTAATCTGATTGGTCAAGTGTCCATCTGGCAAGGAATACAGAAGAAGCAGCAACAAGGGAAGGTAGGAACTTGAGGAAGTTATAGTCAATTAGAGTCAGCTCTGCCAAATAATTTGCCAAGAACTCCAATTCAACAGAAGGAACCTTATATCAGAACAATTAAAATCGTTATCAGATATATATTATATTCCTGGTAATTTATTGAACGAAACATTAGGGAGTTAAGTTTCAATTGAAAGCACCTGGCAAGAAGCTTGTGCAGCATGAAGATATCTCCTGAAATTCAATCAGCAGGATTGGAAATGTAAGTCATTTCAATACAAATTGGAAAGATTTTCTGGAGACTGTCAATGTTTTACCTCAGAAATGTTTTTGTTGTTGGAACAGATAACTGAAAATGCAACAAATTCAGAACCTGACTCTCCATTTTTAACACCTGCCATTGTGCTGCATTAGGAAACTGGCCGAACAGTGCACAAAATAAAACCTATGCAAGAAAATTGCGAGAGCCTGGCCATTCTCACGAATATCAATCTGAAAGGAAAGCATTAACCTCAAACTCTGTCCTTTTGTAAACTGTTTCATTAGGATAAAGTCTGGTTTACCCTTTTCTGTATGTTATAATGAAGAGTAAACCATAGTTTGTGAATTATCCATGGAACTGCTCCAGGCTAATATATAGGCCATACTGGTCCTCGAAATGCAGCTAGGCTGCATATGGAACCACAAAAGCATCTTTTCACTGGAAACCATGGGAAGAAGTTCAAATGGTACAATACATGTGTTGAACTGATACAGTACCAAGGGTAGATCAAGTCATGAACATAGTTTCCATGGCCCACTGTTTGACACCAGTTTCCCTTATGTGGATGAAGGCCACAAAAAGGAACGCCAAATGCACAACTTTGTGGACTGTGTCAGCAGAAATGGAGAAATGGAGAGATGGAAAATGAAGAAGAAGAAAACATATGTAGGCCAACTATCCAGTATCTTCAAACCATACCTCTTCTCTCGTGTATGTATTATCCGTGATGAAGCAAAATTCTTCTACTCTTGGGGCACATATTTCTTCATACTTTCTGCAAATTTAACATAAAAGAAAAAGATATATGATATTTATAATTATGTCACACACAACTGTTAGAATAAGGATGTCAGACAGGTAACTTTAGTTGGCTTGGAGAAACAGTGTATATTGTACCTCTCAATTTGAAATCAAATATAGAACTTACGAGGCAATTAGCATGCAAGTAACTCCCAGAAGTTGGAGTCTCTGTTTCTCAATATGACTTTGGGATAGGAATCTATCAATGAGATGAACTGTTAGGTAAAGTGTGTCAGGAACCAATTTATATTCTTCCGAAACCTGGAAAAGATATCACATCAATCTCAGTTCTATATATCACATACTACTAACTTATAAACGTAGTAATATGCATAAAAACATTCAGGCAACTTCTAAAATCATAAGGGCATAGTATGCAACAAAATTGCGTCACGTCAATTAGAACTCTGAACCTTCTTCTTCCTATGAACGGAAGCAGCTCTGAATTCATCATGTTAGACACCATAAGTTGTATATGTTTTTCATTATGATGAACGAATAAGACAATCATCCTTTTGCTTTGATTTCTAAAACTGAACTTAGCAGACAAGAAAATTAATGTGGTCATATTTTCCTGAATGTTGAACCTTATAAAGAAACATTAATCTAAGCTCTTAGAAGAGCTCAAGGATCCAACACTTGCAATCTTGTTTGCAATTGCTGTACAGCTGGATGCAACTTAAGAAAGAAAGGTGGTCACAATATATTGGTGTACTTTAATGCATAATTATGTTCAAGTTCCCTATAAAAATGGCAATTATTAAGGATAGAGAAGAAAGATACGCTATGGGTCTCATATGTCAACTCTAGGCAACAAGATGCATGTTCTTGTTCTCTATACTTTGGGCAATTAACATTAATATGCGTATTCAGGAGCACATAAGAAAATTATTTGCCTCATACAGTAAATATGGCTACACTAACCTCTACAAGCCAATCAATCAAAATCCCTCTCATGCTGGAATTGTTGTCATGCTGCAGTTGTTCCATGTAATCTGTTGAAGGTCTTTGATCAAGCTGATGAAAAAAATGCTACAAGTTAGTTGAGCTTTTAGGTTGCCAGTATAATCTATCCATCCTAGTCACTACACTGAAGCCAGATTTTGAGACAAACAGAAAGGGAACTGTCTAAGTAGCTATGTAACTTGCCTTATTTCAGAAGGAAAAAGAAAAATTATACCATGTCAATAGCAGGATAGCATTTCAGACATAGAATAAACACAAGTGCATTTGCATCTTAAGATTCATGAGAACCAGTAGCTCGTCATTCAGAATCAGTCTTTCAAGTTACATGGTAGTAAACAATTTCTACTAGTACTAGAGTAACTGTTTGAGTACAAACCTCTGTAACATGTAAATTATGATAAATGTCAGGGGCATACAAGCTGCAGAGTTGAGTATCTCTTTTATTTGAATCAATGTCCACAATGCAGCTAATGTTTGAGTCATGCAGCACAGTGCTAGTCTTATTTTGTTCTGCATAAATTGCACCAAAGGAGCATGTGAAGTAATGAAGCGAGGATGTTCTAGATATAATCTTTGCAACTACCATCTAATTTTAATGCTAATCCTATGCTATTCCATCAACATAAGACCATCAATTATGACAATAGACAAAAGAAATTCAAACTATTGAAACTTCTGGAAAAATCAGTCGTCGCATAGACATAGCAATTGTTGGGGTAGAGTCTCATTTATGTTAAGGCAATGTTTGCACCAATTAAAAGTGCAATGCATACCATTACATTCCAGACCTTTGATACTAGTACTGTTTTTGGAAGTCAATGCTGGACCTGCAACATCTTTTCTTGGAGGGTAAGAAATATCTTGTGCTTCCAACATCTTAATCTTGGACAATTCTTCCGCCAACTTTGCTCTATCATCGTCGTCAACTGGTGGGACTTCCATACAGGTATCTGTTGCCATATCTTCATTCTTTTGGGGACACTTTCTAACCTGCTTGCCAGTCTATCAGGCCATTTGAAAAGTATCAAAATCAGCATTAGTTACCTTATCTAAAATGTACGGATGAGGACTAGACTAGACTACTATGATTACCTTAAGTTTAGCAGCATTGATCCGTTCCACAACTGCGTTGTCATGATAGATGTTGTTAGTGACGTCTTTGAGCAAAGCCCTTTTCTTATTTTGAAAAGCAGCAGTGACAGCCGGAGAAGATTTGTTGGCATCTGATGCTGCTCGTTTAGGATGTGGCCTAGGACAAAAACGCTTCCGCTCCGGTTTAAAAGGAGGGAGTGCAGGTGATGCCTTAAAGGCTTTAGCACGTGCCCGTGTCACTCGAGCAGGGAGGTCTGCGGCCTCCGAAGCGTTTGCATTCTCTTTATTCATATTTGCTCGTCGCGTAGAAGAGCAAGGGATGGTTGTTAAACTCAGATTTTGTTCATTGGACCTGCAATTCAACCTCAGCTGTACGTCACAAAGAAACGCATTGTAGATTTTCCAACAGCATTAAAAAAAATAGTTCAAAATTTGAATTAGGATTCGCTTGGTAGTAGGTCTCAGACAGAAAATACGGAGATGCAACAGGAGAAGCAGAGGATAAAAACATGAGAGTGAACCTGCCTTTGTGGGGTGTGAACGTGAAGAGCTGAGCTCGAGAAGCTTCCGTCAAATGATCTAAAGCTCTAGACTAGAGAAGAGCTCTCCCCAGAGGAATGGAGATTAATATACGGGGGCAGGGGCAGCAGGGAGCGGGACGGACCATTGTTTGAACCTTACCCAAACCAAATCGTTTTGTTTTGTTATTTCCACTCCCTCCCCAAAGTTTTTGCTACTTCCAGATTTGTTTCCTTGCAAATGCCAGAAATAGAGGTCAAATTCTGTATCAATTGTATGAAAACATATTAAAGTTTATAAAGTATAATTTCTTTAAAAAAATTACATGATTGGTGATTTTTTTTTATAATTGATATGGATTTTCTGATTTATTTATTTTGGAAACCAAAAGATGCTTGCTTTCCACTATTCTTATAATTATAAATTATAACATGAATTGACACGAAAACAAATTACAACACCTCATACTTAATAAATTTATTCGTTTAAAAAATATAATAAACAATCAGGGATTTCATCTTTCAAGGCTTGAAGTCCTTGCCAAGATTTACTTAAAAGCTAGATTCAGGCAATTAAACAAGATTACTAGGAAATCACAATTTAGTCCTGGAAATACATTAAATTCCATATGTTACTTGGCGTAAAATAACGGCAAGTAGATTTGAATTAATTAATGCCCAGTTGTCAATCATCCACGTTCACATAAAACTTTAAAGTACCTGTCAATTTTAAATTAAAACGTAACAAAGAAAAAGAAGAAAGTCTGGTTTGATCAATTACAACTTAAAAGAAGTCCACGATCGGAGGGACCCCTATGAAGGGCCTGAAAAGTTAGTTAGCGCACGCAATGACACGAAATGGGGTGGTTGCCCTTGCCCCACAAACTTTTTCCTTATCGGCTCCGGTTGAGCCAAGAGGCGCCTAAAAAGTTCGGTGTCCTGATCTCAACTATCTTTTTTTTTAGGTCTCTTATAAATAGATAATTGAGATCTAATAGAACAGAAGCGATACATAAAAAAATGAGATAGAAAATCTGAAAGCGTCTATACTAGAAAGTAGACTCTCCTTTTTTATTTAAAAATTGCATATTTACAATTACAAAGGAATAATCCCTTTCGAAAATTTGGTCAACAAATCATACATTAAAATTGGAAGGATTTGGGTATAAAAGGAAGGAAGAATTCCTACTCTTTCTTGACATAGCAAAAGAAAAGCTTCCTTTTTTTCAAAAGTAGTATTTGAAAATTAAGAAGTACTTCACGGGAATTTGAATCCACCCAAGGATTGGATTTCAAGATTTTTCTCCATTTGATTTTGTATCCATCCTTTTCGGTCATTGGGGTATGGTATTAAAGACAAATTTTGAACGTGTTCTGGGTCTTCAAGTGAGGTACTTGTCAACCCTGTAAAAAGTAACGCATGGTCCTGCTGGGGTATTAGCATTTAGCAACCGTAGTGGTCCAATAGTGCCATCAGTCTAGCAATAGACTGAATACAGAAGGCCTTCCTATTAATTAATCAGAGCATAGAAAAATAAATGCCACTTAATATATAAATTGAATAACGAAACCAAATACAAAATTTCACAGTTTACTGCATCTCAGGGTTTCGATTTCCTTTAACCAAGTATAGAGAACTAGCTACGCATACCATAGATAAGAAACAGATGAATAAAAAGTAATAATGACTCTTCAAAACCTTAACCTGAGAGTTTATCTAAAAATTAGGACACTCTTTTGGCTCTTTAAATAGGAGGTGTCGCATCAATTCTGTGATAGGACACCGTTTGGACCATGGTTGTGGACCATATTGTAGATCTCTCGACTTCTACATGGTCTCTGGTTTGTTCGTGTGCCCAGACTCTGGATCTCATTGCTTCTTCTAGGATTAGTACAAGGTCTCTAGTAACCCCATGCCTACAAATCGTGGATTTCATTGTTTCTTTTAGAATTATCACATGATCTTTAGTACGGTGGTGGTTTAGGTTATGTTGCTTTACTCAAATTCTTCAACATTACAGTCTTTTAACACATCTCGTGGCTTAGGTTGTGTTGCTTCTTGCACTTGATCTATATTATATACAGGAAAACCATATCCAACGAAGACTTGTGATTCTCTTCAAAATTTTCTTCCAATTCTTGGCATTTCTTATCCTAAAGATTATGTCCATTCTTTTTCTAAAGTGTTGAAACTTTCAAGAACTATTCAAATAACTTTTTTTTACACTTGTCACCTCCGTTTACATCCTCAACTAAAATATAAACATAATGACTATGTTTAGGCACAAAATAGTTATAAAGAACTAAATATAAAGAGGAAAAAATATGTCATATTTCATTCCTATCAAATTCTTCCACGCTTAGCTTTCACTCATCCTTGTGCAAATATATTCTCTAGGTTAAACAATAATAAAAAAATAACCTTTAATTCATTTATCGTGATATTAGAAAAGTATATACACTATAAGATATATAAATTCAATTAAGACACGCAAACATGATGCCTTATGAATGAGATTCACATGAAAATTTGAAAAAAAAATTTAACATAACAATTTCATTCAAAAGTGAGCACAAAAAATTTGCCAAACTTTTCTCACAGGTTTCACTCTAGTCAAAATGTTTTATGGTCAAACATTTCACTTAGATTCTTCTTATACAAATGCATTATCATATGCTTATCAGTACACCAAATCTCCACTACTTAGATTATATGCACTATGAATCAAGATGTCTTTATTTCTGATTTGTAATAGGGTTAATGTCTAATAAATGCTAAATAGACTATATTTCTAATCAATATTTAATGCATTTTAATTGTATATTTGAGATTTTTTATTGATTATGGTACTTATTTTGTTTTTATTGAGTTTTTAGGTCTTATTAACCATCACTAATAAAAAGGAGAATAATTAGGACAAAATTGGAAGAATTAAAGTTATTTTAGCGGTTTCTTATTGATTATGGTACTTATTTTGTTTCCATTGTGTTTTTAAGTCTTATTAGCCTTCACGAATAAAAAGGAGAATAATTAGGGCAAAATTGGAACAAAAATGGAAGAATTAAAGTTATTTTAACGGTTGCTTGGTTAAGTCCATACGATCGTGTGGGTGCCAATATAACTTTACACGATCATGTGGCTACCTTTGTATCTCTCCAAGACCATGTTTCTTTATAATTTTTATTCAGGGACACAATCATGCACAAGATCGTATGAGTGGTCGTCTCTACTCTAGAAATCCTAAATTTGAGCTATAAATGGATAAAATGAAGAGAAATGAGGAAAGTAAAAAGAGCTTTGTATGAGGCTTGGGAAAAACACAAATTGACAGCCTAGAGTGATAGAGAAAATGAAGAACAAGTAACGAAACATATATTGGATGGATTTTCATCAATCTAAAGGGGATTTCATAAAGATTAAAAGGGATTTCATCATGGTTCTTTTAGTTTTAAGTTTTTCCTGAAGATTATGAGCTAAACTTTTGTTGGTACATGGATTAGATGAACTTTAAGATAGAATTTGTAGTGATTTTATTTTAACTTAATTCTTTCTTTAGTTTCATTGAGATTCAATTATGTGTTCTTAATTATTATTGAATTAATATGCTAGCGTAATATTTCACATATAACTTCACACTATTGAGATTAAGAAATCCTTTTGTATGAATATATATACCATAATTAAACAAAGATGCATGTAAACCTAGAGATAAGTTGATATAAATCCTATAAATAACGAGCAAACTTAATAGTGAAATTTACGATAATCTCAGTTAATCAACCAAGAGTTAGGTGTTCATCATCTTGAGTAAGAAATTAACATATGATAGAAATTTTCATAGTTCAATAAACTATTGATTAAGTTGAGTAGTGAAATCATGATTGGATAAGAAATCTTATAGGGATTCAAAGTCTAGGTACCACTATTTTCCTTGATTGTATCTTAGTTTAATCTTTGTTTTAGTTAGTTAATTGTGTTGATCTATTTTAGTGTATTATTTTAATTTTCATTGTATTTATCTTAAACACCATAATTGGTTAGGCTAGATAATAAAAAGATGGTAAATACTAGTAATTCTAGTCATCGTGGGATCAACCCGTACTTGCCAGTATTAACTACAGCCACACCGTGCATTTATAATGTAGAACATAAAATTACACATCAAGTTTTTAGTACCATTGTTGGGGACTTGAATATTAGAAAAATCTTATTTTTATTTTATCTAGTCTTTTTTTTTCTTTTTAGGTAGTTTTTATTTCTTTTCCTTTATATTTATTTATTTATTCCTTATAACTTTATTTGTTAATCTATTTTTATTAATCTAGTCTTTTTTAGGTGGTTTTTATTACTTTTCTTTTATATTTATTTATTCCTTATAACTTTCTTTGTTAATTTTTGTGTTCGTGTCATATTTCTAGGATTTGGGTAGTCATCATTATAGCTACTAAATACAATGGAAGAATGAAGAGGACAATATTCTCAGGCGACTATGGTATGACATCATTTATGGCAACATTAGAAGCTTAGAATAAGAGGCGTTGTGGTATGTATTTGGAAGCTCATTCGATATTCATAGTACTTTGTGACATTTGTGGTGATGATAACCTTAATCATGAATGTCAGACATTAAATATATATGGGAGCATATGAATTATATAGAGAACCGGCATCAAGACACCCTATATGAGAATACTTATAATCCAAAGTGGAGCAATTATTATAAATATGCATGGAATGATCATGCTCCATCTGAATTTTTAGAACAATAGCAACAAAAGGAAGAGCAGTGTATTAGAGATGTCCTCACAAAAGGCATTGCTTTATAAGAGGTTGCCCTCTGTAGACTTTAAGAGTTCATTTCTTTATCTAAATACACCAAGCTAAACTTGAGGGATCATGTGAGTGCATTAATTTTCTAGAGTGGAGAAGAGCCAGAGGTTGAATGTAACACCCACATATCCCCTAGAAGGATATATAAATGCCACACAAAACAGTACAACAAATCAAAACAAACGAAAACTTCTAGTAAATAATTCAGGCAAACATGCATTAAATTACATAGTACTTAACATAAACTCATTGAAAAATCTAAACCAAACTGAAGTATCGTTGTTACAAACTTACAAACAAATTCACATATACATATCAGATACAAGCCCAAAAGTCAAACAAAAAATTCAACATT
>JANVCL010000008.1:18484700-18508596 GCA_026546855.1 Erythroxylum incrassatum | reverse complement strand
TTCAAAGGCACATGGGATGATCATTTGCCTTTAATCAAATTTGCCTATAATAATTAGTACCAATCAGGAATCCAAATGGCACCTTATGAAGCTTTATATGGTAGGAGGTGTAGAACTCCTATTTGTTAGGATGGGAAAGGTGAGAGGAAACTTGTAGGGCCTGAGTTGGTGCAAGTCACAGTGGATAACATTAAATTGGTGAAACAAAGAATTAAAGCAACTCAAGACAAAATGAAGAGTTATGAGGATGCACGTAGAAGGGAAATGGAATTCGAAGTTGGAGACAAAGAGTTCCTTAGAGCTTCTCTGTGGAAGTGAGTCTTAAGATTTGGTAAGAAGGGCAAGCTTAGTCCCAGATATATAGGTCCTTATGAGTTCATTGAGAAGATTGGGCCTTTGTCCTATAAGTTAGTTTTGCCACCGGAGTTATCTAAGATTCATAACGTCTTTCATGTGTCAATGCTGAGGAAGTACCGGTTGGATATTTCGCACATAGTTTAACCTTTCGAGGTTCAGCTAAGGGAGGATTTGAGATATGAGGAGCAACCAGTGGAGATTTTAGATTCAAAGGAAAAGGTTTTAAGAAACAAGGTTGTGAAACTAGTTAAAGTCTTATGGAGAAATCATTTGATTGAGGAGGCAACATGGGAGCCTTTGGAAGCTATGAAGCAGAAGTATCCACACCTTTTTCAATGCCTTAGGTAAGAATTTCGAGGATAAAATTCTTTAAGGGGGGAGAATTGTTGGACCCGAAAAATTTTCTTTAAGTAAGCATGATTTCAAAATAATTTTGGAGTTTAAATATATTTAATTTTTGGAGCTATAATGGTGCCAAGGTTAGTAGGATTTGTTGAATGGGTAAATGAAAGTAAAGTGTTGATGTAATAAGGACATTTTTGGGAGATCACTTGAGTATAGAAGAGCATAAGCTTATAAGGAACGGTAAGATGGACTTTTTGGGCTTAATAAGGGTAGAAATAGAAAAAGGATGTGCTGTTTTGCTTGTTAAGAGGTGAAAAACGTGATTTGAAGAGGGAGAAGAGTGAGAAAATAAAAGTTAGAGAGAGAAGATAAAGGTTTCGATGGAAGAAGGAAAGAAGAGAGATTAACTTGTTAAGGTGGGTTAACCATCTTTTCTTTTACTCTACTAAAGGAAAGGGTTTGTGTTAGAAGAAGATAGATTTTGGGAACCCAATTGATGTTAGGATTTTTAAGTTAGGTCTAGGGTTTTCTAACCTAGATAGGTGATGGGTAGGTTAGATTTGAGTTCAATCTTTTTGCATCTATTGAAATAGTAGGACTTTCCTGTTACGTTATAAATTTATTTGGAATGTTGTTTGATTGGAACCTTAGTTATTGTAGGGGACCAAGGGAAGCCCACCCAAGAGCAA
The DNA here is from genome assembly GCA_026546855.1 of Erythroxylum incrassatum. Lineage (NCBI taxonomy): Eukaryota > Viridiplantae > Streptophyta > Magnoliopsida > Malpighiales > Erythroxylaceae > Erythroxylum > Erythroxylum incrassatum. Next base: position 18,507,205 of record JANVCL010000008.1, on the reverse strand, counting down.
AGGGAAAGGCAAGCTTGACTTGGTTTTCGCAAGCTAACTAGGTGGGTAATATGTTTATAGCTTTATGTGATTGGGCAGATTCTTGCTTATGTGTGAACATGGGTTAAATGTTATGCATTAAAAAGATGCATGACATTTTGTTTGATTATGTGATTACTTGTTTGAAAATGTTTTGTTAAAAATTCATGATGATATTTGACTTTGGTCATACCATGAATGAAGCAAGATTTTTGATATAACTAAGTTATGATTTTTGATCAGTGTTATGTCTTGATATCTGTCATGACATTTTATATAAATGAAAAGAAAGAAGAAAAAGCATGAAAGCATATCATTTTGATAAAATGATTCTTAGCATGATTATGTGCTTCTATTTGGGTGAGAGTGGAACCATTCTGCTCGTCACGTGCACGTCGACAAGAGCCTTCTCTTGACTGCCCACTTGTGGCATATGAGCTCCAAAATGGACTCATTCTGGTCATAGGGTAAACCTCGGTTTCCTCATTCTGTTTTATGAAACCCTCGAGCCGTTTGTTGTGCATTGCATCTTTAAATGATCAAGCATGAAGCATATTGAGTGTTATGTGATTGAGAAAAATTTGATGAATGTTTAAATTGCTTGAATATAGTATGAATGGTATCTAGATATATATATACATACATATGCTTGACTTTGGTCAATTGCCATGGCTATAAATATGTTAGCCATTGAGCTGTGTAGCTCACCCCACCACTTCCTTCTCACGTGCAGATTGAGAAAATCAGTGATCCTTGCAGGGCAATTGGATACTCCAAGCTAGCTAGGCATCTTTTGTATTAAGTTAGTAGCATTTGGATAGCTTTATAAGCATATCAAACGTTGAGCATCCATATGTATTTGTATTAAGCTTTTGATGAGCATGTTGATTTATAATTAAAGTTGAATTCAAATTGTGTTTAATGATATAAATGAAATATGATTTCTTTTGCTTATGATCTCTTTTTCCAAGTTTTATTTTGCATTCCATATTTCGGGCCTGTTATAATGGTAGAATTCGAGTTCAAGCTCTTGGAGAGAAATCTAGAATAATCTAAGTTGGATCAGACAAATCAACTCCGCTTCGTCTTAGTTTTGGGTACCTAAAACGCATCAACTTAGTTTTACGTCTTAGTTTGACTTCTATCATCTTAGTTTGACCGGCTTTGCTTCGTCTTAGTTTTGGTACCTAAGACGCGTCGTCTTAGTTTTGTTCTTAGTTTGACTTCTATCGTCTTAGTTTGACCGGGTTTGCTTCGTCTTAGTTTTGGTACCTAAGATGCTTCGTCTTAGTTTTGCGTCTTAGTATGATGTCAGCATCGTCTTAGTCTTCTTTTATCTTAGTTTTGGTATCTAAGACGCTTCGTCTTAGTTTTGCGTCTTAGTATGACGTCAGCATCGTCTTAGTCTTTTTTCGTCTTAGTTCTGGTACCTAAGACGCTTCGTCTTAGTATGACGCCAGCATCGTCTTAATTTTCTTTCATCTTAGTTTCAGACCTAAGATGCATCATCTTAGTTTGAATTTTGTTGTGTCTTAGTTTGACCTTTGTTCCGTCTTAGTTTTTCCTTCGTCTTAGACTGTTTCATCCTAGAAATTTTGCTTCGTCTGAGTTTTTATGCACTGCTCATCTTATACCTTTTGCTCCATTCTTGACTCTTTTAGAGGCTGAATCTCACTACGAGGTCTTCTTGAAAGTTGTAGATTTAGAAGTTTTCTTTCAAACCGTTCAAAAACAAAGTTATTTCGATATGAGTAGACCACGAACATGTTGGATCCATCTAACCAAAACTTTCCCGTTTGACCTCCGATTGAGACGATTCTTAAAGGATTGGATTCTTACCTTGCTTATCTACCTTTCCATAGGATTTTTTTTAGCCTCTGGTGTTGAGTTCATTGGATTAGGAAGGGTTCGTTGAGATAACCTTACCATGAAACCCGCTCACGTTTTTTAGCTCCGGTTAGATTGTTGGGCGTTGAAAACGGAGCCCAACATAAACCCTACCAAGAGCATCCCTTACCAACGTTATAGCCAACAGAAACATGTCTCTTGAAGGCATTGGAACAGAAAGCTCAAAATTTTCATTTGTCCATGTCAAGTTGAAACATCCATCAACACAGAATAAAACACAAGAAAACAATGAAATCACTGTTAACGCCGAAAAACAATTTGGGAACAACTTCTGATACCAATTGAAAGACATTTATGGATTGATCTATTAAGCCATACCTGAATCCATAATAGTGTTTATAAAGATTGATTCCCTCTCTGTCTTATCTTCTTTAATTCGTTTCCATAATGGTTCATAAACCTCTCTTGATGGCGTTTTAAAACATACGAACAATCAACCAATATGTCTATTGTTGCATTTTATTTTAAAGGAGAGAGGGAAAGGGTCTTAGACCCATTTAAGGCTAACTCTTTAATACCCAATAACTATTATCTTAGGTCCTTTTCATTGAACTCAAATTTGTAAGGGACATGAGCCACTAAATAATCTAAGATTGTCATATTGATATTAAAATATCATTATTTTTATTAGTGATGTTCACATTAAAAAGGAAAGAAAATGTAATGTAGCAGCAAAAATGTTATTTAATGAAAGAAGTCACTAAGAATTAGAGAAAAAAATAAGAATTATTGCTAGGTTAAGGTTTAAAAAGATGGAATTATAATTAGTAGTCAAAGAGAAAACAAAAGAAAATTTTAAGATTAAAGTGAAATTTGAGGGGAAAAAAAGAGACAAAGGAATAGATTAACAAAATTTAGATGAATTAAATTGTTTATAGGAAATGAGAGAATGTCAATATTACGAATTTTTAAAATAGAAGAGTACGATATATACCAACATTAAAAAAAATAGAGTACAAACTATACCAACATTTAAAGAAGAAGGTAAGACCATCTACCAGAAAAATACATTATAAAATAAAAATAAAATAATAGACAAATCAAAATAAAAAATTAAATGTTGAAAAATATATCATAATCATTAAAAATAATAATAGAGCAAAAGATATAATTTCTTTAGTTAAGTATTTTCTTTCTTTAATTTTAACTTATTCTCAATTAATTTTATATTTTTTATTTTTAGGGTGTAGTTTAATGATTAAAAATAATAATAGAGCAAAAGATATAATTTCTGTAGTTAAGTATTTTCTTTCTTTAATTTTAACTTATTCTCAATTTATTTTTTATTTTTTATTTTTTATTTTTAGGGTGTAGTTTATATTGTCCTACACTTAATAAAAAACAACTACAAGAAGAAATGATAAATAAAAAAAGTATTTCGAATGCCTGCTTTTGTTAACAACAAATAAGGAGGACAAAAGGAAAATGCTACATGAAAGAAAATCCACGTATACTGAGGGACTTTCTAGAAAAGCAGCAAAACACGGCGTCGCGTTGACACCACCTCACCTCGGCACCGGCGTGGTGGCCCACGTTACTAGTCTATTTATTTATCTACCACCTCAATTGCAACCGTGAGGGATTGGGTTTCTAGGGCTTGTTCGTGTGTGCGCTTTCTTTTTCTTTTATCGTTTCACTATACAACACTTCCAAAGAGTACGTGCAACCCTAATTTCTCTCTTATCTTCTCGTTCCCTTGGCTCTCTACCTCCTCATTCCCTTCTTTCTCCTCGCCGACTCTCCGACACTGGATCAGGTACTCCGGTACATTATGGGTTTTTTCTTCTTCTATGTATGAATTCGCCATTTCTGTGTTCTGAAGCATGCGAGTTCCGTTAATTGGCGTAGTGATTGCTATTTGGAGATCAGGTTTCTAATTTTTTAATTTGTTTCTATTAGCATATTATGCTTTAAGATTGTTCAACTGAATTTTATATAACTGATCTTATCGTTGATTATCTGATTGTTGAGTTGCATTTTATGTGAAACCTGTCCAGCTGTAGTATTTGTTGCTATTGATCGGACGGGATAAGCTTAGGGGTTTTGCATTATTAAATTTAGTTTTTAATTGAAAAGTCATGTGAGAAGTTTTTCTCGTTCCTCTTACGCTATTTTAGTTTTCTTTTCGTTCTTACCAGTGATGAAAATCACGATCATGATCCTTTTGGAAGTAGATAAACCATATTTATCGTGCGAGTAATCATCCTATTGAAATTAGATTAAAGTTCACTCATTTCTTATTTTCTTGACTTATTATGAATTGTTTACTTGACTTATTATGAATTGTTTACTTGACTTATAATTGTATTCTTTGCAATCCCTCTTTCCTATCTGTTCTTGGTTCGTTCATGCTAGGTTGAATTTTCTACACTTTTACTTGTTTTGTGGTTTCAGCTGGATAAGGCGAATAAATTTGGTTTTTTCCCCCTAATGCTCTAAGGTTGAATCCTATTCATATATGGTTACAGTTGTCTCACACTTGTATTTTTGATAGGCACATGTAACAACTTTCCGCTAAATTAACTTTTAAAGGTTGTCTTTAGTTTATTTGATCAGCGGTGGTTATGGCTACTTTACAAGGTGCATGTGCACGCCTTTGTATTTTAGTCATTTACTTATTTCTAAATAGATAGAGGGAAAAAAATCAAATCAATTTGATTTGTATTATAAATTGATAAATGATGGGTGTAATCTGAAAAAAGATTCATAAGTGGTTGTTAAGGGAGTTGAATTTACCAAATTTTGAGGGGTTGCTATTAATTTATGCCTAATTGCTTCACATATAGTTCCTCTTCCTTTTCTTCTTGGATTTCAGAAAATAAAATTGTTGAATGAATAAAAAATCCAAAGATCAGAAAGTATTCTAAAATCCTATCCAGGGCTTGGAATTTTTTTAAACATTCTTCAGTTTATGACCGTCTATAGCTGTTGTCATTATTGACAGAAGGTGATATTCCTAAATGTACTTTTGTTTTATTCAGTTTGTACTGATTTGGGATCTTGTCAAGTCAATCGTAAATGCCTTTTTTGCTTGACCATTTTGTGGGAATTCATAAAAAACTGAGTTTATGAAAAAAAAATGCAAAGATTGGCAGTTTGAGAAACAGCTCTTATCCCTGCCTAGATGGACCATCTCTATCAATCTGCATTTGAAGTTTCTTCTTTGTTGTTTAAATTTGTGTGCATGTTCTCATGGTAAACTATGCCTTTTTTAAGTTAAAATTCCAGCAATGTAAGTGTATAAAAGATCCTTTCAGATGCTGTTTTGACATTTAGTGCTTTCCATTTCATCATTGAATATTGAGTCATTTAAAAATCTTGTGTCAAGCATTTTTGTTTGCCCTTATGATAAAAACATTGATCCAGTTTAAATCTTTAGGTACTGTATCAATTGTCATTATTGCAATTAACACTTGAAAGTGAAGAAATTTGGGCAGCAAAATTGCTCTAAATTACAAAATCATTTATCAGAACTTCTATGTTTTTTGTGCATGAAGTGGGATGAGACTGAGATAACACTATACCAAGTTTGAGGAACGATTGTACATTGAAAGTTGATTCTAACACTACAAACTAAAGATACAGGCATTTCAGTTGCAAGTGGACTGTGTCTCTCTCATAAGTGGAAATTATTTTTTAGCAAAGTTACTTTTGTGGGCATTTGATGTGGAATATTGATTATAGATTCTTCTTAAGAGAAGCGTAGCATAGACTGAAGTAATTTTGGGATTGTAACAAAAGATAGGAACTACTCAAATGTGTTTAAGGTAATTATTTTTCGGTATTACTGAGCTGGATTTTGTTTTGATGTAAACAAGATATGGGCGAATTACCTTGTAATTCAATGTTCTTGTTGGCTTCATTTTTTATGTGAGGACATATGTGCAAAATGTGATTCATGGTAGGGAAATGTTTTATCAACAAATAATTGTTTATAAAAATTTACATTTAGAAACAAAATACACACGGTGATATATGCAGCATCTCACTGATGCATATAGTCCATTCTCCTTTAGACATTTATTTTCTAGAATCATCATGCAAAGTTTATCATTGGGAAATTTGAAGTTGGCCAACATAGTACGGTATGATTATTATTCAGTGTACCTTTGTTTGGATACGGATGAGGTACTGGAATATTGATATATGAAGAAAAGATATCCCCTGTTAGTGGATAATTTCCTTTGTGCATTAAGCTTGAAGTGAGTTATTTAGCAGATGGAACGAAAAATGATCATCCAGTTGTGATCGCTTTCACATCTTTCATCCGTGAAGTGTTTTTCGTCATATGTAGCACGAGATCCTTATTTTTTATAGGAATTATTGTTTTGCAGTTTTGGTTGCTTGTTATTTCCTCAGAAATTTCAGTATGGCAACCAATCTTGTCTCAGAGCAGTTACCTGCGCAAAGCATCCAGATAGATCAACTGGAACAAATCTCAGATAAGTTGGACTCACCAATGCAAGTGGGATTGATGGGACCAGCTACTAGTAATTCTGCAATGCAGCATATGTCTTTGCCAAATATGCAAATGGATTTATTGGGGCTAGGGCGAAGTGGTGCTCAACCACAGCAGATATCACTGTCAAACAACCATGTGCAGTATTTAGAATCAATGTCTCATGGCCATGCTACGCAGAAATTATCTAGGTCAGATATGCACATAGGTGAGGCAGAGCTGCAGTCCTACAATCAGATGTCACAGCAATACTTCTTATCTAACCAACAAACAGGGGAAACATTGTCAAACAATGCAGGATCTCAACATGCGTCATCATTGAATAAGCGAAAAGCAGCTATTCAGCCAACATCTGGCAGTTTGGCATCACCAAACTATGAAGTGTCTAACAAACGAGTGGCACAAGCAGAAAATAGACTGTGGCTGCAGCCGATATCTATGCCTAACACAGTTGGTTTACCGATGCAGTCCGTTTCCAATACTTCTGTATCACCACATTCACAAATACCATTGAAGCGATCATGTCCTATTAAAAATGTTCCGCAACAGTCATCGCTACAGAGAAATCATACTGGACAAATTCATCCGTCCCCAAAAGCTCAAAATGAGTCACTTGAGGCTGTAAGATCCAAGTTAAGGGAGTCATTAGCTGCTGCCCTCAACTTGGTTTTTCAGGAGAAGGATAAAATTTTAAATGCTGAGGGTCACCTTCAAAATGAAGCCAAGGAAATGATGGACGCTTCGGAGGATTCATTTGGAAGAAACTACAACAGTGATGAAAATAGATTGCATGAAACTGCCAACAGCAGTACTGGTGTTTCAGTGCAAACCTCAAAGAGTGATGGTGATGAATTAAGATCAAGTGTTATTTTGCATGATGGGGATGTTTCTCTTGGTGATACATTTTTTGTAAAAGACGAACTTTTACAGGGTAATGGTCTATCTTGGGTGTTGGAGTCTGACACAGACCTGACAGGGAAAAAAGACACTGAAAGTGCACAGAAGTTGTTGGATCAACAGGTTCTTGCGGGTGAGGATGGAAGATCAACAGTTCTGACACCACAAGTTTTGGCATCCAAGATTGAAGAAGAGCTATTTAAACTATTTGGAGGAGTGAACAAGAAGTACAAAGAGAAGGGAAGGTCTCTTCTTTTCAATTTAAAAGATCGTAATAATCCTGACCTAAGGGAAAAAGTTATGTCAGGAGAAATCCCCCCTAAACGGCTTTGTTCAATGAGTGCAGAGGAGCTTGCTTCCAAGGAGCTTTCTGAGTGGCGGATGGCAAAAGCTGAAGAACTTGCACAAATGGTGGTGTTACCTGATTCAGATGTTGACATCCGACGGTTGGTAAAGAAAACACACAAGGGTGAGTTCCAAGTCGAAGTTGAACAGGATAGTGTTTCTGTGGAAGTTGCTGTTGGAACAAGCTCACTCACCGATACACCACCAAAATTGGAAGACAAAAAAGCTTCTCCCTCTTTAAAACTCAATAGGGCAAAAGATAAACATCCTAGAAAAGCTGATCAACCAAAACCCAAGACAAAAACTGGTAGAATCAAGAATAATATTGAAGACCACGATGAAACTTGTACAATTACAATTCCTTATAATGAAGGGTCTGATTTAATGCAAGGTTTCATGGTGGATGATGAGTTGAAGGACACAGAACTTCTTCCTCCAATTGTCTCTCTGGATGAGTTCATGGAATCCCTTAATACCGAGCCACCATTTGAACATCTACCAGGTGATGCTGGGAAAACTGCTCCTGCATCTGACAAGGATGATTCAGTATCAAAGTTGTCTGATGTGGCTCCAGAGGATCGTTCTGATACCATGACTGATAAACACAGTATTGAAGTAATGAGTCCCAAAGTGGATGCTAGTAGAGAACATGTTGAGAGCTTTGGAAAATCAGAGAAGACACCTTCTGTAGGCTTTTCAAAGGATGGTCATGTTTGGCAAGGCTTACTTCAGCTGAACGTTTCCGCCACTGTCTCAGTCATTGGCATCTATAGAAGGTATTTATCACCAAGCCCTGTAATGATACTTCAGAAGTTTGCTGTTGATTACTTCTGTATTTTGTTTTCTGTGTGGTGAAAGACCTGCATTCACATCGGTGTATCCATTTTGCTTTGTAAATTTCAAAACAACCATCAGTTTTTATCCCTGAAAAATTTGCTACTGTTAATATTTGAACATGATTCTGGGGTTACTGTTATATTTCTTTGCCTTTTCTAAATTATATGATGTCGTGTAGTCTGCAACTTCTCACTCAATCTGAGATTTGTTGGTGCAGCGGTGAAAAAGCATCTACTAAAGAGTGGTCTGACTTTATTGAGATCAAGGGGAGGGTGAGACTGGATGCATTTGAGAAGTTCCTTCAAGAGCTTCCAATGTCCAGAAGTCGTGCTATTATGGTATCTCAAGTTTCTTTATGTAGTAAATTTCAGTCGAGCTATCTGTGTGAATTAAGAAGAGATAATCCTCTGCCCCTTCATATTAATCTCAGTTTGCTATCGATGCGGTGTGTTGTTTTCTCGTTTAGAGTAATAAAAGTTGTACGAATGAATGGCTTCAAAAAAGTTGCCAATGAATGATTCTCATGGGTCAGGAATTATTTATCGCCTGGAATAGGCTAACAAAAACCATTGCAAGAGCTTTGGCAAGCATGGAAACTTGATTGTCAAGGAGAAGCAATGAAACTTTAAAAAAGTACCCAACATTTAACATAAACCAGAAGTTTTGGGACTTGCATCATATTCTACTTGCGATTAGCTTTATTGTTAAAACGGACGAGGGGCTGAACTCGAATTCTATTAGTTGGTAAAATCTTATTTCGAGATTTAACAAACATTTAAATCTAAGTGGGTACCTCAGTCCAGGAGGACTTCCGTTTCATGGAATTTTTTATAAAGAAAATTGCAGTAACATGTCTAGATCGTTATCAGTATTGTGGCATTGTATATGCCCGAGAAGATCCTCGAGTACTTTTAGGAATTTCCTTTTTCAGTTTGTCAAGTTAGAGCTCTATAAAGACATTTAATTAGATTTTTGATGATTTGTCTACCAGGTTGTGCACTTTGTTTGCAAGGATGATTCTCAGGAAAATGAGCGAGCAAGTGTTCGTGAGGTAAGTCTTTTTCTCCCTTTTTTTTAAGAAGTATTTCAATTGCTGGTCATTCATCGTAACTTCCTCTTTTTAAGGTGACTGAAAATCATGCTCTGCAGTTGGTTGATTCCTATGTTTTGGATGGGAGAGTAGGCTTAGCTGAGCCTGCTCGTGGCGTGGAACTTTATACGTGCCCACCTCATTCAAAGACACGTGAAATGCTCAGCAAGGTCCTACCTAAAGACCAACTTGACGGACTTAATGCTATTGATAATGGTCTAATTGGTGTTATTGTATGGAGAAAACCTCAAAGATCTATATCACCTAATTCTGCATCGCACAATAAGCACAACTCCAAAAAACATCTCACTTCTAGGAGACATCAAGAAAAGGAGTCTAACGTGAACGTGAATATGACCCCCAAAAATGCGTACCCTCGTGATGTACCTTCATCGTTACCTAAGCCCCAGCCCCAGACCCAGTTCGATGCTGATGAAGATGATGATGTGCCTCCTGGGTTTGGTCCTCCTCCCACTCGGGATGACGATGACTTGCCCGAGTTCAATTTTTCTAATGACTCTAGCACGCCACGGCCACCACTTTCAACACATAGTCCAAACCCAGCTTCTGGGATGGCACCTTTCAATCCTATGTCCCGCCATGCAAGTCGCCCTGTCGATCAAATGAGGGAGCTTGTTCAAAGATACGGACAGTCCGGAACTAGTGGAATTGGGATAGAGATGCAACCGTGGAATGATGACGACGATGACATGCCAGAATGGAGGCCAGAACATATCCAACAAAGACCCCATGCAGTGAATGTGCAACTACATGGTAGGCAGCAGCCTGTTTTACGAGCTCATATGGTTCAGCAGACACCACATCTGCCGACGCCAACTTCAGGAATGTCTCGAGTGAGTGTGATTCATGATCAACAAAATGTTGCTTCATGGCAGCATGCTAGTCGGATGGTTCCACCTTTTCAGCAGACTAGTGGAGGTCAACTGTACGGATCATCCAGTCACCAGCAGGGCAGTGCTTGGCCCAGAGATCCCGCCAAAAGTAGAGGGCCTTAATCAGTCGTGTATTATGTCCTTTTGTTCCTTTTGTTTTCGCTTTTTTTGACTTTTAAGGACTCATCTAGTCCTGTAAGCCAAAATTATTTGTAGTTCGTTTTAGATGCTTTTAAGCTAGTTGGATTCTTGCAAACGTTGGGAAGAAAAAGTTATGAGGCTTACTGCGAGAGCTTTTAAACTTTAAACAGAAGCATTAATTACATTGTGAAACATCTTGCTGGGACGGATAACTTACAGTTCACCCAGAGCGATTCAGAACACTGTAATGGAAGAAGTTTAAGAAAGAAAGGTTTCGTGAAGGACAGTTAGTCAATTAGAAATTTTGAGTTGGAAAGGCATAAATAGAAGTGCTTGATTTACTGATGCTGTCGTACTGATTGGTGGGATGGTGTACATTTTTTCTCATCTTCCTTTCATCCCATTAGTGATTTGAGTTCTTTTATATTTCATATCGTATATGATATAGTGACACTATTGTTTCTCAACCTTTCCGCGCGACTGCGAGGTCAAGAAATGGAAAATGTCTCACTTTGAAAAGAAGAATGAACGTCGACTTAATGCACCCTTGAGACACTTGGGAATTGAAACGATGATACACGTATCAGCTAACGCTTAAAACTTGTCATCAATATTACAATTTTGATCTAAAAAGCATGGCCTGGAATTTCCAAAATATACAAACGAGCTATTGGTTTGAATTGTTTTGTGGAAGATTATATACATAGTTAAAAGGACACACACACATTAGCATTGACCACATATACAATGTTTAATCAATTATTCAACCACCTAAAGCACGCTTGAGACCCACTCGTTGTTCAGGAGACAATTTTGTTGGGAACTTCACTTCAAATTTGATCCTCAAATCGCCTCTATTGCCTGGCTCCTTAGCAATGGGCATGCCTTCCTTGGCTACAACAAGCTCATAACCAGGGCTAACAATATCGTGGACTTGAATTGATAGGTCCCGGCCATCAAGCGCCGTTAGACATACAGTGGTCCCTCCTAGCGCTTCAGCTAGTGACACCATTTGGTTCACAATGAGGTCATTCCCATCTCTCTTGTATGTCTGATGTACTTTCTCATCTATAACAAACACAAGGTCTGCTGGTAGCTGATTCGGCTGCTCATTTCCTTTGTCTGGGAAAGTAATCTTTGTTCCCCTTTTCCATCCTGGCTTCACATCGATGGTCAATATCTCAGATTCTTGCACTTGCCTCCTGTTAAATTATACTCTATATAAGAAGCAGGGACTTGGTAGGTTTACTATAGATAGAGCAAAGCAGTTTGTGTTCAGTAACAGATGAGCAATAAAATGATCAAATAATACCAGAAGCAATGTCCTTGTAACCACTACAAGCATGGACTTGAATGCCCATACTTGGGAACCCAATATACAGCTTTCTGATATATATATATATATATATATCTATATGACTAAGGAATCAGGTAGAGTAGAGCAAAGAGCTCTAGGGTACAGAAATTATTTTATATAGATGAACATACCCATGAGCATCAATTACAGTTCTAGATATCTTCATTTTCCTTGTTGATCCTGCGTATAGTTCTTCAAGGCTGCAAGGCAATTTGCTCTCAACTGGTGGAGGTTTTCTCAGTGCAGTCCCCTCGCTATAGGTTCGGAAAATATTCTCGCTTCCTCCAAATCCCCCAAACATTCCTCCATCAGATTGATACCTCATTGACCTTCCCGGTCCTGAAGATCCGAAACCAAAGGGACTGCTCCCAAAGAACTCTGCAAATATGTCCTCAGCATTTCTTGGATTGAAACCATTTGACCCAGCAGCGCTGGACCCTCCACTACCAGCAGGTGGCATGTCTTTCAATCCCTCTTCCCCATGCTGGTCGTAAACTGCTCTTTTCTGTGGGTCACACAAGACCTGAATTCACAAATAATTAAAAAGAAAAAAGAAAAACACGTCAGGACTACAAGACATATCGAGCATATTAACCAGTAGTTACAAAGTTAAAAGCTTCATATGGAGGGGAATTCTTAAATGTATAGTTTCGGAACGCGAGCAAAAAGGGGGAAATAAAAGTACATGGAATTATTATAGCGTTGCCTTCTGTAGAAGATGTGACTTTATCCTGCTGCATTATCATTCGATTCGAAGATAACAAATCGCACATCAAAGATCAACACTTCCAATATTGCATTAGGTAATTGTGTCAATGGGAACCCTTCAATTTGTACCAGGTAATAATGAGAGAGCAAACCAAGATGAGAATGAGAGGAAAAGAACCGTGCCTCGTAAGCCTCAGAAATCTGCTTGAATTGGGCTTCTGCTTCTTTCTTGTTGTTGGGATTCTTGTCAGGGTGCCATTTCATAGCCAACTTCCTATAAGACTTCTTCAGATCATCCTCCGAAGCACTCTTGTTCACATTCAAAACGTCATAATAATCCATCCCCATTTCACTTGCTCTCTGAGAACCCAAGGACCTTTTGTCAACAATAAAGATCTACCAACTTTTCACAGCGAAACCCAAATCATAAAAATCCTTTCTTTGACTAGTTACACCGTCTAAAATTTCGAGGATATGAACGTAATACATGCATAAAGACAAGGAAAGGAAGATATTAGAAGTTCATACATATGTATAAAGTACAAGAACGAGATTTTGAAGGAGTTATTATAAAAGAAACAATGGAACTATTTTTGTGACAGAGGCAGAGCCAGTGCCTAGTGGATGCAAAGAATCAGAGATTGCGGTATAATTATGGATGTATAGTTTGTTTCGCTATGTTAAGACCTTGAGGAGTTAAAAATGGGAAGACGACAGTGTTTGGAATTTGGTAATTATATTCTCAGCCATTTTGGCCGGGCTCAGTTCTCCCTCTCCACTGGACGAGGGGTAGAATTAGAGGGTCCAGGTTACTTACAACTAAAATCCGGTATTTAGGATAAATTCTGAAGTCTCCATCATCTATCTCCTCCTTCCTATCTCTACCAAACACTTGAAAAATCATCATTAGCCTCTTTAACTTGCCCCTAACTCTTTTTGCGATCCCTATTTCCTTGTTGCCACTTTATTCAATTGTAACCTCTCCAATAATAATACCTCATGAAGCTTATGTTTCTCTTTGTCGCCAAGCTCCTTCCTCTCCTACTCTTACTACTTTGTCCTATCAAAATTTTCCTCCACCATCTCCTTTTAAAAGCTCCCAAGAAATCATAGTGTTAAAGATGTAGGAGATCAATCTCCTTTTGAGAAGTTCAAATTCATCCGTTAAGCATTAGTTGTATATCCCTTGTGGCTTCTCCACTTATTGAGATATTGAAAACAGGTGAATCTACGTTGGCAGCGACTCTTACTGTTTACTTCATTGACAAAGACCGTCCTTTCCTTAAATACAAGCATCCGTAGAATCCAAATAGGATCAAATTGGACTAGAAAAGACCATTATAAATGAAGATTACTTCTTGTTTAAATTCAATTATGAATCAAATATGATGAAGACTTTAAATATGGGACCTTAAATCATTAAGGATAAACCCTGCTTTAAATTTGGATAGTAAGTATGCCCCTTGACAAACAAAACCTGAAATATATCCCTATTTAGATTAACTTTCATAACATTCCTTTAGGATATTGGTGACCATTGATTTGAGCTATTTTCTAGCTACCTAGGCAGACCAATATATCTTAATGAGAACACTGTTGACCTTAGAATAATAGGTTATATGAGAATATATGTCAAGATTAAGAAGCAGAGTTATCTGATACTTTGAAGTTTAGAAGGTTGGGTGAAGGCAGGGACTTGAAGAAGTTAAAATCTTCCTCAGTTATCATTGGAAGCTATAAAAATACCCCAAAAGGAATTCTAGAAACCAACTAAAAAAGTTTTTTTCATGGATAACCACAATGAAGTAACCAGATTTAAATACAGGAGACCTTCAAACTAATGTAGCTGTTGATGAAGCTAAGCTATCCTCAGATAATGCAGATCTTATTTGAAAATGAAGTCTTTACTTAATAAAATGATATTAATCTTCCTAAAGAGAACCTTAAATGCATCAAGTTGACAATTGTTCTACATCAAATTCTTCAAGAAGTGCCTCAATAAACACATAGGGTTCAAACTATAGAAGATCAGATCACAACCTATAAGTGCAATAACCCCACATTAGAGCTCAACAATTTTAGGGTACATATCTCTATGGCTACAACAACTTTAAAGAAGATTGTTTTAGATGTAACAACCTTAAGTGATCTTTTTTTTTTACAATAAAGAAGAGGCTTGATAACCATTAGAAAAGGGGTCTTTAACCCCAAACATCTTCTCAGTGACCAACATAGTTTAGAATGTGAGAGGCTTGAATTACTCTAAAAAGAAGCTGGTAATTCATGACTATCATATAAACAAAATTTGGTAGAGCTTTTAGAGATTAAAATAAAGGTTAACAAATTTAGAAAATGTTTATAGTTTTTTTTGGTAAAAATTGAAATAGTTTGACTAATTATAATGCTTATTACTATATGATAATAATAAAAAATTATGATTTTGGATGGTAAAGGAGCTTTAAACAAGGCTCTTTGACCAATATATCATATAAGTGCTAACATGTTTTATGATCCTTCTAGTATTAACATCACCTTCATGTATTAAACTAACCTTTATTTTTGAAAGATTTATCTATCGAATGATATAAAAAATCTCCAATCTTACATTTAGTCTCCTTAGTTAATAATAGGATGTTTCAATTGCATACTCTATACACAGGAGTAATAAGGAACTAACCTAAGCCTTAAACACTTCACAAAATATTTTAGAGATTGTTTGAGCAACATTGGAATCTCAAACTTGAAGTATGATAGGTATCATTTCACTTAGATTAATTAATAAAATAGCAATTGGAATATAAGAAAAAATCTTGACAAAGCTTTAGTGAATTCTAACTTGATGTCAAACTACTACAAGAGAAAGACAATTCAATAACTCCCTTAGTTTTGATCATTTTCATATAAAGATCCATCTTTAAGTTGTTAAAGGTAGTTTGAAAGTTCCTTTTAGGCTTAATAACTTTCCAAATACATTGGAAGATTACGAGGATGCAGTATTTAAAGGCCTAGAAACAAATGTTGAAGGGTTTGAGACCTTTAAATGTATGAGAAAACTACAAGTTGTGAAAGAGGAATTAAAGAAGCTCAATAATAGATATTTTAGCAATACTACACTATAGTTTCAAAAATAAGGAGCACTGCAGTTGGCTCATAATGAACTTAATTTTAGCCTTAAAAATGATTCCTTGAAATTGAAAGAAAGATGGCATGGCTTTGACACATTATATCCACACTCTGGAGGCTCATAATACACTATTGAATAGAAATCTAGGATCTATTAACTTAAGGATGGTGATATGAACTCTAAATACTTCCATAATACAATTCTAACATGTCAACAAAATAGGCTCCCTGACAAATACAAATGGCCTAACTATTTGGAAGCAATCAAATATGAAAAACATGGCCTTCAATTATTTTAATAGAATACTAGGTAATTTACTAATAATTCTTTTTTATGCAAGTTATTAGATCATTCATTTGTCACTCATTATCCCAAAGGAAAATAAAGATGATTGTTAAGCCTTTCATAAGATTAGATATTGAAAAAGCCCCTTTTAAAATTAATGCAAGTAAGGCATTAGGTCTAAATGGGCTAAATGCTCATTTTATTTAGAATTCCTATAATTTGGTTAGTAACCTAATGTTCAAGATTAATCAAGAATTTTTCTTAAAGGTAAAAAAATTTGAGAAATGAAAAATTATTTGTCTCATTCCTAAGATTCCTAACCCCATTAATATAGAGTTCTTACTTATTCCTTCCTTAAAGCCTAGTTAAAGCAATAGAGGAAGTTCTAAAGAGCTCCTTACGATCAGGTGAGGTGAATAATTTATTAATGCCAACATTAAATGGCTTAATCTTTATATGAACAAATGGGAAGGAGGTTAGGCATAACCTCCATTAGAGCTTAATGTGTGATATGAATATATAAAAAACAAAACATAGCACACAACTAAAGAAATCACTTAGACAAGTGTACCTATCACGTTCGATAGTATAGCTAAATGAGTCGAGTGTTCATCCCACTAAAGATGGACTTACTAGTAATAGCTACCTACTTATTATCTAATCTAAAAAAGTTAATGATTGATTAAAAGAAAATAAACAAAAATAAATTAAATCATAAAATTAAAAGTGAATAAGGTTAAAGCAATCATAGGCAAGTAAGATCTAGGTAAACTTCCCTTATGACTTTTCATACACCTTGAATTTACCTCGACTCAATAATTAATCTTACTTTCTTGAACTAATAGGAATTCCAATTACATAAATATATTCTATCTAACAAAATATGGATCCTATCCTTAAGTTGGTTAATTGAAGTCTCTTTCTAATCAAAGCACCTAAATATGCAGTACCTCACTTTGTGAATTTTTATGATAGATTTAGCTCTAACTTAAAAGATTTAAGTGAACCTATCTTTAGAGTTCTATAAAACTCTTATTATTCATATTATGATCTATCCATATAAATAATCTGTCAATCTAAATGAATGAAATTCTAATTGAAGCAAATCATTGGAAATTTTCAATTCAAGATAATATAAAAAATTCTCAAGAAAACTAAAACTTTTATTGAATCGAGAATCAAGAATCAAGAATCAATTCAAAACATCAAGTCATAGAATCCATCAAACCTAGATTTATATTTCAATTAGTTAATAATAACACAAGGAAAACTTATAAAGGATAATAAAGAATCAAGAAATAATTTTGAATTCTCGTGGCTTAAAACTTGAAGGTTCTTGAGGTTTCTTAGTGAATCTTTTTATTTTCCTCTCCAAAAGTTCTCTTTCCTTAAGTGAAGTTGCTCTAATTGAGTCCCAAGTCATGTTTTCATTTTGAAGCTGATCTCCAAGAATTCCTCTAAAGCTCCCTCTCCCTTTTTCATCATCTCTCTTTTAAAATAATAAACTTGAAAATTTTCTCCTAACATAGCCCAAACATGAAATCATATTGCTCTCAAGTGTTTCTTAAGATCCCTAAATTTCTTTAAATAATAAAAAAACTACCAATGCTGGTTTAAACATAGGTATGTGTTGACCCTATATTGGTGACCGTATGTAGAACATGCTAAGATGTCATAGACACCTATAGAATAAATGCCACCTTATTACACCCAGTCTAAACATGAGTTACTATATTAATCATCAAAAAACTTGCCTAAAAATAGAATGTGGCATGATTGAACTTGAATAGCAATAGGGTATCGTGTTGACATTGTTTTTGTAGTCTTTTACTTACAATATGCCAAATTTTCTCTAACTTAACTTAAATCTTTCTAACTTTACACTTTATTCATTAAGGAGTATGATAGGTATAAATTACACTTTTATAGATGTTTAAGTGTGTTTTTAAGTGTTGATTAGATGATTTTTGCATGTTTAGGATTAGAGTTATGTTAATGTGATTGTGTGTTTATGTTTCTAAGTGTTATATGGTTTAGGGCACGACGTTGGACCTTAATCTTGTGTTCTTGAGGCGTTTTGATGTGTTTGTTAGTGTATGAACTCGGATAAATGAAGATCAAAGGAAGTTAAAGCAAGCTTGGTGTTGGCCCCTGGATTTTTTTTATAAGCATGATGAGACAAGTTTTGGGGTCTTGCAAGATTTATATATGTTGAAATTAATTAGCATGTTATTATTATTAAGATTTTGTGACATGGGTGTAGTGAATTAAAGTTAAAGTGATAAGTTGCATAAGGGGGCATTATGGGAAGATCACTTAAGCATTTAAGTTGCAAGGCTAATAAGTAAGGGTAAGTTGGACTTTTTCCAATCATTAAAGGTGTAAAAGAGAAGAAAATGGGGTGTCTTACTTTTGGAGGAGAGAGAAAAACGAAAATTAAGGAGGGAAGAGAGAGAGAGTGCCGTATAAGGAGAAGAGAGGGGGGGAAGGAGAAAAAGCTAGGGTTTTTCATTTCTTGGTGTTCAAGGGAGTTTTTGAAGTTGATTCAAGAAGGAAAAAGGTAGAGGAAGATAAGAGCTTTCTTTTAAACCAAACATTTCTTCATTTGGTGAAGATTTAAGGTAAGTAGGTTTTAATCTTTGAAGTTTTGAAAAGTTTTTGGTTCAAAGAGCTTAGGAAAGATATGGGCAGGTGTATTCTAGGATCAATTTCATGCATGTGGTTCTTTAGGTTTTCCAATTTGAATCCTTTTGATTTAAGGTTTTTGTTATTGTTGAAGAAAATCAAGAAGGGCAAGAGGAGCAAGAGGAAAGGCATTTTTGAACAAGCTAAAGTCAAGGACTTCAAAGTGGGTTTTACTTTTATAGTTAGGCGATAAGCTAACAAAAGTTTCTGTCTATAAACGACAGTAATTAATTTTGCAACCACCTGATTCATGTACATTTAATGTTGTTAAGTGCCGCAAGGTTTTCCTACATGCTTATACATGATTTGTGGGATGATACATGGAAAGTTGTTTATTAAAATGATTCTTTAAAGTGATGCATGATTTTGAAACTATACTTTTGGAAATGGTTTCTAAGATATAACAAGCTTATGAAAAGCAAGTTTTCAAGAAAATGTGCCATTGTGGGCATCAAGCTTACAAGATTTTTTAAACTCTATGTGTTATGTAGGTTTGTGGTAGTCACTCAAGAACCGTCACGTGCACGTTGATCCAAGTATAGGCTTCTCCCGCCTGCCTACTAGTGGCATGGAGTTCCCTCAAGAACTCCCTCAAGAATTCACGGCTACATAGGACCATTTCATTAGTGCGTCATGTTTTGGACTTACCCAAACCATTTGATATGTTTATGTGTTCATGCTAAGTTGATAGGAGAAACGCATTCATGATTTTACATACACATAAATTTCTGCATAAAAAATGTCTTCGCTTGTTGAAAACTGTAAATTTGTTACCCACGGGCGTTAAGCTCACCCCCACTTTCCTCCACACAAGCAGGTGAAGAGCAAGAGATTGAGTAGCCAAGGGTCAAGGGCATCACTCCACATTTGAAATGTTATTATATTTTAAGCTACTCTTGAAGCCAAAGATTAAGTTGCATTTTGAGTTGTTCATTGTTCAAGAATATTTTGTATTTGAGATTTTTGAAACATTGATGTTTTGAGGCTTGAAATGCCCACTAAAGCATTGTAAAAACTATGATCTTCTGATGCTATTGAAATATGATTTTGCTATCTTTCATGATTCACAAGGTTTCATAAGTTGAAAATTCGTGTACAGACTTTAGGGAGATTTCTGGGTTGTTTTGGGCTGATTTTGACATAATCATCTTCTAGAAAGTTGTAGATCTTTCTTTTATCTTTCCAACGGTATATAGTATGAAAAGTTTGGACATCCGAGCTGAAAGTTATGCTCTTTTGATTGCTTTAGCCTTAGACTTCGTCTTAGTTTGATTTTTTGCGTCTCAGTTTGACCGTCTCATTTTGCTTCCATCTCAGAATGATGTCAGCATTTGTCTCATGACGTCATCATCATCTTACTTTGATTTTTTGCGTCTCAATTTGACCGTCTCATTTTGCTTCCATCTCAGAATGACGTCAGCATTCGTCTCATGACGTCATCATCGTCTTAGTTTGACTTTTTACGTTTCAATTTGACCATCTTATTTTGCTTCCATTTCAGAATGATGTCAGCATTCGTCTCATTACATCATCATCGTCTTAGTTTGACTTTTTGCTTCTCAGTTTGACTGTCTCAGTTACTATTCACTGTCACCTTCTGCTTTATTTTCTACCCTTCAAACATTGGAATTGGTCTTTGAGGTCTTCATGATTGTAGATCTTGAAGTCTCCTTTTCAATCATATAAAGAGCACCTTAATCTGATGTCTGTAGAGAAAGTTATAGAGATTTTCCCAATTTGTATCATCTAATGACGTCATCATCGTCTCAAAATGACGTCATCCATCGTCTGTTTTATTTCCTACCCTTCAAACGTTAGAATTGATCTTTGAGGTTTTCATGAAAGTTGTAGATATTGAAGTCCTATTTCCAACCATATAAAAAACACCTTAATCCGATGTTTGTAAGGAAAGTTATGGAGATTTTCCCAATCTGTATCATCTGATGACATCATCATCGTCTCAAAATGACATCATCCATCGTCTGCTTTATTTTCTACCCTTCAAACATTGGAATTGGTCTTTGAGGTCTTAATGAAAGTTGTAGATCTTGAAGTCCTCTTTCCAACTATATAAAGAACACCTTAATCCGATGTCTGTAGGGAAAGTTATGGAGATTTTCCCAATCTATATCATCTGATGACATCATCATCGTCTCAAAATGACGTCATCCATTGCCTGCTTTATTTTCTACCCTTCAAACGTTGGAATTGGTCTTTGAGGTCATCATGAAAGTTGTAGATATTGAAGTCTTCTTTCCAACCATATAAATAACACCTTAATCTAATGTCTGTAGGGAAAGTTATGGAGATTTTCCTAATCTGTATCATCTGATGACGTTATCATCATCTCAAAATGACATCATCCATTGTCTGATCCATTTTCTACCCTTCAAATGTTGGAATTGGTCTTTGAGGTCTTCATGAAAGTTGTATATCTTAAAGTCCTCTTTCAAACAAGTTAAAAATGAAGTCTATCTGAAATCTATAGCTAAAGTTATGGCATTTTTGCCAAGATAGGTACAATTTGATTGATGGTATAAGCATGTTCGGTTACTTTGGGTATAACTTCCCCATCCGAACCCCAAATGAAGTGATTCTTGAAGCAATAGATTCCTAACTTCTTGTATTTGTCTCTCCATGAAAATTTGTGACTTTGGGAGTGTTTTTGGGAAAGTTGCATTAGAATAAGTGAGGGGTCATTTGGGAGAGCATGCTTAGAGTATGAGCACGTTTTAGCTCATTAAGTATATCTTGAGGTGTAAAACCCCGATGGAGATGATTTTTGTTTCAACACAAATTAAAGACTTAGAGCTACGATCTCTTTGTTGAGGTCAAGTAGAGATTATGGTGTTTGTTTGGTATGGGCATACCACCTTTGGTAAATGTTGATTATGACCCTATAAGGTAATAAGCTCAAGATTTAGGACTCTGGATATTGGGCTCCGGAAACGGGGTTCCAATATGTTATGGTATCAAAGCAACTAGGTTTGGGTTGAAGTTTGGGACTAGGTTTTGAAGTATCCTAAGTATGATATGGGTAACTTAAGACATGAGAGCTTTAATTTGTTTCTCATGATGTGAAATTGTTTTATACGATTTGAACTGATTTACGTATTTTGCCATTTGTTTTGCATAAACTAATGATTTTCAATGGTTTTCTATTGAAGGAATGAAAATGCCACCTCGAAGGAGAACTCGGGGAGCTCTAGCTCAATCTGGCTCTCGCCAAGGGGGCACAGATGAATCTTATGTCCCACAAGATGTGGGGACACATTCTGCTCCTAATTCTGAGTCACCTAGTGTGCAACACGAAGTTCCACTGCCTCCTCCTCCTATGCCTTAAGTGAACCCTATGGATCGGCAGTTTTTCCAAGCCTTCGCCCAGGCTTTCACTTATGCCATGGGCCAAGGATCTCAAGCTCCAGTGCCAACTCCAATGGATAGGGGTGGACAGTATGATAAGCTCCATAAGTACGGAGCGATGGATTTTAATGGCGCCACCAATCCTGAAGAGGCTGAAGCATGGATAAAAAGGACGGAGAGGGTCCTAACTCAGATGAAGTGCAATGTGTTGGATCAGAAAAAGAAAACATGCTTCGTTTGGAAAAACGGTAGATTTCAAAACTTTTAAGAGATCATTACTTGCAGCGGAAGCAACAAATCAAAAACAACATGCCAATTCATACATGATATGGTATAAGGATAATAAAACATAAACAAGATCAGGAGTATTACCGACTCCTTCGCTACAGCTTTAA
>JANVCL010000008.1:18468857-18479932 GCA_026546855.1 Erythroxylum incrassatum | reverse complement strand
ATTTGATCAATAGATTCTTCATCTTTCATCTTGAAAAGCTCGTACTGATGCACAAGAATACTTATCTTGGACTCCTTGACTTGATTTGTACCTTCATGTGTGATGGATAACGTATCCCACATCTCCTTCACAGTATCGCATCTGTGGACTTTGTCGTACTCGCTTCTGCTTAAAGCACAACTCAAAAAGAACTTTGCTTTCGAGTTTAGTTGAAATCTCGCCTTTTGATCAACAGACCATCTGATTCGTGGAATGGGATTTCCATCTTCATATACCGGTATGTACGGTCCATTCTCTATTATGTCCCCAAGGTCAATATGAGTAGATTCGATAAACAGTCGCATTTTATCTTTCCAGTAATGATAGTCTTCTCCGTTAAACGCCAGAGGTCTAGTGACTGAGGCGCCTTCAGCAATGTACATGTGTGACTCCGCCATGAATCTTTATCCACACTTTGTTACAGTGATCCTTGACACCAATCTCTGATACCAATTGAAGTGAATCACACGTTAAAATAAGATTTAATAAACGATATACAAATTCACAAGAAGGGGGGTTAAATTGTGTATTTTTTTGCTAATCCCCTTTTGAAACTTCTCGTATGAAAATAGTAATATCAAATTTCAAAGTAAGAGAGAGTTGAGAGTGGAGAGAATGTAGACACAACAGATTTATCCTGGTTCATCCCAAACCGTGGGCTACGTCCAGTCCTCAGATATTTTTCTGAGATTGCACTATCTCACAACACATTACAAGTATTCTTTAGTACATAGCCTCTTCAGATCTGTTACAACAAGTATTCTTTTACTCTTAGCCTCTTCAGGCTATCTGCCTTTCTCTTTACTGAAAGAATTTTTTTGAGCTAATGTTATAGAAAATAATTGCTCTAGTTTTTTGCACAATGAAATTTCTTAAGATCACTAACTTTTGTAGTCTTCGACTCCGACTCATATTTATAGCCTTCGTCTTGAACCGCTACTTGATCTTTAAAGAATCAGTTATTCGGTTGAATTCTATAACTAACTCAAGCTGAATTGAAAATCGTCGTGTTATCGGTTCTTCCATCTCACTTCTTTCCATCTGATGTTTTTTGTTTACGCTTTCATCTGTCTTTCCTTCTGTCTGTCTTTTCTTCCGTCAGTTTTTTTATTTTGTGCTTCCGTCTGATTTCTTTCGCCTATCTTTCCTTCTGTCTATCTTTTCTTTCGTCTGTTTTTTATTTTGTGCTTCTGTCTCATTTGTTTCTGCTTACGTCTTATATGTTTCTGCTTCCGTCTCATATGTTTTTGCTTCCGTCTTACTTTCTTCTTTCATTATTATTTGTTCTTGATCAAAATCATTTACGTAAATTCATTTGACTTAACACATACCTCATAGCTAGATATTGTAAATTAGAGACCTAACGGGCTAGTAAGGATTCACTATGGCTACTTTATGCTAATAAACTATCAAATGAATATCTAATAATTCCTCATATCTTCTTAGTCAATCATTCTCCTAAAATGGTACTAATGATGCTAACCACTTTAAATGAACGTAATTACAAATGTACCTAAGCAAGTTTGATAAAATGAAACAATAAGTGTCATATCTTAATTAAAATATATATTCATCCCAAAGATACTTAAAACACAAAATTCATAAGTTACTATGCCTTTATAATTTAAATGACCATGTTTGAAAGTAAGCAAATTATTCATGCCATTGTCACATTCACACATTCACACATCATGCAACAAAATGTTCACACTAAGCCAACCTAATCAAAACTAACACAATGCAAATGCCAAATTCATACACAAATAATATGCCAATGCATAAATGTCTCTACACTTAAACAACACATTGTCTTCAATATGGGAGAATGTATAAATTTTATTTTATTTAATCCATGCACTAAAGTATAAATAAATATTTTAAAGAACATTTATTACATTAATTTTTGCAAAAATAATTTGACACATAAATTTATGATGTAACAAATGTTCATGATTAAGTACAACGTTATTATGTGCATTTTTTTGTTGTAAACTCATACAACCACTTTAATTTCTTCCAATATTGGTTAGCATGAAAGTTTCTATGTTTCAATAATTTTTGATTTGGAAAACCACAAATTTCTTCCATAATCTCGTAGTCCACATCCATAAAATCTAAAAGAAAATCTAATTTTTGCGGCTAAAAATATAAAGTTGTGTAAAATTCAAGGGTTAAATCCTCCTATATAGGAAAATTAAAATGAATAAATTTTTCCACATAAAATTTTGCACCTAAAGTCTCAATATGTTTTTTCAAGCCTAAATTTTCTAAGATTGTAAAATCAAAATAACATGGTGTAGTAACAATTCTTGAACGAAGAGCTCTAAATTTTATACCTTCTTCTTCCTAAAAGATTGGAAAAGGTGCTAAAAAATCCTTAGTCTTGTTATGTGCACCATCACCCAACACTTTTTCTTTTCTTTTTGGTATGAAGTGTTTTGATTTGCTTGATTCTTGGAGCCTTAAGTGAGTAAATAACTTGAAAAATCAACCAAAAAACACAATAGAAACACAAAATAACAACAAAAAATGTGTGAGAGAAAATTTTAAAGAAAATCTTGTAACACTCACTAAAAAATGTGATTTTGTGTGGAATCACTAGATTTATATAAAAAATGATAATCAAGGTGAAAGGTGAAAGAAAATATTGAAAAATCAAGTAAAAGTGAAGAGAGATTTGAGAGAAAATAGAGAGCTTTAGATGTGGTTGCAATTTTAAGGAGAGAATATAAAAAATAGTTAAAAGGTTATGGTTAGAAAAAAGGGTAATTGTATATCTTTTTCTTCCCAGAAGATTGGAAAAGGTGTTAAAAAACCCTTAGTCCTATCAAGTGCACCATCACCTAACACTTTTTCTTTTTTTTTAGTATGAAGCATTTTATGATTTGCTTTATTCTTGGATCCTTGAGTGAGTACATAACCTGAAAAATCATCCAAGAAACACAAAATAACAACCAAAAATGTGAGGGAGAAAATTTTAGAGAAAATCTTGTAACGCTCCCTTGGAAGAAATTAAAGTGGTTGGATGAATTTACTACAAAAAATTCAATAATTTTTTATTTGGAAAACCACAAATTTCTTCCATAATCTCATAGTCCACATTATAAGGGTTTCAATAAAATCTAAAACAAAAAATATCTAATTTTTACAGCTTAAAATATAATGTTGTGTAAAATTCAAGGGTTAAATCCTCATCTATACGAAAATTAAAATGAATATATTTTTCTTTATAAAATTTTGCACTTAAAATCCCAATCTGTTTTTTCAAACCAACATTTTCTAAGATTGTAAAATCAGAATAACATGGTGTAGTAACAATTCTTGAACGAAGGGCTCTAAATTTTATACCATCTTCTTCGTAGAAGATAGGAAAAGGTGCTAAAAATCCTTAGTCCTGTCATGTGCACCATCACCCAACACTTTTTCTTTTCTTTTCGGTATGAAGCACTTTATGATTTGCTTGATTCTTAGAGCCTTGAGAGAGTACATAAGTTGAAAAATTAACCAAGAAACACAATAGAAACAAAAAATATAAGAGAGAAAATTTTAAAGAAAATCTTGTAATACTCACTCAAAAAATGTGATTTTGTTTGGAATCACGAGATTTATATAAAAGAAATGATAATCAAGGTGAAAGGAGAAAGAAAATATTGAAAAACCAAGTGAGAGTGAAGAGAGATTTGAGAGAAAATAGATAGCTTTAGATGTGGCTGCAATTTTAAGGAGAGAATATGAGAGTTGAAAGAAGAGAAAAAATAATTCAAGGGTTATGTTTAGAAAAAAGGGTAACCTAGGGTTTTGTATACCTTCTTCTTCCCAGAAGATTGGAAAAGGTGCTAAAAAATCCTTAGTCCTGTCAAGTGCACCATCACCCAACACTTTTTCTTTTCTTTTCTGTATGAATCGTTTTATGATTTGCTTGATTCTTGGATCCTATTATTTAAGAGTACACACACTGTACCCGTCATACTTTTTTCACTCAATCTTTCTCACTTAATTTTCTATGGCTATGATTTTTTGTGGAGATGTGGAGAAATGTCTTACAAGTCCAATGGTTCAAGAATCAAGTCATTTTGGTGTTTAGAGAAGAAGTTATGGCCAAAGAATCAAATCTGGTTTTGTCCTCAATCGAATTGGACCTGTCTTGGGACAACTTACATAACTTTCACTACAAATATCAGAATAAGATATTCTTTATATGGTTTGAAATAATAATTCAAGTTCTATAATTTAATGGAGACCTTGAAGACAATTATGTCATCTAGAGGGACATAATTGGACCAGACTATACATGATGAACAGTAACCCAGAAGAAGTTTATGAACTGTAATGCAGAAGATGTTTTACAATTAGCATAACTTTCCCTACAGATATCGAATTTAGGTGTTCTTTAGATGGTCCGAAAGAGGACTTCAAGAATTAAACCTTTCATGGAGACCTCAAAGACCAATTATATCTTCTGAAGGGAAAAAACAGAATAGAATATAGGCCAAAAAGATAGAAGATAACAAAACACAAAAGATAGTAAAAAGACGGAAGGAAGGGAAAAATCACTATAACTTTCACTAACAATATCGGATAAAGGTGTTATTTATATGGTTAGGAAGAGGACTTCAAGATCTACAACATTTGTGAAGACCTAAAAGACCAATTCTATCTTCTGATGGGTCAAAGATAGAATAAAATATAGGAAAAAAAGATAGAAGATGGAAAAATACAGAAGATAGCAAAAAGATACAAGGAAGGGAAAAATTGTTATAATTTTCCCTACAGATATCAGATTAAGGTGTTCTTTATATGGTTAGAAATAGAAATTCAAGATCTACAACTTTTGTGAAGACCTTAAAGGCCAATTCTATCTCCTGTGGGGTCAAAGATAGAACAGAAGATAGGCTAAAAAGACAGAAGATGGAAAAACACAGAAGATAGCAAAAAGATAGAAGGAAGGGAAAATTGTTGTAACTTTCCCTACAGATATCAGATTAAGGTGTTCTTTGTATGGTTCAAAAGAATACTTCAAGATCTATAACTTTTGTGAAGAGCTCAAAAACCAATTCTATCTTTTATGGGTTCAAAGATAGAATAGAAGATAGGCCAAAAAGATAGATGATAGCAAAACACAGAAGAAGTTGACATCACAGAAGAGGCAAAAAGGTAGAAGAAGCAAAACACAGATGATGATGACATCATCACAGAAGAAGCAAAAAGGTAGAAGAAGCAAAACATAAAAGATGATGACGTCATCACAGAAGAAGCAAAACCATAGAAGATACATCTTCACTCTTGAACATCTTCCCTTATAAGGGTCATAAATTTCAGCTCACTTGTCCAAAATTCTCATGAGATATACCGTTGGAAAGACAATAGAAAGATCTACAACTTTGCCAAAGAAAACATTGCCTAAATCAGCCTAGATCAACCCAAAGATTTCCCTGAATTCAGAACACGAATTTTACATTCATCTCCCAATATACTGCACCCAGTTCTCAACTTCATGACAATAGCCATATATCTCTAATCTAATCCAAATAAAGAGCAATCTCGCTTAGATAACTAGAGAAAAAGTTGTGCCTAAAAGACTGAAGCATATGTAGTGAACATTTTCCAGATCAACTACCAATTTGTTTCAAAATCATTCCTTAACACAACTTATACCAAGATCATCTTTTCTAGTTCATTTCCTCCTCATTTTCAACTCCATTTCAAAATAGTATCATCCATAAAGAAAAAAATATAGTCCATGATTAATCATGAACACTAATAACAAAACATACATATATATACGTTTTGTTCATCAATTTACAACACAAATTCAACTTCATTTTTGCTTCCATTTTACTTCTAACTATCATCTTAACTCTTCCCATTTCTCATTCCCTACTTTACTCTTGTCTATCATTTCTTAGTTCAAAAACATTTCATTCATCTGTTCTTTACTTATGACTAATCACCAAAATTTCTCATTTAATATTTCTAATCTTCCAAGAATGGCTCGAGGTCCAACAGAGAATTTCGGAGTACCTTTCCCAATCTACATAGAGGAGGAAGGTATTCGTTTTCAATCACTTAATGTTAAACAAATAGTAGTCCCAAAATATTTTGATTTTGATAGTTTCATAGGCTAGAATTGCTAGATAGAGTAGAGAATTTAGCATAATGAATTCAAAGGGCCAAGTTTATACACTTCCAATATCATGTCTATCAAGCTCACTCTCGAATTCTTCACTTTCCTTCATTTCAAACCTAGTCACCCTAAGGAAATGTGGTTTAGGTTACAAGGACAACCTTATGAGGTGAACCTTGAAATTATGTATGATATCTGTGGTTTTCTTGAATGTTCCATTATCGATTAGCATAATGATTTTCGTGCTTTTCGCTATTGTAATGAACTCACTCGATTAGAGTGATTCGACGCTAAGAATGCCCACAACAACATTATATTAACCCACGAGCACTTGTTATTGTATAAATTCATGTGCCAAATGGTTTTTGACAAATCAGAAACTAACAAGTGTTCAATAAAGGCACTTTTTGTTGTGGCGCATGGATCACAACATCCTAGTGTACACCTCCATATATGTGCTGAATGCTATTGCTGCAACACTATGTAAGAGAAGCAACAATTTAGGTTTGGGGTACTTGGTTACTACCATTATTGAGTACTATAGCATGGATGATAATAGCTTCCCTGACTTTCTAAATCACCATCACTAGTGGCTTGATGAAATCCTTAAGTCCCATAACATGGAACTCTGGGACATCAACCAAATGAATCATGTGAAAATCAGGGCTAGTCAGGCAAGTTCTAGCACAGTGCCACCTTAGTAGGCAAAAGAGGACTCAACTGGTGAGGAGTCTGAAGAGGAAGAAGACACCAAGGAACTGGTTGGAAGAAAGTGCTCGATACAATATTTGCCAACACCAAGGTAATTACAAACACACTTGTGAAGAATTCTAGAAGGATGAAGGAGATGGTTCACACACAACAATGTCAGAGATAGGATATATGTTATATTCATCGTTACTTCCAAGCTTAAGGTGTACAACTGCCACCTCCGACACCATCCTCGCCTCCAACACGTGAGGCTTTGTTTTTAACCCTTTTCTTTTAAATTTAGTCTTTATTTTTGTTTTTTTATGTTATTTCCTTCCATGTGTTTTGGTTTGTCTCCTTCCCATATTGAGGACAATATGTTGTTCATGTCTGGAGAGGGTTTTGTGTTTTGCTTTGAGTGTGATTTTTTCTTATTGTATGATAGCTTGTTAGGTTGCATTTTGTGAATTGTGTGAAAGTGTTGATGGCTTTGAAGGAATGAAACTGATTTAATGTTGAACCTAATCTATTAGGTTGCGAAGACTCATTAGCTTGTTAAATAAGTCACTTAGGTTTTTCGGCTAAATATACAAGTTAATGAGGATTTAGTGTTAGTTTATCACCTTATAAGTTGTCACATTCATTCATAATTTAGGTCTTTTAACTAAGTAGTTTTGCTGGTATTTTTTCATGAAAACGAATAGCTAAAGCAACAAGGTAGGCATAACAAATGTTTGTAAATAAATAACTATTCCTCTAGCCTTCGAGTTATAAATAGAGCTAGTAGCCAATTGAGAATGTGATGTAGCTGAGTAACAAGCTCAACACGCATCACAAATGTGTGTCT
The DNA here is from genome assembly GCA_026546855.1 of Erythroxylum incrassatum. Lineage (NCBI taxonomy): Eukaryota > Viridiplantae > Streptophyta > Magnoliopsida > Malpighiales > Erythroxylaceae > Erythroxylum > Erythroxylum incrassatum. The sequence goes on along the minus strand of JANVCL010000008.1, from coordinate 18,472,232 downwards.
TCACATCAAAAGGCTATAATGATGTTCCAACAAAGCAAATTAATAAAAACATGACTTAGTCGAGTAATCGAATCGACATTCATCACCAATGTTTGCCTTCATGTAAAAAGACTAGGTCCATGCCCACAAAAAGTAATTAAAAAAAGGGTTTTATAATAAAAACCTACCAAACTTGTAAGTAGCTTAACTTTTCATGAAAACGTACTTAGGATTAGTTACAAAGTTTGAATGACCAATTAAATATTAATGTATGCGTACAATCGAAAAGGGTGAATAAAAACTTGACATTTAAGTTTGGACTAATATATATATATATAGTCCAGAGCATCTAGACACAGATTTTGCATGTTAATGATTTGGAACAACTTGAATGATTGTGTTTAAAGTTAAATTTATTTCATGAAGTTGAAGCCATTGTCTCATTATTGCATTGTATGCTTTATGATTTTGGGTGTTTTTGGTTTTGTTTGCTTGAGGACAAGCAAATGTTTAAGTGTGGGAATATTGATAAGTGTAAATTGCATAGTGTTTTAATACATAGTTTGATATGTGTTTAGTTGTTAATTCAATCATTTAGTATGTATTTAGGTTAGAATTGTGTTAGTTTGTTAAGTATTTAGTTTTTAAGTGTTTTATGGGTTAGTAAAAGTCTTTGACCTTAAATGTTTTTAAGGTACCTTGATGTGTTTGCTAGTATTTCAGGGTCAACATCAAAGAACGGAGGAGTTCTAAAGACATTCAGGCTGAAACAATGACCCATGATCATGATAGAAGCTTTAGATTTGTCCTTGAAAAATGCCTAGGGAATGGCCCACGATCATGGCCTGCATGACACAATCGTTACAGAAGGCTCAGATGTGAACCACGATAGTGGCTTGCAACGGGCAAATGCGAAGACACTTATAATTGTCAAGTTTTGAGGGATTTTTTAGACCTTTTGAACCTTGGAGGATATTAAAAGGGAAAGAAGAGGCAAATGAAGGAGTTTTTACATTAGCCACCTTGAGAAATCCTAGAGAGAAATCATTGAAAGATAGAGCAAGAGAAGAAGGAAAAGAGAATAGGAGAAGAAATTGATTCGAAGTACTTCCCAAATCAGGAGGCAGCTTCACAACGTCACTACCTTCCATCATCCATTTAGATTGTATTTCCTATTTCTTTTCAGTGTATAGAATTGGATTGAACAGTTAATAATAGGATCTAGAATGTTGAGGATGTTTTAAACTGACCTTTGAAATTTTATTCTTGAATTAATGAAAATCATATTGTTTATATGTTTATTGTATTTTGTTATAGTTAATTCTGTGACTGCATAATTTGATAATAAATTGAGATTCTGAATTGAATAAAAAATGATTAAATTGGACTAACAAGAGTTAGGCGATTTAATAAAAATAAAAATAAATTAGATTGGTAATTTGTTCGGAGAGAGAGAGATCTCATATAATTTTCAATAGTTTATTAAAAAACTGTATAACTAATTAGGGTTTCGGATAGGTTGTGAATTGAGAGATTGCAACCCCTATAATTGGTTTATGATTTAGGGTTAATGGTTATAACTCAAGAGAGAGTAACCAATCCTAAGATAGTTTAAAACCAACAGTCCAATAATTCATAATCGGTTATGTTGGCATTAAGGATAGGTAAAATTCCCTTTCTCTCATTTGGTAATTTCCTTAGGTTGACTCTTGGGTGTGTTGCAATTGCTTAGTAATTAGTATTTTCGTGTTTGATTCTTAATTTGATTGATTGAATTAAATTCTCGTTTTAGTTTCGTTGCATTTGAATTTTTGTTATTTGTTTCTAGACTTAGATTTTAGGATTAGATTAGCTCCATCCTCATGGGATTGACACCTTTGGTACTACACTAACGAACCGTGAGCTTACGGACTTTTGAAGGTTAATAATTAAAACTTACACCTAACCTAACCACTCGATCAAGCTAAATCATACCTATATATTCCTTATCCCTAAGAAATAGAACCCCTCCTTAATGGTGGATTATTGACCAATATCTTGTTGCAACACTATCTATAAAGTAATAGCAAAAATTTTAGCTAGCATTCTAAAGTAAGCTTTAAAAGGAGTCATAATTCTAGCTCAGAGGGCTTTCATAGTAGGAAGATCACTGGGAAATAACATTCTCATAATATAAGAGATGTGGAAAGAATACAATTCAAGAATAGGTATTAATAGTTGTTTATGGAAGATTGAATTTTATAAAGCTTTTGATATGGTAAGATGGAAATTTATCCAATCATGCCTTGCAACACTCGAATTCCCAATTCAATTCACAAGATGGATCATAATGTGCATCAGACTTCTTCACTCAACATTCTAGTTAATATAGTTCTTATAAGGCCCTTTAGTTATGCTAGGGGGATTAGACAAGGCGATCCTCTATCCCCTTATCTATGCATCTTAGTAAAAGAAGCGTTGATTATAATGAGACCTTTTCTCCTATTTTAAACAAAAAATTATAATTATTATGGCAGTGGTAGCTTATTCTGATTTAGAACTGTATCAAATGAATGTACAAACTACCTTTTAGGATAAGAATTTAGAGAAAGAAGTTTATATTGATCAACCTAAGGCTTTCTAATAGAAGGAGAGAAAATCTTGGTGTGTAAATTTACAAAGTCAATATATGGACTTAAGCAAGCCTTCCCGCAATTATTCAAGTTTGATGATACCATTACTTCTTTTGGATTTAAGGAAATACTGCTAATTAATGTGTACATTTATAGGTTAGTGGCAACAAATTTATGTTTCTAGTCCTATATATTGGTGATATCTTGTTTGCTACCATTGATATTGGTTTATTTCAAAAGAAGAAGAAGCTTCTCTGTAAAAATTTTAAAATGAAAGATATAGTTGAGAATTTTATGTTGTAGGGATTGAAATATTAGATGAAATATCACAAAGAATGTTAGTGTTGTCTTAGAAAGCATATATTAATAAAATTTTAGAGAGATTCAATATAGAAAAATATTAGAGTTATGTAAATATAGTGCCCTAGAAAGCAAGTGTATTTACATACAACTTAATTTTCTTCCAGTTATAGTTTTGTAATCAAAATATTTATTATTAATGAAATAAAAGAGTTTGGTTTTATTTGTGTGAGCATTATATATAACTAGTCAAAAGGTACCAAGATTCTTTTGTAAATAATATACATATACATAGAGATGTATGGGAAATATGTATCTTATAAGAATCTAAACAAATGGATTCACAGTTGAATAATCAAGTTGGTCGCTTGATTATGGTTTAGACTGTAGTGTTGCGATTTATCTCTATGTAAGTAAAGGAGTTTACTTCAAGGGAATGATGAGTTTCATATCATGATAGTAGTTGACTATCGATAATGGCACT
>JANVCL010000008.1:18452450-18468757 GCA_026546855.1 Erythroxylum incrassatum | reverse complement strand
GTTCAAAGAATTTTCCAACTTAAACACTTTAACCAATCCTATGACTTTTGATTCAATAAATCTCTTTCCATTCATTTCAATCTCACAATTTCTTCTCTTATTTACACATAACTAATTGCCAATAATTTCTCGATCAAAATCCTAACTTACAGAAAGGTTCGGGGTCTAATATTTGCAAATAAAGGAGTTTGGTTTTACTGAGCATTATAATATATCTAGTCATAAGGTAGCGAGATTCTTTTGTAAGTAATATACATATAAATAGAGACATATGAAAAAAAATATTATAAGAATATAAAATAATGAATTCAAAATTGAATAATCAAGTTGATCATTTGATTATGGTTTAGGCTGTAGTGTTGCGATTTATATTCATGTAAATAAAGGAGTTTTACTTCAAGAGAATGATGAGTTTCATATCTTGATAGTAATTAATTATCGATAAGGGCACTATTAAATGAATCTGAAATCAAGTATGTCTTTAAGAATGGAGTGGGTTGTTACTTTAATCTTAAAACATACAACTTAAGCATTCTCTTATTATGAATCACAATCTTGATGAGTGGTGAAGTCATATGTGTTTCATTATAATTCTTGATATGATCAGAATGGATTTTTACAGAGTATTAATCCAGTGTCCACATGTTGGAATTATTAATTGAAACATGTATCAGGGATCATTCACTTAAATAAAGGATTATAGTGATATCATCACTTCTAGATGTTTTAAGGAGATTGCTAATTAAGTTAGCGCTAGTAGTTTGATGGACTAGCTACCCATTAAGTCTTAACACCAAGATTAGATCTTTTTTATTAATCACCATATAGAGTAAAATGGGAGAAATGGAAGGAAAAACTAACATAAGGGCAAAACGGTAATTTTACCATTTATTGTGTGGATGGCTATAATAAGGTTCATAATAGGTTTTGCAATTGGACATGAAAATATGTGTTCTTATAATATTTAGTAATTCAAGAGTTCAACCAATTGTCTTTAGTGGAATGGCATTTAGTTAATAAGCTAGAATTTATTCTAACGAGATTAAATTAATTCTGGGCTTATTGGTGCTTGAATTATGTAAATCCAATAAGATTCCCCATTTAGCTTCAAGGAAGGTTATTAAGCAAAGTAAGAAATATAAATGGAGGTTTTAAAGCCCATAATTGAATGTTGGGCTTCCACTAACTAATGGTTAATTAGAAGCTCAAATGTACATTTGGAAATGGGCTAGACTTTGGTTTAATTTGATTAATTATATTAAAACAAAATTTTTAAGAAAGAAAAGTGAAATTTAATTTTTCATTAGGGCTGATTGTGCAACTGCACATTTGGCATTGAATTGCTAAATAAAGATTTTATTTTTCATGCATTATCAACGTTAAATGGAGTAATGATCTTACCATTAAATGGTTTAATAGTTATCTTTTAATGATAGCATGTAACCTATTAACATCCATTGGATTAAAGTAGAAAGAGGTACATTGGATGGACCATTTTCCTTCTTTCATCATCAAAAACGAAATTGATTGGCCACATTTAGGTTAATAGACTTTTCATATAGTCATCTTAAAGACAAATGAGAAGAGTCTCATTTAATGGCTTCTTTATGATTGACTAAATGAAGAAATGATGTATTGGATGGAAGTCTCTTCTTTCCTTTGTTGTTAACCGAAAGTGAGAGAGTGTAAGAAGGTGTTCTTACAATTTTATCACTCTCTCTCCTACCTTGCATGAAAAAATTGAAAATTACATGAGAAGTGTCTCATTGTTTCCTTCTTTCTTCTAAGACAATACTCCTCTAAAGTATTTCTTCTCCTTTCCCACCAAAGGATTTTGTTAACCAAGTTTTCCAAGAAGAACAAGTGGCAGATCAAGTTGGTTGAGAATACAACAACAAGGAGATGATAGATTGACAAAGGAAAGGATTCAAAAGCAAAAGCTTTGGATACAAGAAGAAGGAGAGGATAGCACAGTGAGGAATTAAAGCTGTAGCGAAGGAATCAATAATATCATTATCTTGTTCATATTTATTATTATCCTTATACCATATCATGTATGGATTGGCATGATGATTTAGATATATTTCTTCTGTTGCAAAAATGATTTCTAAAAAGTTTTGAAATCTACTGGTGCTCCAAATATAGCATGCTTTCTTTTTCCGTTCCAATAAAAAATGTTCTGCAAGTATTGTTCCAATTAGAAGGGAGATAAATTTAGTCTTAAGCAATGCCTAAGAATGAATTGGAATGCACATAAATGGAAGAGATTCCTTATGCATGTATTATTACGAGTTGAATGTATGTCTATAACCGTACTAGACGAGATAATAGTCTTGTTGTTTGAATGTTAAAAATATATCAAACTAATCCTAGAATAGAACATTGGAAAGTTACAAAGAAAATGTTAAGATACTTATAAGGAACAAAAGATCATATGCTCACTTATAGGAGATCTGATCATCTTAAGGTGATGGATGTTCAAATTTGGTCTATGTTAGATATGTTGACACAATGCAACGATCTTCTTTTCATAAGGACAAGTATTTAAAAGGCATTATACATATGGATATACAAAAGCTTTATTGTTAAAGTAGAAGCTCACAAACAAAGAATGACAATCGAATATTTTACATAAATCTTATAACTAAGAATCCATTAATAAAAGGATTTCTACCAAAGACATTTAATGAACGTGTCAAAAGCATGATATTACTAGGTTCCATGATTAAACAAGATATTATTATTTATATATTTGACACTTTTAACTCCTTTATGTATTGTTTCTCATATTTAAATATCATCTTATTTATTGTTTATTATTAGCATATCAACATGAATGATTATGTAAATTTTAACAGGAGTTACTTTTTATAAAGACATTATCATTAAATCTTTAAGATATATCTCATTATAAATCATATTAAGTTATTGAACTAGTTTTAAGATACACAAAAGGGATTATGTTACATTAAAAGGTGCACAAATCTTCTTTGGTTTTGTTTACTTAGTTATAATTAATGTTATGAAGAAAAAAGAATTTCTTTTATTCTATGCATATTATGTTAAATGATTAAACCGTAATTATGTTATATATGTCAACTAGAAGATTGTTAGATAATTTTATTAAGTGACTCATATTTAATATTTTAATCATCTATGTGTTTAAATTCAATTAGTCACGTAGAAGGAGATCATTATAGTTGGTTCTTAAAATTTATATTGACAGGGCATTAAATAATAGAAAAGCAAGAAAATCTAAAAAAGAAAGGGTTAAAAGAGAAAATTAAAATATAATTTTATAAGAAGTTTACCTTAATTAAAATTTTAAAAAGATTCTTCTATCTTATTAAGATATTTACAAAAATTATTACATTTTTGAAATTAAAGTATTTTTTTTAATTAAGATTACACATTGCCCCAAACCCATAAACGAAGCAATAAAACTAACCGCAAATTGAGGGTGGCGGTTATTCATGTAGAACACGAAACCAAAGGTCACCCTTTTCGACTCAACGAAGAAAAAGAAAATACCTCACCTCTTTGTTTGTTTCTAATCATTTCAGCCTCTTCGATATCTGACCTCTATAACTACAGGTTCCAGGTACAGAGTTTTGATGTTAATTTTGATTTCATCCAGATTCCTATTTTGTTGTTAGATCTTCCTTTCTGTCCGTTGATCTACGGTCTAAGCTTATACCTGTTTTAACTCTTTTCGTTATTTTGAGGCAAACGTAAAATGATTCCAGCGTTCATTTGCGATCGCGCGCTTAACGTAACGGCGAAAGTATTTATTTGACTATTTATATGTCTTTCTCTTTTTTCTTTGGTGCTTATGTTGAAGATTATTATTCATTAAATCTTTTTTTAATTTAATAGAGAAAGGTGCAACTTTTAGTCATGTTCTTGATCTTCTGTTGTCGCAAGATTAGGAAACATGCTTTAGATTTAATTTTTGGTTAGTGCTGTAAACTGAGAAATGCCGGTGGAGAAGCTTGAAGACATGGTTCCTTCCAATGCAATCTTTAAGCCAACAAACTTTCATTTAGTATCGCGATTAGTTTTTTAAACTCGTTTTTTGTTAAGAATAGATCATCTGTTTTCATCGACTTAAGCTGATCGTTTTTCGAGGATTAGCAAAGGATTATAAGGTATATGATCTTAGTGTGATATTACTATTTCCCTTGCCCATTGGTACTCCTTAAAGATTTATTGTTTCCTAATTATCGAACAGTACGATTTGTCTGCTGAAAGCAGCGCGGTGATTGGATGCATGTCAGCTATCTAATGACTGACCCCTTTATTAGGATTGTTATAGACACCAAGATCTTAATATGTTGTCTTGCCTCTTCAAATCGTGTTAAGAAACACTCGGTCTAGAAAGTTTATAGATCCGAAATTCCTAAAGATTGTCTTAAGAGTTCTCTGTACCTGTTACTAATGTTGTTCTTCTTTTGTTATTTGTTTGTCTGAATTGTATTTTGCTAGATCTGGGAAAATGAAGCCCGGAGCATCTACCTTGAATCCTTATGCAGCATCTTATATACCACTTTCCAAAAGAGAGGCAGCTGATATAGTTGAAGTTCCTGGACTCCCAGTAAAATCTTCCGAGGGTGGCAGTCAAACTGTCTGGTATGGACCTGCTGAACATACTGCACAGAATAAGCAGCAAGATAGAGCTTCAGAAACATTTGCAATTAAGGGCCATTCTTTCCTTATTTCTGGTGGATCATCATCTCAAAATCCCAATGAAATGACAGAAGAACTGGAAATGGATTTGGAATATCTTCAAATGATTTTTCCTGGTATATCTGACGAGTCCCTCAATGATGCATATCTGGCTAGCAAAGGTGACGTGGAAGCCACTATGGACATGCTACACCAACTTGGGGTAAAAATTTTCAACTTTCATATAATAGTGGATTTTGTTTCCATTTAATGCAATCATGAATATTTGCTGCATGTGAAGACATTACCATTATGTCACCAGATGTGATGTTTCTTAATATGACTAATGTTCGTCTGAGCAAATTCTTTTTCCTGTGGTTCGGAGGATCCAGCTCACCATGCACATCTCTTTTGGGATTTGATTGATGCCCAAAACTTAGGAGCCAGTTGTACATTGAGTAGAAGTAGTGCTTTCACAGTATATCCTGCTATTATTCCCTATCTTTGTTTCGGTCTTTCTTAAAAGTGCATATGCTTTGCATACAATAAACTATACCTTTTTTCTTTTCCCTATTCTTGAATTTATATCATGTATCGTGTCATTATTTCCTCTTCTTACATTGCCTTAGAGAAGTATTCGATTCAGTAGGTTCCAATGGAATGTGAGGCTTACAGGAAATTTTGCATATATGTCCCTTTTTCTCCTTGATTTGGTATGTCAGTTGTTTTTTTACAGTACTTGGCCTAGCATCATGTGATTATAGAGTCTATGACTGAAACATGCCTCGAGTTGTCAGAAAGTTAAAATGCAAGCTTGGTTGTGCATGTTATATATATGCAAGGGTCTTAATGTGGTTCCAAGTTCGCTGGAATTTGCTTATGTGAAATGTTTTCGGCTGTAACATGTTGCATTGATCTCATGCAAATTTAACTACTAATTAAGTTTGCTTTAACTTTATATTTAACTTGGCAACAAACTTGTTTCTGGAAACTCCCTTCCTGTTTTAGAGTTGCTAGTGACTTTTTGGAAGAGTGCATTATGTTGACTGCATTTTAAACTTGTAGTCTCATCTAAATTTTACAAGTTGAGTTTTTGAAGTTGTTTTTCTTCTTCCACTATACGAATCAACCTGACCTATTGTCTTCTGATTACAGTTTGATGCACTCGAGTCTCCTGAAAATCTTCCCGACACTTTGGATATAGGTGATCTTGGTGAATGTGGGCATCCAGCGGAATGTTCATCAGTTAAACTGAAGAATGTCACAGGTGAAGCAACTGATTCATCCAGTTCATCAAACTCAGACTCAGTTGCTGTCTTGTGATTGAGTTTCTGATGGTTCACCTGTTTTGTTTTGACTTTCTGATCTTGTGGATAAGAAGTATATAGTTAGGAAGTCCTTGAAATCGGAATGTATTTCTTCATTACAGGGTGTATATTTATTAGTTTTCACTCCTTGGGTCAGTAGTCGCTTGATTGATTACCATCCAGATTGCTGTTTTCGAAGATAGAGTAACCTCTTGCTTGTCGCGACACTTTTGATTGACTTCGCTGTAAAAGCCATGGTTGAAAGCGAGATGCTCTAATTTGCTTAAAAGATACCTACCTGGCTAGTGAAACTTCTGTGTTGTGGAAAGTCTCTGACAATTTCTTCGATGCTCCTTTACATGTTGATAAACTATTAATCACAAGGCAAATTAGATCAAAATTGATGATGCTAAGTAATGTTCTCTTTAACACAATTTCTGACGACTGTATATTTTATATCAATTCATTTAATTTATAATGAGATCAAAATTGGTATCTTAAATAATGATCTCTTTAACATGATTTTTCACAACTATATATTTTATATAAATAAATTTTAAAAAAATCTACGCAAGCTATCACAATAATATTTTAAAAGTTTCTAAATATTATGCATAACTCAGTTGAAAAAATGTTTTAATGTTTATATAAAGACTAATATTTGTCAACATATAAAGATTTTAACGTTTAAAAATTATATTTGCCGTTAGTGTTCTCCTTTCACGACTTCACTTCTCTTCATCTCTTCTTTGGGTCGTTGATGTGTCAAGACTCAAGAGTTTGTCTTAATTTTTTATTTTAAATCCTCTATAATTCTCTTTTAATATGTTCAAACTCAATCTTTTTGTTTACTTTGATAGGAAAGGAGTTGAAAATGTTATTTGATTGAAAAAAGGAACTAAAAGAAAGCAATGAACAAGGGAAAATAATTGGATCTTAATTTGAATTGGAAAGCTTGGAATGAAAAAACAATATCAGCTATAATCAAGGGAGAAACAAGAAATTTTGGTTGGCAAATCAATTTAACTAATAGATTTGGATTAGATTATTAGAATTAATTTAAAAATATCATGAAACAGTCTTTGCATGATCATATGGGCACATTTAGCAAAAATCACTACTTCCAAAATTTGAATTTGCAAGAGAAAAATGTTTTAAAAGTTGTTTGAGCCTTATCTTGACCAAATCTGGAAGAAAATAGTGAAGTTATGATTTGTGGGGTCTAAATAATTACAACAAAAATATCTTCACATCAACAAATATGGGATTAAAGTAGCTATAAATAGGACCAAAGTGAAGGAACAAATTCATTCCAAGTTTTTATCTCTAATTTCTTGCTTTTCACAAAATTCTCTTTTCCTCTATTCAATGGACGTTGGGGTAGCTTTATTCACTAAAAGTTAATGGTAGTTATGACCATTGTTGGCTAAATCTTCTTTATCACGGTTCAAGGGATTGGAAGTATTTGAAACTTTATAGATTGAGAGATAATTGGGTCTTATAGTTTACATGTCTGAGTTAGGTTCATACTTTATGGGATGAGCCGAGCACTGTTATCACGGATCAGGGAGTATTGGACAACTGGCAGTTCATTACTTCCAAGACATCCTTAGTTAACCACCCTCAATACATTCAGCGGATGCTACTCGATTCTTCACTCAACGTATCCCAGAGGATTTTATTCTGTCTCTAGAGATCCAGTTTCAGATAAGGAGATATATGATGCTTTATTTTCTATCCCAAAGGATAAGGCTCCAGCCCTAATGGTTACACTTCTTTCTTCTACAAGTGGTGTTGGGACATTATTAGAGCAAATTTTAAGGTGGCTGTAAGGTAATTTTTCTCTATTTCTATTATGCCTCATTGTGTGAATTTCACTAGGATTGCTTTGGTTTCCAAGGTAGAGAGCCCGCAGACTCTGAACGACTTTAGACCGATCTCTTACTGTAATGTCCTTTATAAATGCATCTCTAAGTTCATTCTGAATTGGTTTAAAGTTGTTGTTCCATAGGTAATTGGGAGAGCTCAGATGGTTTTCATCCCAAGGAGACAGATTGCAGATGTTATTTTTCTTACTCAGGAGCTGATGAATGAATATCATCTTGATTGCTCACCCCCTCGATGCGCACTCAAGGTTGATATTTGTAAGGCATTTGAAATAGTTAATTAGGAATTCATTATGCTGGGACTGAGGACTATTGGCAAACTTATTTGTATGGTTAGTTAGATTGAAGCACATTTTCGGTCTACACATTTCTTTATAGCCCTAAACAGGGAGTTGTATGCTATCTTCTCAACTACATGGGGGGTGCGATAGGGGGATCCCCTCTCTCCTTATCTGTTTGATTACCCATGGAGGGGTTGGATGGGATCATGAGAGAGGCCACTGCGGTATCTAGTTTTCATTTCCATTGGTGATGAAGGTCGACTTACCTCACTCATCTCTGCTTTGCGAATGATTTGATGATTTTCTGTTAGGAAAATTTGGCTCCTGTTGAGATAGTTTGACAGGCTCTGGAAACTTTTGAGAGAGTCTTTGGTTTGGCTATGAACTTGGCTAAGAATTGAGTCTTTTTCTCAGGTATTTCCAAGGATGAGTATGCTTTTTTATAGAGAGTGCTTAATAATTAGATAGGCTCCCTTCTGATTCGATGTTTGGGGGTCCCTATAATCACTATCCGACTGCGTCACTCGAATGGTTTACCTTTGGTTGAGAGGATTCTTTCCCGAATTAGTTATGGAGTTCAGCGTCTCTTACCTATACTAGTCGTCTACAGTTGATCCAATCTGTCCTCTTTTCTATTTAGGTATACTATTCAGATATGTTTATATAGCCCGCTAGTATTTCTCGTCGTATTAAGAGCATAATTTCAGCTTTTCTTTAGAGAGGTACTTCTTTGTCCCACATCGAGGATAAGGTGGCATGGACTTCAGTTTGTCTCTCGAGGTAGAAGGGTGGTTTAGGATTTAAGAGTTAGATCATTTTGGCATATTCAAGTCTTATCGAGTACACACTGTTTGTTAAGAGTTAGATCATTTTGGCATATTCAAGTCTTATCGAGTTCCTCCTAGATTTGGCGGAAGATCTTTTTTGTGCCATGAGTGATGTAGAGGGCTTATTATGGTGTGCATAGGGGGTGGTTGGGGCACATCATTATGGCAGGATTACTAGTTGTTGAATCAAGGCCCACTGTGTGATCGATTCTTGTTCCGAGTTCTTTTTTCCATTGGGCTCTCTTAGGATGCTTGGGTCTCAGAGATTATACATTCAAAAGAGTGGATTTTTCCTGGGGGGAGTAATGAGCTGCAACAAATATAGGACTCTATCTGTCTTCGACCTCGTGCCTAGCACTTAGATAGCTAGGTTTGGATTAGTCATTCATCTGCATAGAACCTTATCCGTGCTCAACGAACAGTGAATCTGATCCATCATCTACTATAGTTTCTAGGCCACATCCCGTGACACTCTTTCAGCATCTACTTAGCCATATAATCACCTTTTCTTCCAATTCAGGTTCTCCTCCTTCGTCTGAGGTTCTCTCTCAACAAAGACTTCCACTGCTTGGCCTTCGGTTTCTTGGTCCTCTCTCCTCCAGTGGGCTTCCACCCATCTCTGACAGCGGAAGGACTTCAGGCATATTCTATCGCAATTAGTTCTTTTTGGCACTGTTTACTTTCTTTAGTATGAGAGGAACGACCGTATTTTCAACAACTATCATCGCTCACCTCAGGACATTATTATGGACATCAGTGAACTTATCCGTTCTCATCTGCTAAACCTTGAGACTCATTTTTAGAAACCTAATCTTTATCGACATATATGGAAGCTACCTACTTAGCTTTGTATTGAGAACCCTTGTGGCTTTTTGTTTACTTTGTATATGTTTTTTCTTTAAGGGCCTCCTATTTGAACCTTCTTTTTTATTTATAAATTTTTATCCACTTAAAAAAATTTCATTCATTCATATTTTGAATTCTTTTTAGTGTTTTTTATGATTTTTTGGTTTCTAATATGCACAATTATATTATTGATTAAAATGATTATCTACAATATTAAATATTGAAAACGTAAAAGTTAATTTCCTTTAATCTTTGTAACAAATAGGAGTTTTTAATTTGCTGCATCATAAATTATTAACTTTTAGTAGCAGTTTTCAACACGATTAAATGCAACCATGAATATTGTATTATCTTGCTTAAATGGTCTTTATTTTTTTAAAATCTATTGTTCGATTAAAATTTGGGTCATATCTAAGGTTGTTGAACAATAATGGTTAATTAAATTACATGTTTTTTATTAACTAATTTTAAGGGCAAATAGATATATTCTATCGAACATATAATTAATAAAATAATTATTTATTTATCAATGATCAATTATAGTTTCAATTGTGGAAGCGACTGTAAACCAAGATTTGTTTTATTGATATTTCTTTTTTATTATTCACAAAATTTAATTTATTTACTTTATCACAAAATGTCTTTTCATTACAACACCCATCTTGTTAAAGATTTCTTTTGTATCAATTGACAAATTAGAATTCCTCGTGGGATCGATTCTTGCTTTCTTATACCACATTTGTTTTATTTAATAAAACTAGGATTTAATTTGGCTGCATATGATAACTTCACCAAATTTTGGTGTCATTGTTGAGGAATTCCTAGTTTTTATATCTGTTGTGAAATTTTTAAAACAACCTGATTTGCATTATAATATGGAGATTGAAAATATTATCAAAAAAGATAATGAAAGAAAAAAATTGGATGTAGCACATCACTATAATTGTTGAAACAATAGAAAACGTGATGAATAATCTAATGCTATGAGAACTTGTAGAACCAAATTTAAACCAATACCCTCACTGCCTAACTTTCTAAATTTAAATGTAAATATTACTTTTAGATTAAAATTCAGTTTAATTTATTTGTTTCCAACTTTCATGGTATTACAATTGAGGATGCATATAAGTATCCTTAGAATTTTCATGTCATATGCATTGTGAAACCCAATGTTGTTACTAAAGATCAAGTCAAATTGAGAGCGTTTCAATTCCTTTTGAAAGACAATCCCTAAGGTTTGTAATATTACTTGCCACCTGCTAATATTACTACAACACCCTATACCCGATAATGGAATCGGCATACTGAGTGTTACCATATTCTTAAATACCTAATACTTCAAACTACAATATTTTCTATCTAAATCCTTATTAATCTAGCAATTACTATTTACTTTATAAAATTTTAACAGAGTTTCTTCTATATTTACTTAAAACCTCTTGCAAGAAACTTCAAAACACTTCTCATGAATGTTAATTATCTATCCATCTCCATGTCAAACTCCTTGATAGAATAATTTACCAATCCTCCAATACATTTCAACACATCTAAACCATATTTCATACATAAATTTCATTTATTCATATATAATTCATAATAAAATCCTGTAAGATCGTTCACTTCATTATATGTACATGCCATAACCAAAAACAAATAAAAATTTGTAGTACATCCACCTACAATTCTTTCGAGATCCTCTATATACCTCTTGTCTTGTAGTAGATCCACCACAACATTCTTCTAATTCTCTTTAAAACCTTATAAATTTTAGGGTATTATTCATCAAGAATACCCATATACCTTTTCTTCATCTTTTCCTTTTTTTTGTTGATATGGTGAGTTTGGGGACCCTAGGTTGATGATTTAATGTTTACTAGGTGATTTGAGGGTTAAAACTAAAGAAAATTGCCTTGAAAAGGTAAATAATGAAAGCAAAATGGAGAAGAAAGGAGGAATGGTTGTTCTCGGCACTCCTTAGTGAAGAAAAGAGGGTAGGTGGTGAAGAAAATCACATAAATGTCATGTGGTTCCTCATTAAAAGTTTTCCTTTTTTTGTTTGCCCAAAATTAACTTTTCTTTTTTACTCCATTCTTTCTTTTTCTAAAAAAAAAACTATAAGAAAAATATCAACCTCACATAAAGACCTTAATTAATGTCATGTATTTTCATTAATAGTTTTTGGTTTGACTTTCACCCTTTCTCGGGTCAAACTTTGACCATTGGTCAACTCTTGGTCAAACCCTCAAAACAAACTCATTTGGAGCTCTAATTTGATCATCGGGTTGTCCTTGAACAATATTATCCAATGCCAAATAAAATAAAATGCAGTTTGGCTCCTGAGTGTCGCCATTCATCATGGGGTATACTATTCATGACCAAAAATACTATTTATGAAATTGAGATTTTTAAGGCATTACAATTACAACTTGAAATGAAATGAAAACGCAAATTTTGAAAAGTTATTTTCAACATCAAGGGCCACTAGCATTTGGAAGGATATTTATAGAAAGTAACACACTATAGAGTCTTTGTACAAGTACTCAGAGTGTTTTAAACAGTTATGTGTCAGTTGTACACACCACGATATTTGTGAACAACTCCTAATTCAATATCCTTTTAAAAGACTTCTACCACCTAAAAGGAGTATTATTGATGTTGCTAGTAGAGGAGCACTTATAGACAAAAATAATATATGGGACATATACATTATCACTAATATGACATCTAATTCCTAATAGTTTAGTGCCAAGATGGACTATTCAACTCTATAAGGTAAACAATTATTCTCTTGAAAATGTCTAAATGATCTTGTTGCATTTGTTTCTTCATTAGCTATAAGAAAATGAAAGTGATAAAAGCTTGCAAAATATGTTTAGTAGTAGGATACTTAACTGATATGCAATGTTACAGGAAGATTTGGTAGAATAAGTAAATGTAGTAGGAGTTTTTAGGACAACCTCAACTTTCATACAATCCACATTCGAACATGTACAATCCTGGTTGGAGAGATAGTCCAAATTTTTGATATGGTACAACACTTGTAAATTAACCTATGACTAATTTTCAATAATATAGGCAACCTCATCCTTCAAGACAACCACCATAAGCTTAAACATCTAATTCAGGTTTATCTCTTAAAGCCGTTGTTAAAACGTTATCTCCTAATATTATTAAATTTTAACAGGAGACTAGAACCAGTGTTTAGAATTTTGAAAATCAAATGGCTCACTTAGCCACTACAATTAGTCACTTAAAATCTCAAGGTTCAAATAAGTTATCATAACAAATAGTGGTAAATCACAAAGAGAGTTCCAACACTATTCATTAAAAAGTGGAAATCAAGTGGAGTAACCTGTGAAAGTCCCAACTTCATCAAATTCAAATACAAAAAAATAATGAAAATGCTAAAGTAAAAGAAAGCATGGCCATGCCTAAGGTTGAGTCACCTGCTTTTCCTTTAGTTACAGTTCCTCCTTTTCTATATGCATTGAAGGATAATAAAAAATTGGAATGAGATGCTTATTTGTATGAGAAATTCTAGAAATCTGAGGTAAACATTGCCCTTTTTTATGCAATTAAACAAGTTCTTAGATATGCTAATTGTTGAAGGTACTATCTATTGTAAAAAGAAGACAAAAATTGAAAGGGATTGAAAAAGTTGCGAAAAACTGTGTTTGCTATCATTTAAAAATGCCCCCTAAAAAGTTATAAGGATTTAGGTATGTTTTCTACACCATGAACTATTGGTGGTTTTAAAGTAGAAAAGGCCATACTAGATTTAATTATATCCATTATTGTAGTGCATTATTCTATTTATTTGACACTTAACTTAGGACCATTAAAAAAGATGTGAGTTGTTATTTAATTAGCGAATTAGCCCAACGTATATCCTAAATGGTTAGTGGATGATGCTCTCATGCCTTTTAATGACAAATTATTTTTTTGGATAATTTAGATGTGTTGGATATCGAGAATACTAATCAAGCAACATCAATTTTATTAGGAAGACCTTTTTTTAAAATTATCAAAACAAAATTGAATGTCCATAATGATATTTTGACCATAGAATTCGATATAGAAACTATTCAGTTTAATATATATGATATAATGAAGTATTATGATGTAACACCCCCTATATAGATCCTACAACCATCCATACACATTGGAACCAAATTCTTGTACACACATTCGAGGTATCAATGCTATACATATACACATTACAAAACTCTCCAATGCTTAACATTATCATTTAACAATAGTAATACATCTTTACATTTACATTGTAATCCAAAAGAAAACATACAATTTCCTTTTTTTATTACATGTGCTACCATATGTAACTAAAAACAAATTCCAAAAGTAATTTTTCTTCTATCTATTCGCCTTAGTGCATGCAGATGTTCCCTGTACCTCCCTCCTATAACTTGGACCTACACGAATTAACACCATACTAAGCTTGGAAGCTTAGTGGGGAAAAAAACTTAGTTTGGATGACTACTCACAGTAGTCATCTACCATGCACACACCTTTAGAAATATCACAACTTATATGCCATAAATTCAAATTCATGAACCAAATATTAATATTCAATGCTCATGAAAACAATGATGGCATCCTTAAGTAGAGTAAATAATGTACATATGCTTCAACATATTATCCATATATCAAAAATGCACATTTATAAGCCAAATATTGATATTCAATGCTTATTGATACAAATTATCAATATAATTGCACATCATTACAATCAATACAAATGCTCATCAATACCAACTATTTATGTTGTCGTGCTACAGTTTTTATTTATGGTTGTTAAGTTTCCTTTCTGTATTAATCCGACACATTTTTTTGGGTGTGGATAACGTGTGTTGTGGATATCCAAAGAAATTAAATGATGGACACCTGAAGGTATCGAACTGTGGATACCCGAAGGTATCAAATTGTGGATACCTGAATGTATCAAACTATAGATACCTGAAGATATCGAACTGTGGACACTAGTGGTGTCAAATTGTAGCAGCTACACTGTAACCCTATAATCCCATGAGCATGCCCATCTATCCACCACCAAGACAATATAACAGGTACTATAATATTTCCTTTAACCATTTGCCAATTTCACAATTCATATATTGACAAGTTATAGGATATACATTTCAAGTCATAAAATATATATTTGTGTTCATACAACTAATTCATGGCTTCCAACCATCAGAAGGGTATCAAAATCAGACTTGTATAATCATACTATACACATATGAGTAATAAATATACATACAAATCATTTATGTACATGTAAATTTTCTTTGGAATGCATTTTTCTCAATCTTATATTCCAATGTTCAGTCTCCCAATCATATGTAGTAAGTCCTATTTCATTTATTTCTAAGTGTTAGAAAATTTTCATACACATTCATAAAGGTTCGAATAAGATGTGGTAAAAATTGGAAACAAAAACAATGCCACGGTTGTGTCAGACACTTTCTTTATTCAAAACACTACTTGTTCCTTGATATTCATATACACGTTGTCAAAGCTGGGCTTTTAGGTCATCTAGACATTTGTCCCTTTGTGTCTCTCAATTTTATACCACTAACAATAAGGTCATTTGGAATCTTAAATCATAAGATATACGCCAAATAACACAAGTTGCTCCAAAACAGAGGCAACATCAGGTCACCATTTTTGACCTCAATTTCGAAGGTTATAAAGCCATAACTAAGTCAGGATCTCTTCTAGATATTTCTAGTTCTATGTCTTAATTTTCATATGCAACTAAAATCCCCAAATTTAGAGGTTTGTAGGCTAATTTATGAACTAAACTATGTGACCAGTTCAAAAAACCCTAAACATGCTATAATACTTCTTGGGTATATATTGGGGCCTTTTCTCTCTCCCTTAAAAGGAAAATTGTCCTCAAAATTCATACTTGTATTGCCATGGTGACATACTGGGCTAGATAAAACCCTTGTCCAAAAATTCTTGTAACTAAATCTTCATCTCTTTTAACTTTATAGGAGCCATTCTATAAGGTTCCCTTCAAATAAGAGCAATGCTAGATACAATCTCAATAGATAGTTCTACCTCTCTTTTGGGTGGCAAACTCGGTAACACTTCAAGGAACATGTCAGGAAACTCATTTACTACCGATATATCTCGTAAGTTCACCTCCTCCCTTTTTGAATCAAGTATTGAAGTCAGATATGCCTCACAATGTTTTCTAAGCAATTGTCTTGCTAAGATGGCTGATATTACATTGGTCAAATGATTAGACATAATACCATGCATCAATGTTTCTTAAACATCAGAATCTTTGAGCACAAATTTTTTCAACCCACAATCAACTATAGCTTTGTAGCACCCCACTCTCGTAAGACACATACCCAATATCTATGGTGATATCCGAGTACGTATCCCACAAGAGTGGCATGCTAGAACGAACAATCAGTCAAAATTCATTTTCAAAAGAAAACTTTTGTTTCTTTAAAACAAGAT
>JANVCL010000008.1:18436894-18452350 GCA_026546855.1 Erythroxylum incrassatum | reverse complement strand
AAGAGTTTTTAAGGAATATTGTTTATATTTGTGTTTTTCGGATTAAGAGGTTGGGTCTCGGTAACGGGATCCAGCATTTATGGTATCAGAGCAAGAGTGGAAATGCTCTGATTTAGTTTGGTTTTTCGTAAGAGGTTGGATATCCGGTAATGGGTTCCAACAGTTTATTTTATGGAAAACCAGGAATTGTTGGTTATGTTGACTTTGTTGTATTCCTTAGTGTATTGCATCTTGGACGGATAGGGAATTATGTGAAAATCAATTGGGGTGTTTTTGGTTTATAAACGGAAGTTCTACTTGAGGACAAGCTTGTGATAAGTGTGGGGGTGTTTGATGGTGTGAATATTTGTTAATTATATTAATGATTTTGTTGACGTTTTGGGTAAATATTCATGTGGAAAGGGTGGAATTTATTTAGTTTTAAGTATTTTGAGCAGGAAATGACAATCGAATCAAACTGGAGGTGTTTTGGTTGCTGTCGCTTGAAGTTTTGAGCTGTAACCGCTTATCCGCAATTTTTGGACTGACTTCAGATTCTAGGCAGTAAGTCATGCCCATTGCTTAAGGTCACACGACAGTATAGAGTTGGAGACTTGACTGGACTCTTATTTCGAATATTTTTCAGATTTGGAAAGAAAGATATTTTGGGGATTAGTGAGGGAAGTTAGGGATACTAATCTTGAGCCTATTTCTCTCCCTCTTAAAATTGAACTCTCTCTATATAAAAAGGGGTTAGCAAAAGATTGAGGGGGTATCGATTGTTAGGAAACTACAGGCTCTTTTATTTCTTATTTTTCAAGTTTTGTATAGCCATGAGCAGCTAAACCTACTTTAGTCTAGCAAAGGTTAATCAAGTTCAAGTTCATATGAGTTGTGAGATTTAAACTTAATTGTTATCCTTGAAATCCTGCAGTATTTATTCATTCTCTGTTTTATTCATATTATTATCTTGTTGGTTGTTGCAATAAGAGCTCATTGTGTAATTGGCAAGGTTGTAATTAGCTAATCAAGATTTCTAGATCCGTAATTATATAGTTAATCTTGATAACAGTAGCAGGTAATATAATTTTCAAGTTATATTAAGGGAATGAATAATCTTATTTAAACAATCACGCTTATTGATCCTGTTGATTAGGGTTGGGTCTTTCTAGTTCTTAAAGCTGTTAGCGAATTAAATCCTAGGCGCGTGTCAGGGTTGTTCGTCAATAAGGGGTTAGTCATAGGCACGTGTCCGGCTAATATATAAAACTAAGGAAGGATGAGATTATTAGAAGTTTTTCAATAATCATAACCAATCTATTGTGGGATTCAGGTTTATTCTTTGTTTCAATAATCAACTGTAGAACTTAAACGAGATTACCTTGTTAGATGCTATTAATCTGACTTCTTTTCGATTTGAATTTATTTGCTTGCCCTTTATTAAATTTAGTTTTTTTTCACTCCTTTTATTTCCTCGTTCTTGATTCCCTGGTTGTTAATAGGATTGATTAATCTCCAGTCTCTATGGATACAACTCTACTCGCTCTAGCTACAATTTAATTGATTTTTCAGGAGTAGATTTTATTTTTTGTGGATTCGACACCCATTATGCACACAGACGTCGAGTTTTGTCAACAACATATGCTAAGCTCATATGACATAAATAAAAATGAGAAACATAGCATAACAGGAGTATGTTCTCAGACAACTTAGATGCAAGGCAGAGGCACGGTGGCGCTGATACCAAATTTAAATTGAAGCATGCAACTTAAAACACAAAATTATTTACATATAAACAAACTACATACATGTTATTCACAATATTTGGGAAGCAGAAGCATAACAGAAAAATACCTTCAGCCATTGCACACAGGCTTTGTCTAGCAACGTTTCACGACTGAAATGAGAAAAGTTTTGAATCTTCTAACTTATGATCTCCACAACTCGATGGTGTTCAATTATTGTTGCGTAAAGCTGAGGATAAGAATCCAAAAACATATATCTTCATCTCTTTACCATCTCTACCCATCATAGAAGATGAAAATGATGATGTATAAACATTTATGTGATTAATGAGTTAAACCATTAAATGAACCAGATTCTGAATAGTAGGATATCCCAAGATTTCGGGAAAAATCTTAGAATTTAGAAATAGAGGCAAATCGACATTATTCTTACTTTCAGGTTGGCAGTTCTTAGACGAACAGCCATGCAGCATCTCGGATATCTTCTCGTTACATGTATTGGATAAGAATGGTATCCTACTTTGAACATCTTCAATCCCATGGTAGGATGGAAGTGTCCTCTTTTTTCCCTTGTTTAATGGAAATCTAGCGTCGTGATTAATAAATGTATATATATCTGGGTATGGGGGACTGGTTGTAATTGCTAAAATGGAAGAAGGAACTGATTAAGTAAAATCTTATTAAATACGTACAGACATTTGTTGAAAAAAAAATGTATTGCGTGAAACACAAATGGTTCAGATTTTTTTCACTTGAAAAACAAAACACAATACAATGATTTATATAATTCTAAAGCAGAAAAATAGGAAATAATGACCACTAATTGACCTCACTACCTACACTAATTGACCCACTACCTAATTTGATAATGACTAAGTCAATAACTAACAACACGCTTTTTTTAATCAATCTAACACTCCCCCTTGATTCAAAAACAACAGATATTGAGTTATCTTCTTGGAGCACATATCTCCAATATTACATGCAATATTCATAATTTTGAAGCACTTCTCTTCAATAGACGATGATGCACTTCTCACCAATATTCTTCAACTGTTGATGCACTTCTAATCAAACTTCAACTATTGATGCACTTCTCACCAATCTTGCAAATAATAGTATTGGAGCACATCTCTCCAATTTTAAAGTAAACTTTGTTCTTCTTCTTGAGCAAAATTTAATTGCTCATTTTTGAATCTGCAAAATTTTTATATATGCCCAAATCTTTGACAACCAAAACACTGTGGTTTACCTTTATGCCAACAATCCTTTTCTTCATGGTTATTTTTCTTACATACTCTGCATGGTGGAAAGTTGACCCCTTTTGAGAAAGACTTGTTTGATGTCTTGGCAATGAGGGCTGTTTCTTCTGTTTTCTCATCTCTTATGGCTCTTCTTTGCTCAACAGCTTGCAAAGCATTGATTAATTCTGCAACTGTAATCTTTGACAGATCTTTAGAATCTTCAAGTGAGGAAATTTTTGTCTCATACTTCTCGGGCAACGTCACAAGAATTTTTTCAACAATTCTATTGTCTGGAAAGTTTTCACCAAACAATCTGATTTTGTTAACAATTGCGATAAGCTTGTTAACATATCCCTTAACTCCTTTTGATTCCTTCATCCTTTGCATCTCAAATTCTCTCTTAAGATTCAAAACTTGCATCAACTTTGTTTTCTCAGAACCCAAATACTCACTTTTTAGAGAATCCCATATCGCCTTTGGAGTATCACAAGCCATGATGCTAGTGAAAATCACCTCAGATACTGAAGAATAAAGACAAGTTTTCGCTTTGAACTTCTTGGCCTTTTCTTCACTATGACTCTTAAGTTGAGCTGCCGTTGGATGAGGAGGCAATGGTGGGACTTCACTATCATTTTCAACCACATCCCATAAATCAAAAGATTGGAGAAATGTTTGCATTTTCACAGCCCATAATTGATAATTTTCACCATTGAAAATGGGAGGTGCAGCTAAAGGAAAAGTGTTTGAGGCCATTTTCTAAAGAACTCACTTGTTTTCTCTCCACTCTATTTTTTTTTCACAGCCTCTCAAGAATCTATGGCTCTGATACCATGTTGGATTTTTGAAGAACAAAAGAGAAAGAAAGATAATAAGAAAGAAAGATATTGAGTGAAACACAAATAGTTCGGATTTTCTTCACTTTAAACAAAACACAATACAATGATTTATATAATTCAAAAGCAGAAAAAATAGGAAATAATGGCCACTAATTGACCCCACTACCTACACTAATTGACCCACTACCCACAAACTTCACAAGTAACTAACTAGATAAACATGACCACATAATTAATAAAAAATAATAATTTTGAATCAATATCCAACAGTTTGAAGGTGGTGTGAAACTCTATTAGAAAAACTTAATAAAAATGTCATTTTAATAAAAGGTAGAAGATATATATTCCCCTCTAGTTTATGATTTTTTTAATTTAATCTTTTCCTTTGAAGTAGATACCTAAATGCTAAGTATGACTGCTACTAATCTATCCTTCGAGAATACGACGATTCTTTTTTCATTGGAGGCGTTAATTTACCAACTAAAATATCACTCGTCTTTAGCTAAAATCTCAGCATCACAACTCCATTTTTGTCTAAATTTCGAAGCAAATGAGCTTCTAGATACGAGATTTCGTGAGTGATCTTTTCAAAGCCTTGGCCTGTCACATGAGACTGAATTTCATATTTCCGTATGTGAAAAGAAGTATAAATATCTTCAGATACCAAACATTCGCTAATGAGTACGGCGTCCTCAAAATTATAACCTTCCCGTGGCACATAAGCTACTAATACGTTTTTACCTAAGGAGAGGTCGCCACCAAATGTAGTTAGAGTGGCAGGTGTTGCAGCAAAATTGATTGTAAAAGAGGGGAAATCGAAAATGCTCAAAAAAATTCTTTTAGGTTTTAATCTTTCAAAATAATTCTTTCTCTTATAAATCAGTTAAAAAATAATAACGAAACATATGCATTGTGAATATCAGACGTGAATTAATCAAATACCACTAATACAATTATCCAACTCAGTTCTTAAACTTGGCCAAAATGAATAAATTATCAATTTAAGTCAGATTTAATTAGTTCAATTCAAGTTTAAGAATTATGTTTTTACTATGTAAATAACATTTAATTAGTTCATATTTGAAGTTTATAATATGTGTGCTTCGTAGTTATATTTTAGCCAAAAAGATTTTTTCCAATAATTTAAAAAGCAGAAAGAGTTTTTATTTTAAAAATATATAGAATACTTATGTTCTTTATTTTCATTAATAAATTGTTTAATTATTTTAATTTAAACTATTTTGGTTCAAGTCTGACCGTCTTGAATATGAGTTCAGTTTAAAATCTAATCAACTCGAATTTAAGACGCGGACTTTAATTTGGGCATAGATGAAATGTCAACCTTATCCGTGATTATGATTATTCGTTTATCTTGTAGATCAGGGCTAATATCTGTTGATTTAGAACTATAATTGGAACTATGGGTCCATTAAATAAAACGGTTATTGGTTGATTGGACCGTATAGTAGAAATTAGACGTATCTAAATCTCTTATATTTGGAGATTATTATAATTAAATATTTTTTATATGATTTAGGTATTAAAAGTCTAATTCTTAACAAAGAGAGGTAAGTTACTATTTCACAAGTTTTAATTTAATCAATTTCGAATTACATCATGTTGACTTAATTGTTGGATTGTATACAAAGAATACATATCATATACTATTTGGCAAGTTTTCAAATAACAGGCCTTAGGGGTGGTCGAGTTGGTGGAGTGGGGAGCATGGAACCAAAAGATCCTATGTTTGAATCCCCCTACCTACGTTCTCTTAATCAAGTCTGTAGTGTAAGGCTTACCTAATGCGAAGTATCCAGTTAAAGTGATTTGCAGGTTATTACATCAATCTAAAGGTTTACTCAGTGCACATCTAAAAGATAGCGACTGCGAGTTTCTCTGTTTAAAAAGAAAGTTTTCAAGTAACAAATCTTACCAGCATTATTATTCACCAATGTTGTGAAATTGACATCAATTTTGATGTGAATACGATATAATATTAGTATAACTTTAAATAATATTTTAAAATTATAAAATAGTTTACTAATTTTATCTAATTAAAATTTAGTCTTTTGTTATAAAATTAATTATAATTCTATTTTTATTAGTAGTTAGTATTAAATAATTAAATAGTATTTATTTATTTAATAACAAAGTTATCTTATAAAAATAAAATAAAAAGAAAAATTATTTGATATATAAAAATAAATTAAACTCACAAGATTATTTTGGAAAATAAAATCAATTAATTTTATTTAATGTTTTTTAATTAAACTTTAAAATTTTCAATAAGTAAAGATAATATCTTTCAATCATATGATAAATCCTTTGATTTTATTAATCTTTAGCTGATTTTATAACGGTCTAATACCGATTGAATCTTTTAAATCTTAAAACTCTTATTTTTTGAGTTTAACTTCCAGTTAAAATTTTAAAACATTGCCAAATGTCATGTAATAGGAGTAGATTTATAATCATCGTTCTACTGAAACAAGTTATATAATAAGGAGTTTGTAAAGCGAGATCGATAAAGGAATTCTTTTTTTTACGAGAAATGGTAAGAACTATTATTGGCTTTCAAACCGAAGAGAGTCATAAATACACATAGGCGGTCGATGGGACCAAACCACCTTGTTCGTCGAGAGGGTAACAGCTCGAGCAAGTATATGAGCTATTCCATTCGCAGATTATCTAACAAAGACTAATTGCACATCTCTTACCTCAGAGAGAAGGGATTTACAGTCAGAAACTAGTAGTCTGAAAGTAGAATCATCCATATAGTTAGGTTCAAGAATAGCCCGAACATAAGATTGGGCATCGGACTCCAGAATAGTAGGCGACCACCCGACATCCTTAATCCAACTCAAGGCATCGCGAATAGCCATAACCTCGACAATTTTGGCATCAAAGTGACCCGGGACAGCTACTGCACAGTGCTAATAAAACATCCTAGGGAATCACGAACTACAATACCCAAGCCAACAAAAAGACCATCAAAAAGCGCCCCATCAACATTCAATTTGAGAAGACCGTGAGCTGGTTTAGACCATC
Source organism: Erythroxylum incrassatum (assembly GCA_026546855.1). Classification (NCBI taxonomy): domain Eukaryota; kingdom Viridiplantae; phylum Streptophyta; class Magnoliopsida; order Malpighiales; family Erythroxylaceae; genus Erythroxylum; species Erythroxylum incrassatum. Next base: position 18,445,498 of record JANVCL010000008.1, on the reverse strand, counting down.
TTGCCAGGGTGAAAGAAACAACAAAAGTAGAGGGGGATTCATTAGCTTGTAGCCAACTATTGAGGAAATTAAGTGCACGTCTAGCTACCTACAGCGGAGTCATTCGTTTGGCTGTCCAAAACAACGCATTTTGGGCTTCCTATATCACCCATAAAGTCACCACCAAAGTCTGCAAGTCAGATCCATGGAGCACATCCAGCATGCTCACAAACCAGTCACAAAACCTCACACATTGGCTGAAGCGAAACCCAACTGCAGATGACAACCAACAAGCTCTTGCAAATTCACAGTACACCAACATATGAAGTTCATCTTCCTCGTAAGATTGGCAAAAGGGACACAGGCCATCAACTTGGAGATTACGACAATGGAGCAAGGTCACACAAGGAATGGCAACATTCAAAGCCTACCAAACAAAATTAAGGCATTTAGGTGGGACATGCAAGGACCAAAGTTTCCTCCACATACTTACATAGACTTGGAGTTGTGGCGATGGCTGGATAAAATGCAATCGACGGCAAGCAAGTTGAACTGTAAACAAATCTTTGTTATCAAATCTCCAAAACCAATCATCCTTGTCGCCAATTCGGCTTAAAGGGATTGATAAGATGACAGCAACAGAATAACATCGGATTTTCAACGGTGGTTAGCTATTAGGGCTGATACCAAAAGCAAATTGGTATCGGCAGGTCGTGCCGTTGTGATTTTTCGTAGAGGCCGTAGATGGTAGCCAAGAATCCTCCCAAATAGAGATTGAGGAGCCAGAACCAACCCGTAAACAGGTACCCTCCTTGATTAAGGCCTTACTCTCCCAAAAGCTCCGCCAGATGAAACTTGGGTTATGGCCTAAAGTCGAGGCAAGGAAAGAAGTGGACAGAAAGTATTTTGTTTTCAAAACCCTCGTGACAACCGAAGAGGGGTCCTTAAAAAGTTGCCATGCTTGTTTCCCAACCATGGAAAGATTTAAGTCACGTAATTGCTTAAAGCTAAGCCCACCGAAAAATTTCGGTTGACACATCCGTTACCAACTCACCCAGTGAATACCTCGACCAGGTTGTGCTCTACTACCCCGCCAAAAGCGACACATCATACGTTGTAGTTCCGTGCAGAGAGTCTTGGGAAGCAGGAAGAGGTGCATAACATAATTTGGTAATGTAAGCAAGACGGTCTTGAGCATGATTTCTTTCCCTGCCCTAGACAAACAATTCTGCTTCCATGTGGTTAACTTCCTCCAAACCCGATCTTTAATGAAGTGAAAGACCACCCTCTTGTTTAATCTCACCCGAGTGGGTAGGCCTAAGTAAATACGTAAGTCTCCTTTCTCGTCGATTCCAAGAGCACCGCAAATTTGATGACGAGTTGGAAGGGGAACATTGTTGGAGAAACAGAGGGAAGATTCTCCTAAATTGATATGTTGACCTGACGTTTGAGCATAGATTGCCATCACTTCTTTAACCACAGTAGCCTCCCCATTAGTTGCCTTGAAAACAAGCATACTATCATTTGCAAAAAAGAGATGGTCAATAGAAGGAGCCCCACAGGCCATAGAGCAACCGTGCCAGGTCCCTGTAGTCACACGAGATTGAATCAACTGGGATAAACCGTCCGCACACAAAATGAATAAATAGGGAGAGAGAGGGTCGTCCTGTCGTATGCCTCGAGATGGAGTAATCAGACCGAGATGCTGGCCTTGGTGTAGAACCCAATACTTCACTGTCGAAATACAATTCAGAACAAGACGAATCCAATGTGGACTAAACCCTATTTTATCAAGCACGACTGTGAGGTAACTCCACTCAAGCCGATCATAAGCCTTGGAGATGTCCATTTTCAGTGCTACATAACCGTCCCTCCCACGACTCTTATGCAGAAAAAAATGCATAAGTTCAAAGGCAATGATAATATTATCTTGGATGTTGCGATTAGGAACAAAGGCACACTGAGAAGAAGAGATAATAGTCGAAAGAATCTGTCTCAATCGATTGGTGATAGCTTTGCTCATGATCTTGTAAACAACATTACATAATGTTATCGGCTTGAGATCTCCCATAACTTCTGGTATGGTCTTTTTCAGTAGAAGCATCAAGAGAGTATGGTTCAAAGCAGAAGGAAAAGATCCCTGGGCCAGATACTGTATACAGATATTGCATATCGAGGGTCCAACAATATCCCAATAATGTTGATAAAACGCATGGTTAAAGTTGTCAATTCCAGGGGCTTTATCAGGTTTCATACTAAAGGCGATTTAATCTCATCTGCTAAATAAGGAGCCGTAAGAGCAGCATTCATTTCAGGAGAAACACAAACAGGAACATATGCAATAACTGAACTAACCTCCCCCGAATGAGCAGTGAAAAGGGCAGAGAAATAATCGGTGATTAAAGCCGCCAAAGCTGATCAATTCTCCACCCAAGTGTCAGCTGCATCTTTCAATCGAGATAACTGATTTTTCCTGAACTGGTTAGTGGCGAAATTGTGGAAAAAACAGGTATTTCGGTCCCCTTCTTTCAACCAAAACGTCTTAGAGCGCTGTTTCCAACGAATTTCCTTATCATTAAGCAAAACATGAAGTGTTCTGTGAGCTATTGCAAATTGCCTCATATCAGTCGGGGCACGGGAACCCCGCAATATAGTCGTAGTGCGCCGACAATCAGCTAACAATTGCTTATTTGCATGACGCAAATTCATACCCCAACGATCAAGGGCAAGACTGCATGTATGTAGTTGTGCCAGTAAATCCAGGTCAGGATTGGCATCCCAAACGGTTTGAACCAGTTGTCGACAACCAGGATTGTAGGACCTCGGCCTCTCGGGCCTCGCATCCACAGGACTTCGGCCTCTCGGGCCTCGCATCCACAGGACTTCGGCCTCTCGAGCCTCGCGTCCTCCAAAAGGCCTCGGCCTCTAGGGCCTCGCGCCCACCCGCTTGCAGATATTGTCCGCTTTGGGCCTCAGCCTCTAGGGCCTCGCACCCTCACGGTTTTGCTTTTTCACAGGACTTCCCACGAGGTCACCCATCCTGGTACTACTCTGGCCCTAGCACGTTTAACTTCGAAGTTCTGATGAGATCCAGTGCGTTAGAGTATGAAAAACGCCTCTGCAAGGGGAAGGTATCCACACCCTTATAAAGGGTGCTTCGTTTTCCTTTTCAACCGATGTGGGATCTTACAAATGTAGTGACTGATACTTTGAGTAGGAAAAGCTCATACAATAGAATCTAAGACCTTATTATTGTTGGCCAACGATGAAGATGTAGTAGAGTTTTAGTTCGTTACAAGATATTTGACTCATTAGTAAGTCCAAGGAGAGTACCAGGCACCAGGCACCTTCAGGAAAATTAAAACCCTTAGTCATTGTCTTATAAGTGGGACAAAATTTCTACAAATTTTATAGTAGTGTTATAAAGGATCATAAATACACATTATTCAATTTAGATGATTGTGTATAGGATAATTGAATAAGCTCTTTTCTTACCTGTATAGTGAATACAGGTAAAACTCAATCCAATAGGCCAACATGATAAAAACAAGTAATATAATAACATAACAAAACAATTAGTTATTAATAAAAAATTTAATATTATATATTAAATACTTATGCATATTTTTTATAAAAATAGCAAGATGAAAATATTAAAAAAATTATTTCTTATTGTTATAAATAAAAATAAGAAATAACTTGCTTTATTTTTTATTATTTGTTATTACTGGTATATAATAAATTAATGAAATAAATAATTTATGTAAAATAATATATTTATTATAATTTTTTGATAAAATATGATAAATTGTTATGTCATTAATTATTAATACAAATGAATATTTATATATCAAATATTTGCTTATATTTCTGTATAAAAGTAATAAGATGTGAGTATATTAACTCAATAAAATAATAAGTTACAAATTTTTATTTATTATTAGAAACTTTAATGAAATAATTAATTTTTATAAATATGAGTATAAATAAAATGGATTATCTTATTTATTAATATTATTATATAACAAATAAAAATTTTAATGAAATTTATTGTCATATTAAACTAATAAATATATTATTAATAAACATAATTAACTTTAATAATAAGTAATATATATGAAAAAAATTAAAATAAATGTGATAAATCAATCTATTTGATTCATACCATCTACATGCCAATGTGATAGCTACCAGATCATTCAACTATAAGGATTTCTCGTACCTAAAAAGCACGCAACCTGTTTAGCTACCAGATCATTCAACTATAAGGATTTCTCGTACCTAAAAAGGGCGCAACTCTTTGAACAGGTGTACTTTTGGCCATAATGTGTTCTATACCGGGGGTATGAGAAACCAATTTAGGTTTATTAAGCTCCAACCACTTGTTTTACTACTTTGGTTGTACCTTCCCTCCAATCTGCTAAGGAGTTTGACTAAGTGGAAATATCACTTCATGAAAGTCGCAAAAGTTTTGAGTTTGGTTTTTCATTCATATCAAAACTAGATTATTCAACAAAAGAATTAATAAATCAATATTCTTAGCTTTTACCCTTTGTTATGTCAAAGGCATGCAAGGACCAGAAAAGGTTCAAAGCTGAATGGATATTCCGAGACCTTGTCACCAAAATCTCCATGGATCCTTATATGGAGGTACATAGTCATTTGTGGGAGGAAGAAGGCGAAATGAGGCCACAGTTCTTTGCAGGTAGGGTCCCATCTGTGTTGTTGGAAATTCGATTTCTATTATGCTGCCAAATCTTAGATAAACATGAAGTATAAAGAATTCAAAACAAAATAGAGGAAGGAATATACCTTTTCCCATTGTTTGCTCAGAGTTGAAGCATTCAAAGTGTAGAAATAACCTGCAATGTGTTAGTTGAACAATGGGATCAAGATTGTTTAACACTAAAATCAAAGAAATAGGCTAAAAGGATTAAGAAAGGTAAGTGTAGATTCTACAGGTTGACAGATGCCAAGCAAACACAACTGCCACTTTAGAAATTTAGGTCTTACCTGTTTGGTTGAATAGCACGTTAAGATGATTTTCCAGAATTAATTACAATATTCCTAGCAGTCTAGCAAATATTTACTGAGATATTGCAATAATGGCATAAGAATGAAAGCAGCCGCTAGCTCAGAAATTGGAACAAATTCTAAGGTTCCTACCATCACGTTCTGCTGTTGAAGCAACATAATGTCGATAAAGGTTTGACTCTTGATCCTGCAAATGCAATACCATGGCATGAAAAACCCATAGTACAGCAATCTTTCAAAAAAGAATTACAGTCGAGAAGAAAAAGCTTACAATTCTAGTAGGTGATTTCCGTACAATGTATTCATAATACCAGTATAACTCTCCATCAACCTGAAGATGAAAAAGAAATAAGACATGGCATTTACCAGAGCACACGAAGTATGCACACCAATTCACATTATGTACATATGACAGCAATAGTAAGAAACAAACACCAAGTCTCTCATTTATAGGATAAGACAATGCAAGGGAAGGATTTAAACTTACTACACTGGTATGTGCATCAAGAACTGAGCTCTCAGCCATTCGTTGACTTGAGGTGACTCTCTGCCAAAAGGAAAGGAATTGTCCAATTGGTCTCATGATATTTCCAAACAAATTCAATATCGCAATTACTTGTGCTGAAACTGAGGGTTTCTAAACAGATATCACATAAATTACCAAGGCGGATTTGTCAGATAAAACAGAATCAGCAACATCTTTTGCAGTCCAGTCACTCTTGTCTTTGGATTTTATGAATTGAGAATTTGGAGGACATACCTGTTAACAGGATAAAATCATACTTCCTCCCAAAAATGCCTGCTGGGGTCACAAGTATCTAAGATATGGCTACATACATACATATATATATATACATACATATATATATATATTCCTACCATCACTGAAATAATGAGGTTATCAATGATATCAACACGCTCTGACACAATGCGAAGGCGTGCATCCGCTGCATTGATTGAAATCAAAATAAAGTCGGTCAAATGCCCGGCACTAATTATAATCGAATCAGGAAACAGTTCACATTACAAAAATAATCACTATGTTCAATTTGAAGGAAGATGGCTTACGTGATAGTGGTGCAGCTGATGAATAGCGCTCTGGCTTTCTAGATTCCACCCTAGAAAGAGAATTAAAACCACCATCAGATTCCCAGTAATGATAAGGACATGAGTTAGGGTAAACAAAAGGACTTGGTTTTAAGTACATATTGACACTTGACGTCTTGGTAGTATTAGACACTTGCATATGAGACACTTGACGTCTTGGTACTGAATAGCTTTGGCATCATAATTTGCAGAATGAATTTTAAGTACATATGAGACACTTGACGTCTTGGTACTGAATAGCTTTTGCATCATAATTTGCAGGATGAATTTTAAGTACATATGAGACACTTGAGGTCTTGGTACTACCAAATGTTTAGTGAAGTAGAGTGAGTGATGATCTAAGAGTAAAAACTCCACTAATATGGCTACAAAAATGTAATGGTAGTTCCAGATAAATTGATTTCCATGTAAGAGAAGTTTCTATACGCACGCCGCTTATCAGCCATGACGCAGTGATGAGAGTAAATGCTCTGGACTGAAAAAAGTTGAAGTTGGAATGAAGTAGTTACCATTTGAAAATAAAATACTTAGGAGACAACTCCACAGGATAGGAGTAAGTATACGCATTAATTTCATCAACCAGCGAAGCCATTTTAAGATCTTCCTCAGAAAGAGCCAAGGACCCTGCAATAGAACTCATTTCATAGTAGAAAGAAATGGTAAAAGAAGAGCGAAACTAAGGAAAGAAAAAAAAATCGTATCAAGAATATCCCATTCGCAATCATACAACTGCTCCAACACCAGCACCACAACTAACATGCTACACGCTGTTTATATAAATTGAAGGCACTATTCAAAATCAAAGATTAGCCATCTAAGCAAAGCAAACTATAAAGGAAAACTGACTCAGAATCTGAAGAAGTAATGATAAGAAAAGAAAAGGATAAAAAGGATGAACATACCGGAACACAGGAAATCTACGGATAATGAAGTAAAGAAACCAGAGGCAATCAAATCCCTTCTGCTAAACTCAATCTGGCAAGCCGATTTGGAAGCGAAAGAAGGAGCAGCACAAGGGCATCCTTTAGGTTTCACTTTTAATTTGCATTTCTTCTGGTTTAGTACTCTCCTCTGGTTCCTTTAAGCCCATCAACAAGAAAATTTCAGATAGCTGTTTAGATAATTGCATATAACAACCAAAGAAAAAATCATGGCCGCACCGCACAGAGAGAACCTGAAGAAATGGTGATGGTGGTGGTAGGAGTTGAAAAGAGAGAGGGAGGAAACAAGTACTACAGCCATGGCCTTCCTCTTCCGCTGTTATGTAAGTTGAGCAGGTGTAATAGTCCTCATCCACTTTGCACAAGCCAATTCTACGAAAATATTACTAAAATTGTATTGGTTCTTTATTTTTTAATTTTGTAGTATTGATAAATCTTCATAAATTCTTTTTTAAGTTGACATTATAATTTTCAAATATTAAATAAGTTTCTATTATTTAAATTTTATTATAAATATTTATTTTTAAATTGACAAATTGGGATATTTATTCACAAGTAATAATATTAATGTACGTTCCTAAGATTGTACGCAATCAATTACTCTTATAAAAGAAATATGAGAAAAGACAAAAATATTTTGAGTCACTTCCTATTTGATATTTTCATATCTATAACACATTACACATTATTAAATAACCCAATTATTATGTTAATTATATACCGTTATTATTTTAGTTGATAATAATATTATCCTTTTATCACATAACTAATTATTGATCTTTATAAGCTGATTTATCGTTGGAAATACATATTTTCTTCTTTAAAACATTTTTCTTTAAATTAAAATTTTATGGTTGATTAAAAAATAGATTTTATTCTTTATAATTTAAAATTGTCTTGATGTGGAATTTTATACTTATATGAAAATAATAACATGGTTAATCTATATATACATACATACATATATATATATACTTATACTCTACATTTTAACATGACTCTCCCGATACTGTCGTTATTGTTGTAGTATTTTAGTACATTAAGGGGTGCTTGTTTGAAGGGTATAAGAAAAAATGTATCGGAATGGAATGAAAACTAACGGTTGGGACGAGCCTATGATTCCAGAGGTAACATTTTCATTCCTTGGTTTTGAGGAATACTCCATTCCGCTGATAATCCAGAGAAATGGAAGTGATTCCTACGTTTTTTCGCTCCAATTTTGCCGCAATTGTCTTCCTTTACTCTCTGCTAATAACAGATTGTTTTTCTTAAGCTTTTCTCTTACCCATTACGTTAGACCCATAAACAATCCCTGCAGGAAACAACCGAAACCAAGAATTAGCACAGGTAATTTTTTTCGTTTCTTTCTTCATTTTTTTTTGTCCATTGAACTCATGCTTTCACGATTATCTCTCAGAGGTATTTGTGGGTTTTCCTCAACTCCTACAACTCTGTCTCATCAATTGCTTCTCTTCCTTCGCCAAAACCCCAATTGAAAAAACGACACAGGCTTCTATCCATCATAGCAAACTGTAGCTTTCAC